>JBAIAA010000197.1:1200000-1800000 GCA_037893245.1 Crossaster papposus | reverse complement strand
AAACCTTCAAATCTCATCCCTGACTTAACAAGAAAACTTGCAAATATTGAAGTGTTTTTGAGAGCAATGGATTATTTTGGACAGTAATGTAATAAGCAGCCCTTCTTTTTATCGCAGTGCAATCACGTCATTATATTCCCATTCACATTCACTTTTTTTGCTCAAAGTGTTTTCTAAAAGCTTGTCATTCAGTGGCAATATTCACCAAATGTGACCCAGCACGAGTAAATGAGACACTTTGCGGCAAAAATGAAAATTGAGATTTTGATTTCATCATTTAAAGCTTGTTTAGCTTTAAATGATGAAATCAAAATCTCAAATTTTATTTTTGTCTCAAAGTGTCTCATTTACTCATGCTGGGTCACAAATGGGGGTGACCTCCAATCAGTGCAAGCTGTTATAGACTTTATATTACCTTTGTTAAGTAAACAAATATAACAATACCCCTGACTTGTTGCCATGCTTCGGGAAAAGAAATTCCTTGATAGGTATATGTACATGTGTACTATCCTCACTTGATGAGCACGTGATGTATGACAATATTTCTTGAAATTATATTTACACAACTTGCATTTTATAATTAAACAAAAAGTACTTTATGTAAAACTAATTCCAAATTAAATTCATAACATTAACGAAATAGCTTTACATAAATGAACACTCGTCTTAAGAAACTATCGGAAAGTATTCCATACGTGGGCATCACTAATTTGTCCCTACTTCGACCTATCGGCAATCAGATTAACCAGTTCGCGCCGGGATTATTTTAACATCGCCGAGCCGACGGGCGGGATTATTTTTAACGAAACTCGATCCGAAGCGTGTTCAGGCTGATAGTGCCGGGAAGCACACCCACGCATTTCCGGCCTTGCGCGCTGCTGACATACATTTCCGAACTTGAACTTGGCGTGTTTATGCGTCATCCGTTTTGAATTTGGGGGAATTTTTGCGTTTATATACGTCATCCGGCGCGAACTGGTTAACCAGTACGTGCCGGGATTATTTTAACATAACTGCGCCAAGGCGCATAATTATTTTTAACGAAACTCGATCCGAGGCGGATTCAGGCTGATGATACCGGGAAGCACACCCACGCATTTCCGGCCTTGCTCGCTGCTGACAGACATTTCCGGCCTTGCTCGTGACGTGTTTATGCGTCAACCGTTTTGAATCTGGGGAAAACTTTGCGCGAACTGGGTAATAACATGTCCTAAAAAGTCCAAAAAGGAAAATTCAGACCAGTCTCATAGAGTTTGTGCACAGGGCGTCAAGTGATGTCCATGTATACAATTCTTTCCAAACTATCTTCTGAGTCAAACAACAAATGTGAATACATACATGTGGTACGGTGAAGGTGTAATGGCTTTTGAGAGTCAATAACTCGACTCAAGTCCGACTGAGTCACAGTTTTTGGTGACTCGACTCAAATCCCAATGACTACTAAACTGACTCAACCTTTTTGACCTACATGTACACATGTACATGTACATGTAATGACTCAACTTGGGTCACTTCTTTAATTGGACTTGAATCGAGTCACAAAACTCTTTCCAACTGTGTCAAGGGAGAAAATGTTCTATGTTACACTGTATGTCCCTCAGTAAGATATGCAATACATATTCGTTACAATATTTTAATAATTAGGAATGTCTCAAGCAAATGTATGAGAAGTAGAATAAGGCATTTTACTAATTTATGGCGTGTTCATGGTTCGTGTTTTATCATTAAAATCCATTTTTTCTTGTCTGGTTCAATTTTGAGTCATTGTCACATTTTGTACTACTGTCATAAGGAGGTGTTTTTGATTATGTTTGCCACCATTCTAACCATACGCTTCATCGTTTCCAGGCTCCAAATATATAATATAATTTCGCTTCATCGTTGGAATCTCCGAGTCTCCTGACGACGGGCAGAGCATACTGTCTAAAGCATTGAGTTCCCTCCAATTCTTTTCAGAACCACACATCTCACTAAACAGTATTACCGTGGTGTTACCGCAAACTACTTATCTTGTTACAATGTACTTATTATAGAAATATATTTTATTTATTTATTTTTTATTTATTTTTTTCACTACTTTTGTTGGTGACCAACATCAGTTCATTGTTAATTCTCTACCCAACTTTTAAGTTATAAGTTTTTCTTGTTGCCCCCACTTTCATCTAGAAACTAAATTGTTTGCCTTCCATCCATATTGTTTGTTTTGTTTATGTTGTTTATGTTCTAAATTCTGTGTATGTCCTAATTAATGTTAATTACATACCCTACGAGCTCAGCTTTTTTATGGATTCCACATCTCTACAAATTGTAATTAATATCTGATTATTTGTGTGTATACTTGTAATGACTAGAGATGTAATAAAGTTCAAGTTCATAGCACCCGAGGTGAATTGCTATTAATGACACAACCAGAAGCGAATGCTTGCAGATTCAAAGTCTGTGAGATTGTCTGTGGAAACGTTGAAGAGGAGAGGATAAAGGAGCGGATAAAGAAGAGAAGTTATGTGGGTAGATACTAGTTTCAGTTTTTAAAATTTAAAATTTTGTATTTTAGCTTCTGAAAGTACAAACTCAAAATACAGGAAACATGCAACTGAGTTTAGATACTTTGCATTGAAATGCATACAATGTGGCAACAATGCGTTATTAGTACCTTGTAGTTGACACATTATCAAATAAGGCTTCCAAGCAGACCCAGGAAAAAAGTAGGATCAACTTTTTTTTTAAACAAGGCAAAAGTAGAACTTTGGAAGGTAAAATCAAGACAAAAGGACTTTTGGGGGCTTTCGGAAGTATTGTTCGGTGATACTTCCCCATGGACACAGCATCACGAGCCTCATTTGGCATGTTCCGTACTTGCAATAATTGTGCTCCATTCTCAACTAATTCTTGTACAAGTCCAGGTGCAGTACTCCTGCACCCAAGCCCTTCACAGTGTGTAACACTTGTGCTCTATTCCCAACTAAGCTCTTGGAAGTACAGTTGCAGTACTCCTGCACAAACAGCCATTCATTGTTTGATATACATATATGTGACCTGTCATCACAAAATGAGCGTAAAGTCGCACGGAGTGATTTCCCAGTACAGCAAGTCAAAGTCAAAATTTGAAGGGGTGGTCGATTTTGAGATTATATGGTTTATTTAAAGACTAAATCCCCAACAATCAATTCGCAATTTTTCAGGACGATCAGATAAAAACAAAATTAGTTTTTGAGACAATTTTGACTATGCCTTTCTATGCCTTTCACACAATGTCTCGCAAGAAATGCCCGTTTTCTCATAATCTCTGTATTAAGACTCCAGACTAAAAAAAAAAAAAAAAAAAAATATTGAGTATCAAACCTTCAAGTGTTATATACCATTGGAAAGCTCTGTTTCCACAGAATTTAGAAATACCCACATCTCAATTTTTGATTTTGCCGACTTTACGCTCATTTTGTGATGACAGGTCACATATGACAGTGTGTAACACTCGTGCTCCATTCTCAACTACACTCTAAGCTCTAGGAAGTACAGTTGCAGTACTCCTGCACCCACAGCACCCTTCATTGTGTGATTTACATGAGTGTGTAACTAAACTCTAGAAAGTATAGTGCAAGTACATGTACTCCTGCACCAACAGCCCTTCATTGTGTGATTTACATATGACTAGTATGCAACACTGGTACAAAAATAGTCAATGAGATTTTATTTTTCAGAGTTGTGGGACAATAAAGTGGGAATTTCAAGAAAACCAAAGGTAGAAAAGTAGGACCAAGGTAAAAAACTAGGAACACTAGAAAGCCTGTTAGCTAGATAGCATGAGATATACTTTTGAAATTGTTAATTTAAAAAAAATTTTTTTAACATGAACACACTGAAATAATAACTTTAGGGTGCACGTATGAACATTTTGTTCGGCAGTATTACTTGCCAACTCAAATCTCCCCAGTTTTAAAGTCAACTTGCACACACATTTCCTGCTTGTTTTTTACTCTTACTTTTTTTAAGAAAACGGGCTCTTGTCAACACAGTATTCAAGACCCTACAAGTCTCTGCAGTTTTTCAAATGAACTGTTAAAAAAACCAGTTGTTCAACCAGTCACTTGGGACTGGCTTTTAATATGAAAGGACGTGTGTCAGGACGTGTGTCTGGACTTGCGTCTGAAAGAACTTGCAGGGACTCGAAAACAACTCTGCCTCAACATAATATCAAAACCTAAATCTGCACTTTCAGATCTTCAGCTGACAAAATAAACTCAGATCAGGACAAGACAGACCTTCATCAATGATGCTTGAGGCCCCTGGAGGAGAAATCCCACCGTTGTGTCTTCTTAGATGGATCGCACGATGTGATAAAAAGCTCTTTACTCGTCGCCCTGTGATCTAGACACAGCTTTTTGTCTGTGATGTAAACTGCTTGAGCACCCTGAAGGAATAGAAACAAAGAAGGGCACAACAAATTAAATGCATTTATAAGCAAAAAAGTAATCAATTTGTGACTGACTTGTTATAACTTGCGATCAACTTGTTATAACTTGCGATCAACTTGTGGCTGACTTGCGATCAACTCGTGGCTGACTTGCAATCAACTTGTGGCTGACTTGCAATCAACTTGTGGCTGACTTGCAATCAACTTGTGGCTGACTTGCAATCAACTTGTGGCTGACTTGCAATCAACTTGTGGCTGACTTGCAATCAACTTGTGGCTGACTTGCAATCAACTTGTGGCTGACTTGCAATCAACTTGTGGCTGACTTGCAATCAACTAGTGGCTGACTTGCAATCAACTAGTGGCTGACTTGCAATCAACTCGTGGCTGACTTGCAATCAACTCGTGGCTGACTTGCAATCCACTCGTGGCTGACTTGCAATCCACTCGTGGCTGACTTGCGATCAACTCTCGACTGACTTGCGATCAACTTGTGTCTGACTTGCGATCAACTCGTGGCTGACTTGCAATCAACTCGTGGCTGACTTGCAATCAACTTGTGTCTGACTTGCGATCAACTCGTGGCTGACTTGCAATCAACTTGTGGCTGACTTGCAATCAACTCGTGGCTGACTTGCAATCAACTCGTGGCTGACTTGCAATCAACTCGTGGCTGACTTGCAATCAACTCGTGGCTGACTTGCAATCAACTCGTGGCTGACTTGCAATCAACTCGTGGCTGACTTGCAATCAACTCGTGGCTGACTTGCAATCAACTCGTGGCTGACTTGCAATCAACTTGTGGCTGACTTGCAATCAACTCGTGACTGACTTGCGATCAACTCGTGACTGACTTGCGATCAACTTGTGTCTGACTTGCAATCAACTCTCGACTGACTTGCAATCAACTTGTGGATGACTTGCAATAAACTCGCGACTGACTTTTTTATGACTTGACTTTTTGTGAATAATATTATATCAACTCTGCATGATATACATAGAATAGGAAGCATCACATACTGTATCATAAGCCCAGTTGTGCTTGGTTGTATCGCAGCGTCGTAACCTGATATCTGCAGAGTCTTTGTAGGCACACTGGTCGTGAATACGAAACTGCCCGTCTTCCGTTATTCTAAATAGTTGGTTCCCGCCAGCTCCGTGGCAGTACGACATGCCTATCTTGCCACCGTCCTTCTGACCCATTGAGTCAACACAGAGACGGGCACTAGCTGTTTTGACCTGCATAGGAACAAGTGTTCGAGGGAGGCAAGTTTTGAGGCAAGATCTCAGAAACAACAGTGTCACACACAGGTGTATTCATGTCAGATATTTTGCGAAAAATGTGAGATACAAAATAATACATGAGTTATTCTACAAATGTATGGTCTAAAGTGTGATATTTTTTCCTGTAGCTGTTACCTTGGTACTTTGTAATTAAAGGGGCAAAATGTCCTGGAAGCGCCCAATTGGGCTACAAAATGCATTTTGAACAAATTGATGTTAATTGGAAAGAGCTTTTAAAAGTAGGATATAAACATATAATAAACATTATAATAATATTTTTTTTTTTAATGAAAAAAAAAAGGTTAACCGAACAGAACAAATGTAACCGAAACCGAAACGGTTGGTTAACCGTGTAACCGTTTAACAACTGCAGGCTTAGGAAAAATTATCACCCACAGACGATTTGAATTTAAGTGTTTATAAAAGTCACTACTTGCGTCTTTATTTTATTAGGTTCGGTGCACAAGCTACATTTGTATCTGCAGCGTGGCGCAATGATGATGAACGCACTCTACTGATTCAAGGCATGCATGCAGTACCTGGCCGGCCCGATTGATAGTGTTCATTACAATGTACACAAGTCACGTACACAAGTTGTTTTCCTAGTTCCGAATTGAGAAAACTATTTAGGCTGCTTTCAGTTTGACTACTCCTTGAAATCCAAGTGAAATTGGTTGAACAGTTTACCTTGAGCAATGGTCGGAGACATTACAACATTATTTTCCACATTTTATGCTCTTCTATAATTTTCAAAATACGTCAAAATTGCCGATGTCACTACCATTAGTTCCGGACCAATACACCCCCAGTCACTAACCATGTGTTGACCTTTCTATGCAACAGAGCATGATACGTGTACACAGAATATAGCTTCACAGCATGCACCTGAGCTAGCTGCAAGCCGCGCCACCCGGCTATTTGTGACTAAATATTGAATATACATTTATGGTTATAGGATTATATTCTACAAGGCGGGCCAAACTAACGTTACTTCGGGTAAGAGGGCGGTACAGACCAAAACTAAAACCGAAACCGAAACCGAAACCGAAACCGAACCTAACCTGGAGGATCGTTTTCAGCCCTACAGCAAGCCCACCTCGCAAGCAGACTCCAGATAATCCGAATCTGCGCGAAACAAACAGGCCCTTAAAGGTCAAACAGTGACCAACCTACCTCTCCCCACTGAGTATTAGCCGATGGAAGGGGATACTTGTCCACGATGTCTGGTGCAATCTCAGACATGTACCAGGAGAAGGAACGGCATTTCATCTTACGCCGGAATGCCAGCTGCTTATCAAGGTTGCCCGCCGAGACCAACATGGCTTCCGGCTTGCTGCGGTAGAAATACTCCTTGTAGTCGTCAAACCAGACTTCCACAACACGCTTCAGATTCTGAACGGAGAGACAATAAGTCGGAAAGTGCAGTGAATGCCAATTGATTCTTTTTACTGTTAAAATGTAAAAGTTGTTGTTGTGGTTCTGTCACTAAGTACATGTACGTCCTAGAAAGCATCCAAATGGGTTACAAAATGTGTTTTAAGCAAAATATTGTTAACCTGTTTGTCGTTTGATGCCGTATATCAACGGCGCCCCGAGACGGAATTCGAGGAGTCAAGTTTTGGACTCCCAAAACTTGAGCTGTCTGGGTGCTACGGTACCTGTGAATCTATTCGCAACATGTTCCCCAGTGCATTGAAGGACACATCCCTGACACCACATTGGTGAATCGGGGTTACATGTAGGTGTGTCATCAAGGACATCTTCGATTGAGATTTGTGAACAAAACCAATGAAAACCGATAGAAAAAAGTAAAAATACAAATAAAAGAAATCATCAAGAGAAACAAACAAATCCTTGGCTTACATGTATACCATAAATGTGTACACGTAGGTGTGTGTAGGCTGAAAATGCATGGGTGTGCTTCCTGGTACTATCGGCCTGAACACGCTTCGGATCGAGTTTCGTTAAAAATAATCCCTCGCGTCAGCTCCGTGATATTAAAATATTCCAGGCGCAAATTGGTTAAGGGAGGCTTTTTTAAAATCTTACCCTTTCGCTTGACATCATCATGCTACCGTTTGGAGAGGAGTATGGTACCCTGCCAAGGATTCTATAGATGTGGCCCACTCTGGAGCATGGGACCCAGATGAGCGAACCACCACACATCCATATCTGGTGAAAAGGAATTACACTAAACAAGATGACGATGGGGGAAATGGCATAACATCCAATAAACAGACTATGTGACAGACTTGTATGACTCGCGACTCAAGTCCAATTTTAAGTGACTCGGACTCGACCCGGACGCTACAACCAACTCAATTTCATAAAGTTTTACGACGCAGTTACATGTCGCATCTCGCGATGCGTCACATTTTGCGACGCATCACATCTCACGTACGATCCACACGTCATACGATCCATTTCACGAAACCTGCGATGCGTTTAACACATCGCAACTTCCTTGTTTGGAACATGTCGTACAATGTAAGTTACGACGTGTATTTGAGTGGTCGTAAAATAAGATGCGTTTTATTATAGACGGTTTTATACCATAACAATTTGATAAACAAGACTAAAATACCAAGACAATGTGTGAAAAGTTGTAAATGGAACATTCATCGTAGTCAATATAAAAAAAACCTTGAATTTTATCCTTGAAATTTCAAATTAGCTAGAAGTCCACAGCAAGCTTTTTTTTTTTTTTTTTTAACTGCATTAAACGTAAGCCATTTTGATTTTGTAAACTTTGCTGCGATGCATCGTATGTGAGTTACGAAGAGATTTATGAAATCGGCACCAGGTGGGGCAACCCGTCACGATGTTTTAATGGAGGCGCAGGGTTAAATAAAGGACAAAGGCAAACAGGCCACATTACCAGTTGATCTGATCAAATGACTGCAATTAGAGGAAAGCTGTAAACAAAACATTTAAACCAAAAAACACTTTTCGAGGTACCTTAGTACTTAAAGGTGACTCGTGACTCGACCTTTGTGACTCATGACTCGGACTCAACCTTTATGACTTTGGACTCAGACACGAGAGAGATGACTCGAACTCGGACTCAATGTTTGGTGATTTAAATACAAGTCTGCTATGTGGTCTCTGACTTTTGCCAACTTTTTGGTTTTACCAAACATCTGTTCGAAACATACCACTGCATAAAACATAAAAACTATGACAATTAGCTGTAGTTGGATTATGTGACTGAGAATCTTCGAGTAACACAGACTTCTCTTTGACAGTACAGCCACTGGGCGTTTACCTTGAAGGAGAGTTCAAAGTTTTCGCCTCCCCATATTTCCAATCCGTCGTCGTAAGCTCCCAACTCAAAGAAAAACTCCCGTCCCATTGCAAACAGTCCTCCCGCCATTGCAGGCGACCTTGCAAATGAAAAAGAGAAATGTACAAAATTCAATGTGTTATTGATTAAGATCGATTTCAAACACCACAAGTGTTGTGCAGAATACAGGGTGTTCCCAAAAACACCACATTTAGAAATTATGTTACAAACACATCTTAGTTCACTCCTAGCTAAAATTTGAACAAATTCAAAAAGAAAGGGGTACAAAATGATTGGCTGAAGTACATAAGCGAAGGGATATGATACATGACACATTTCTGTTACAATATGACCAACAAATTTATAATATTTACTGTGAGTGTGAGCATGTAAATAAATCCGGGCATGTGCGGCTGCCTTTAGAAACAAAAGCCACGTGCTAGCTATGAAGCTACGGTAGTGCCCCATTATTCAAACAATAGCTACCGTACCACAATGATTTTACCATTGACAGGGGCCACCGTGACAGAATTGATACCATGCCAGGATTGTAATATCTCAATTTCATCTCTAAAGCCGTGTTCGCACTGGACTTTTTTTTGGAAAGGTTTTACTGAGACGATGGTAAAATAAAAAATGGTCAATGTTACCACTGTTCGCACTTGGACTTTCGACACGGGAACATTTTACCGAGACCGCGGGAGAAGTAGCCGAGCTGTCCTTATAATGACTCATGAGGGCGCTTTGCGTGACCTTTCTGCATTGACCCCACATACATATAAACACATAGACCGCCAGTCGTATGCACAAAACCGTGATTTGCAAAGTAGGGGCAAAACAACACGTACATGTAGGCTGCACGGCATGCTTGGTAGCTATAAAAAGCCACGCGCGTGGCAGCAGTTGGCCGGTAAAAGTAACCACTGGACTCGGGAAAAGTAACTGAGAGGAAAACGTTATAGGCTGTCCGCACTGGACTTAAAATGGGAAAAGTACCCCATCATCTCAGTAAGTTTTATCAAAAAAAGTCCAGTGCGAACAGGGCTTAAGGCAATTTACCTGTAGGGTTCTGTCTCATATTTTCGCCGTTTTCGCTCAAACTCCGGTAGAGGGAAGTGTTTCCAGTACAAGCTCCAGTCAAAGCCGCCCCTGTCCTGATCCCCGGTGCCTTGTGGGTACACCTTGTAGTTCTGATTGTCAATCACGTCGATGATAGGGCACACTGCCGTTGTCCTATTAAACAAATGGTGGGAAAAATAGGTAGTAAACACCATGCTTTTGATGACATTTTGGCAAATGATCGAGTTAGGGAATTCATATCTCTATATACATGTAGGCCTACCGGTATGTCTGCATTTTCCTCAGGCACCGGCGGCCTGACAGCATTCATATTTGGCACAGGTACTGGCAGGAATCCCGAGCAGACAGTGACAGGGCCCGGATTTGTTCAATACTTAAAGGTAGGATACACCCTTGATAATTGCTTGAATTATCAGAAATGGGTGGATTTTGGGGGGTGGTATTTTATAGTACATGTACATGTACACATATCATTTTTATTGTCCTGTCCCGGCTAAGTTTTACAATCATGGATGCCGTGAAAAAAGCAAGAAAAACATTTTTTTTTATTCAACCGGCATCTCGCAGTTGTTCTTGTTGTACTTTTCGAAACAATGACAGGATATCTAGTGCAATAATTTTGCTGGATGTACAGAATCATTATTTACCTTAAAATAAGTACAATATTTCTTTATAATTCGGTAGTAAAAAACTTTGATATCTGCAAATGGTGTATCCTACCCTTAATTAGAGGCAATTAAATAGAAAGAATGACTAATTACATGTAGTGATAGCCTGTGCAACAGTATTCACCATCACTTGAAGGCGCTGTTGTTTTCAAACGTAGTATTAAACTTTAATACCAAAGTGCTTTGTACAGTAATCCGTCTATTCAAAACAGGCACATTTTAAATGGCACTAGTTTTCTTGATCCATTAATACAAATTATTCATATACCACTATTGTCATTGCTGGCCTTTACAACAAGGCTGTAACCTCCCACCATCCATATATACCACTTAAATTATCAATAATGTATTAGTCTCTGCATCAACCCAACCCTACCTGTTAATTATTCCTCATTTCCTTGTACCACCTCAAGAACAAAATTCAATGTGGGCTGAAGGATAATGATGCACACATGTACTTCTCTTCTTTAATTTGCGCAAAAGCTGAGAGCTCATGAGTTTTGGTGAATTGTCTTCACCCAAACCCATCCTAATCCAACTCTATGCTTTAGAAACTGTTGGAGTTGGTTAATTGGTTAGGCATACCAAGAGTCCAACAGTTTGGGTGTAGATATATGACCCGACCCAACAAAATGAGTCGCAAGTCGCCAGAGCTACTTTTGAGTAATGAGCCTTTTAACATTATCCCACACAAATGACCTCCTTTATTGTTTTCTTAAAAAATGACAGTATGCCATAAGGAGTAATTTCGCAGGGAGTTTGAGTGTAATTATACAAATACCTGTATAACTTGATTTGAGGGTGGGTAGTAGATATTAGCTCCAGTACCAAGGGAAGACTATCGCCTACCAAGCCGAAATAAACCATGTTATACTTGTTTTTATAATACTGTACACGTACACATGTACATGTACCTCATACATGCATGTAACCGGCTGTACAAAAATGGGTATAAAAGGGTACTTGAAATTCAAAACTTTAATATGGCGAAATATACGTTTTAATAATGCTAAATACTTAACAACTGAAAAAACTTCATATTTGTTTATGTTCGTTCATTAATCGTGACCCTAAAATAAAAACCAATATGCGCCGTGCCCCGCCCACAAAAGATGACGTCACGGTAAGAATAGAGCGTGGCTGTACCAGGCTAAGCATAGCCTTGAATACAAGGCTATGCTGTATCCGCAACGTGGGATCATCGTTTGCCACAACACTAAACGTGTACATAGCCCGCAATGCATTATTATACATACTCAGCTGGTTCTCTATAATAATGCATTGCGGGCTATGTACACGTTTGGTGTTATGACAAACGATGATCCCACGTTGCGGATACAGTGCAGCCTTGTATTCAAGGCTAGGCTTAGCCTGGTATAGCCACGCTATATTCTGCTATATTCTGGGCGGGGCACGGCGCATATTGCTTTTCATTTTAGGGTCACGATTAATGAGCAAACCTAAACAAATAAGAAGTTTTTGCAGTTGTTAAGTATTCAGCGTTATTAAAGCGTATATTTCGCCATATTAAAGTTTTGAATTTCAATTATCCTTTAAGTCGCGCTGTGCATTATCATGTAATGTGATTTTCTTTTGTTGTCATGTTTTTTTTAATACCTACAGTTTCAGGTTTCATTCAAGGAAAATATAAATGTTGATTTTGATGAATAAAATGGGGAAAATGACCATTTTTGTTTTGTTGTACATGTACTACAACAGAGCCGGCTATTTCAAAGCCGGTTTTCTCAGTTGTGTTATTTGAACTACAAAGAAGAAAATCAATATGTTAACACATCATCCAAAATGGGAGGGGATATAAAGCTCCATTATATACCAAATGAAATCTTACGGTGTGGGCTTTACAACCATGTATGTAACTTAATTTCACCTTTTTGTGACATACCTCTTTTTGTTAGAGTGGGTCATGTCATGTGGCAATTTGTCCCACAAGTGAGGTGCAGCTGAGGAGAAAGCTACTCAATGTTTTAATCAATTTTCCATGTGGGTATTCTATAAACTGAAACTTTACCCGATATATACATGTACCGGTATATAGCATATAAATTATTCACTCTCCCACAGCAAACCACCCAATGTCAATAGTGTAACATGAGCTGATCTGCAATACACCTCAGACAGCAAATACGCATCGATTTCATTGGCCAAATACCACAGAAATAACCAATAACTCCTGCTGCTGAATCTTAGTTTCACTTTGCAGTCTTGGTAGTAATCAAGTGTACTTGCCCGACTGGTAAATATTAGAGAATTCAATGAGTGTTTCGATAATCCCCCCTTTTGCCCCCAGATGTTTGTCTTGTACATGTATGCTTTATGTACGGCACAAAACATTACCAGTTTCACAAAGGGACGGGCATGTCCATTCAAAAGAGAAGTACAATTTCGAAATTTTAAGAGACATTCCCCTATTTTTAATATTGCAAAATGTACCACGATGCATGGTGCGAAATACGGTACCCTCTGGAGACATGAACACAATGTGTACAATGGAGACAAAACGTCTCCGGAGGGTAAATTTCTATAGATGAATAGATCTCCACTGGGAATTTCACGAATTAGATTTTTGGATTTTACTTAAATTACTCAAAAACTAGGATTAGGATGTGGGTTAGGGTTAGTGTTTGGGTTAGGGTATAATATAGGGTATATTGGGTCGAAATTTCAACCCAGGAAAACAATTATGGTTAAAATGGGAGCATTTTGAAAAACGTGCTTGACTTTCTAACCATTTTGTACACGAGAACAAAGCCATGTCTCCCCACAGTGATACAAAAATGCGAATATGTGTACATGTATGGTGTACATGTAACAATTAATGCCTACATGTACATGTTCATGTTCATGTAGGCGAATCTTAGAATGCTTTCTAGAGAGTCCAGTAATATAATTCCTTGAAACTGTGGTTAATTAGCCGGAAATACTAGCAACAATGCCAGTCTTGTCTTGAACCCAAAATTCCAGTTGACTTAGTCCTTCGCTCTTAATGCTTTGCAATGAGTTTTGCCATAGGAAGGAAACGCACATGTTTATGCAACAACAAAATGTATAAAAGATCTGTCTCTTCATACAAATCCATTTGACGTGTACCATACTTGTATGTCTTCTGTACGTTTACGTACTCGTTTATGTATCGCGGAAACAACGTGCATTTCAAAGCATCTGGCATGTATATACATGTACATGCGCGAAAGCCTAATTGTCAGCTGAAAGCCTAATTGTGCTGCAAAGTCCAGTTACGTGATTGGTCAGGACGTGAGCTGGTTGGGGGTTGACCAATGAGGAACGCACACTCATGCAATAACGTTCTTTCACGACTTCATCTAAACCATTCGAAATGCTCGTAAATTTTGAGTGACTCTGACTGTTTCGGATCATCAAGTGAATAATAGTTACAAGTTAATCTAATAACCAAACTTGTCACAGAATTTTTAATTTGGTCTGCCATCTTTCATTTTATATAGAAAAATTATCGTTTTTGCGAATTATAAATTCGCGAGAATGTGAATTTGGACTGAGGATGTGAATTTGGAGCATTTAGAGGTGATTTTGGAAATCTTTCGATGAAATCACATCCTGCTACTGGCCGTGTTCGCTTTGAATGCAAAATCACATCATGCCCGTTCTTTAGTGTCATGAATTTTATCATTCCGATTCCAACACCTTTCTCCTCATTTCCCCAGCCATCCCCCCTTCCAATGCTATCCCCCAACCACTCCTCACCTATTGACAGCGATTGGTGTGAGTAGCGGAGGCAACCAATTAATGCCAACCTCACAGTGTGCATCCAACCACAACAGAACATCCCCCGTAGCAGCCTTGGCCCCGATGATGCGTGTCCTGATCAGCCCTTCACGACGCTGGTTGTGGATCACCTTCACTTTTCCTTTGAAGTGCGCCGACGTCGCGTAGTCATCTAGTTTGGTTTTCAAATGCTCTGAACATTGAGGGTTTTTTAAAGAGGGAAAAAAATCAAAATTTAGAGTATCCAGGATAAATCAGGAGCTCAATTTGATAACATTTTCACTGATAGGGGCACTGATGGGGGCACTGATGTGTTGAAGCAAGGCTGTTACAACTGATAATGAACATGTAGTATAACCAACAGATACTGAATACCGATAATGCACATTGTTAACAACAAATTGACTGATAGAATAGTAAAATGTATTACTACACCTCATAAATATTCATGAACAAATTGGAGCATATCGTTGGCTAATTCTGCCTCACTGACAGGAACTAAAAATGATACGCTGCCATGTGACATCATCTCAGTGAGTATCCAGCTCACTGCCGTGCAGTATTCTTTTCTGGTACCAGTAGCACCAACAAATCCCTCTGATCCCGCCTCGTAGACATTTGTAGTCTGTGGCATGTAATCTTTACGGAAACAGTCTCAGTAACGTTACTAGATTTCCGTAATTGACTAGACTGACGAAGAACTTGAATATCTTGGGCTGAATAAAGATGCAAAATCTACGAAGGCCGTTATCGGCAAGGCAGTAAATATTTATAAGGTGTAGTAAAACAAATACAGCACGACTACTTGACTACCTCCCTCCGCTTTGCGTCGGGAGGTAGTCGAGCTGACCCACACCACGGGACCAGTAATTCTCACTACTTCCCCAAACCATAATGTATTTGTATACTACACTATCGATCAATTGTTTAGGAAATAACAGGGTGAGGACCCGGTCATTACTACGTGATAATTGACCGGGTTGGGCGATGACCAATGGTAATAGACCGAGCCAAGCCCTCCACGTGATCGATTCCCGACCAATCAGAAGCTTTGAACTCTCCTAGGTATTTATTAATATTACACTATCAGTCCTAACCGATAGTGTAACAGAAATTTACCATACTATCACTCAATTTGTTGGGATATTATTGGTTGGTGATACATCATTGGTTGGTATCAATTGTAACAAAAGGAACTAAATTATTTTAGATATTTCATTTTTTGATTTTTTGATATTTTGGATTTATGTCAACAAAATTTGCGCTTCGTGTTTAACCCTAACAGCGCAGAAGCCATCAATTTTAAATGAATTTTCACACACCCTGTTCATTGTTTCATTTACAACAGCAAATACTACCAGTACTTATGTTGGATGTTTTTAGCCCTCTGAAAATATACATGTACAGTGATGATCGCAAGTACATGCAAGTGGGGCAAGGGAGCGAAAACTTGGCTCCTGCCAATAATACGGGTGAGCACTTTATTTGTCTGCAGTAAAGATGGAACACGTACAGATGGCACTGCGCGCGAAACCAGAATGTGCCACACGCACGTATCAATAACAGTTCACAGATTCCGACGATCCACATGGGACGCCAATGCGTCCCACACAGGAGTTTCTGTTTTTCGTGAAAAATGCATGACATTACATTAGTTTTCTTCTTATCATTTGGGATTCATATTCAGCACAATCTCTGCTAGAATGATTACAATGTATGTGCGCTATATTAGTGCTTAAGCCTACACAACCCTTGGCTTTATGCACTATGTTATGGGTGATTGTAATGTGAAAACCTTACTTGCGCTGTATCATTGTGCATATTATCATGATTCTTGTTCTCCTGTATGGTGTGCGTACAGAGACATTGATCACCTTGAGAAGGTTCAAAGATACTCCACTCGCCTTATTCTGCACCAACGTAGTAGACAGGGGCAAGCCAGTATTATGAATGGCTCACACTATAATTACTTCTCCTCAGTGCAAGACGAGAGTATTGTTTTTTTGAAATTGGGTTGTATAGAATTGTTAGGTAGTTCGAAATGTTTTCTTTTTAGGTTTTAAGCAACATCAATTTTATGCTTCCGTCACACAAAACTACACGTCCTGCCCCGTCCTAAACAAATCATAAAAGGGGCTGTGCTTGGGGTAGAACGTGTAACTTTGGCCAAATAGTGTCAAGAATACGATGCTACTTCGTTCAGAAACAGTCCTCAATATGTCCATCTCGTCTTTAACCCCTCCGCAGTCCGTTGGTATCCAGTCCCTAGTAGGATCGAAGTCCGTCTAACTGCAGAACGGGATGGCCGCCCGTAAATTTTGAGAGCCTGTGCATGAAGTTCGTAAAAAGACCGTAAACAGTTGCTACTACATGTACGTCTACTCCGTTCGCACACAGTTTGAGCCCGTTCGGCAACATTTTCAAGAACGTAGTTAGAACTAGTTCAGTGTGATGGGTGCATTAGCAGGCATGTCAATTCCAGCTTACTTTTTCACCACTTGTATGGTCGTATGCTCTATACTGTTTTGATTTGTCTGGACTTGGAGTTTCTAAACTGACAATTTAGTAAACTTACTCCCCTTTCTCTGCATTCTTGCGTGAACTATGAAACTACCTAAAATTGTAATCTGTTTTGCCCTTTTTCCCCCTAACAAACTTTACTTTATTTTATTTTTAGCAACTACTTTTTCCTGGTTGGCCTTCTCTTATTCTATTCTTTGGGTTTTAAATTGTATTTTTTAAATCATTGTCAATTTTTCCCCATTCAATCTGCATGTTTAACCTTTTATTGCTCATATATTTTGTATCTTTCTTTTACTATACTCTAATACGCCTTTCTTAATATTTATCCTGACATCATACTTTTAACACCAAAGCGAGGCCACTGGGTTGGCTGACAAACCTTTTGTGAATGACTTGACCAGCACAATAACTTTACAGGGTCAAATATTCTGGGTGAAATGGGGTGGAATCCTATGTCACTAGCTCCCAGACTATTACAGGGAAACAGTAAGAAAAAAATAACTATACATTATGTCGTAACACAATCTGTTTGTGAGTGATTATTTATGGAGGAAATTTGATTTCTGGAGGAAATTGATTTCTGGAGGAAATTTAATGCCGATTGTTTTAATATTAAGATAATTTCTTGGGTTAAGATCTTTTTGGGTTTTTCCTGTTGGATGCAAGACCATTGCTTGCATAGGCAGGGTATTCCACCGCTATGAATTTCTGAAAAATAGGAAACGCACTTTTCCCTCAAATCGCTGTAAAAAAAAATTCACGGCGATTACACGTCGTGTTATTCGTAGAAATCGCCGTAAAAACAAAACGATCGAAGCACGATTAAGGCACCTCAAGGTAAAGTAAAAACACCGTGTAAATGCGATGAGTCCATCAATCTTTGCATGCTCCTTGTGGTCTAGCTCATTAACTTTGTGGTAGAGTTAATCCGTTAAAGGTAGTATACACCATTTGCAGATATCAAAAATATTTACTACCAAATTATTAAGAAATATCTTACTCATTTGAAAGTAAATAATGATTCTAGGCATCCAGCAAAATGATTGCGCTAGATATCCTGTAATTATTCCGAAAAATTGAATTTTAAGAATAACCATGGAGGAATAAGTTCTTATTCCTCCATGGAATAACTGCCCAACGCCGGTTGAAAACAGACGCTGTTTTTCGTGCTTTTCTCGGCATCCACGATTGTAAAACTTCGGACAGGTCAGTTAAACGATATTTACTATGAAATACAACCCCCCAAATTCACCCATTAATGATAATTCAAGCAATTACCAATGGTGTATCCTACCTTTAATCAGTTCACAAATGTTATGGCCTGAAGTCCTTTCATAAACACTTACCGTTACCTGTGGCAGCCTTAATTAATGATGGCAGCCTTATCTGGGCTAGTGTGTTTATTTTGCAAGTATATTAATATACACACGTGGAGTGAATTCGTTCCGTGTTCATCACCAGCAGCATGTATTAGGTAAGTACCGGTACATGTACATTGAACAGTGTACGTGTACATGTCCACCGATTTTTAGGAGCTAAACGCTGGGGCCCGATTGTGCGCTGTGCGTATGCGATGTCATACATGTATGTGACCTGCTCCCACGAAAACAACGTAAAGTCGCGCTATGCTATATTGAGTTATGATTGAAAATAGCCGATTTGACAGTGAGAACTCGTTATTTTGGTGTTGGCATGATACAATTCCCACATATATTTTCTTTCGAACTACCAAGTATTCTTTGTAAAAGATTAGCAGAAAAAATCTAAATTTGATTTTACTGAGCGTAAAAATGTAGCGAAATTAATGAAAATATAGTCATGATAAAATGATCGTATTTTTACATAAAAAAACGCGGCATTAATACCCTACCCAATAAATTATATATCATTTTAAAGCCAAGAATTCAAGGAATCTGGAAATACCAATATAGTAAAATGTCAACTTTACTCTGATTTCGTGAGAGCAGGTCACATATAATTGATGCGTGTATGGGTGTACATAAAGTAAACATTTTCAAACCGCGGAAAAACGTGCCGTGGGCGCGGGATATTGCTCACCTTTCTGTTGGTGTTTGGTAAACTTCGTGCGGGGTGGGTGGAACGTTGGGACCGATGCCTTGGTTGCGACATTGTTATTATTATTTATTCCACCCAACAATATTGAATATATAAACAAGACAAACATACTCAAGATAAAAATAAAACAACAACAAAAAACAAACATGCAAAAAGGAATAAAGAGGGAAGACAAAAAGGGAATATGAAATAAACACATGTACAAAGGATAACCAAAGACAAATGAAATAAAAACAACTAGAAAGTGTGGGGCAGGGAATTCAAAAGTAAACTCAACTATTACCTACCACACATGAAAAACGTGTAGAAAAGACACAACACATACATGTACAGTGTACAATTACATGTACATGCACGTTTGTTTATGGTGTAAATCGAGGAGTTTCTTTTGTTCCTCTCGATAATTTCCTTTGTTTGTACTCTAACTTTTCCCGACGGCTCTCATTGGTTTTGTACACGATTCTCAATCGAGGTCGTCCTTGATTCTAACCCTAACCCCAATTCACCTTTGTGTCGCCAGGTATGTGTCCTCCATTTACACCATAAACAAACGCATTGTACATAAGTTGCCTATGTCTGCGGATAACACAGGTGGGCTACAAACGCTTCCGTAATGTAATTTCAAGACGTATTACTTTGGGCGCTGTCACTGATTCACCTTACAATATAAATTTTGTGTTCAATTGCCGATTGCGAGAAAGTGCAGTGGAGCACGCTACCGCATACAAGATATTCTCCCAAATTTTCGTCGATACATGTATGAGTGGGCGTATGCAGGTGGAAAATGGTTATATTGCATGCTCAGTATGTTCTGTGACAACCAGTACCATAAGAACGTGCATCGCAAAATGGCTGGGTGGCAGTGCAGTTTTTGCTCCATGTGAAGATAACTGGTCTATTCTGTGTTTGTGTATTTTATGGTGTTTTTTTCGAGTATTTTAATATACATGTTGGTCCAAACTGATATTTGTTTTAAAGCTAAGAGACATATTAAGGTTGTTAAAATATATTCTTACTTTATACTCCGTATTCTTTAGGCACGACATTCCCCGCCTTTTTATGCCAAACATTACATTTCAAAACCTGCTTTGACAAAAAAAATGTACACTGTACCATGCTGTTTTATCTCGCATTGAGATACCGGCCCAGTCGTGGACCTTGAACGGGTGTTTTGGCTTCGGCTTCAACTTTCTTGGGGCGTTCTTTTTGCGAAAGCAAAGCTTACTATGCAGCTCTAGTTGGACTGAGCTCTCATCAGTAAAGATGACATCATGGAACCTGTCCCCTCGACGCTGTGCGCGCATTAAGACAAAAATTCAGTCGGTCGACCGAACAATCTGACAGTAGGCAGGATAGCCTTTCACGCGACTCTAACACGCACGCAACTCGAACACACGCGACTCGAACACGCACGCGACTCGAACACGCACGCAACTCGAACACGCACGCGACTCGAACACGCACGCGACTCGAACACGCACGCGACTCGAACACGCACGCGACTCGAACACGCACGCGACTCGAACACGCACGCGACTCGAACACGCACGCAACACGAACACGCAACTCGAACGCGACTCGAACACGCACGCGACTCGCACACGCACGCGACTCGAACGCGACTCGCGACTCGAACGCGACTCAAACACGCACGCGACTCGAACCCGCACACGACTCGAACCCGCACGCGACTCAAACCCGCACGCGACTCAAACACGCACGCGACTCAAACACGCACGCGACTCAAACACGCACGCGACTCAAACACGCACGCGACTCGCACACGCACGCAACTCGCACACGCACGCGACTCGCACACGCACGCGACTCAAACACGCACGCGACTCAAACACGCACGCGACTCAAACACGCACGCGACTCAAACACGCACGCGACTCAAACACGCACGCAACTCGCACACGCACGCGACTTAAACACGCAAGCGACTCAAACACGCACGCGACTCAAACACGCACGCGACTCGAACACGCACGCAACTCGAACACGCACGCGACTCGAACACGCACGCGACTCGAACACGAACACGACTCGAACACGTACACAGCTCATGCATATTGCATAACAACATGCATATTCTGACAGACAACGCCCAGACGCCAAATTGTAGGTCACAAAAATAGATTAGCAGGCACTGCAGGTATTTTTTAGATACTGCAAGATTTGAAATATAGGGCCTAACAGATTTTGGGCTGTTTCTCGTATAATCGGTGCGGTGACAGCATCAGACTGGTGCTGCAAACAGTGCATTGAATACACACTGATTTGACCGACATAAAACTGGGAATTGAGGTTCCATGCCACTATTAAATGCAAGATGCCCCTCTTCAATGTTGAGTGGTACAACCACAAAGGCCATCGATATTAAAGTTACCGATTTCAAAAATGATATTCATCCAAGTGGCGTAGTCTCCAGTGAATGCAGATCCAGTGAATGTGACCTACAAAAAACGCCGAATTCAAGGGAGAAGATTAGTGGCTAATAGGCCAACTGAAGACAAAGCCCTTAATAGCTACCGGTACATATGTAGGTTGATTGATTGGCTTTGATTGAGAGGTTTTGACAAATATTTATTTAGTACATTATTACTGATTTGAGCTGTGTACTTGTGTTAATGTTTATTTCTGACCTATGAAAGACTATAAGAGAGAGTTTTGTTGATTACCGGTATGTACATGTACACGCATGCAAACATTGAGGGTTTCATACAAATTTGTTCCAGTAATTTAATTTGCCCCAGCAAATCAAGTTCATCGCAAAAAGCGCTTTATGTAAAGTGTGGTTGAATATGTAAAAACTGAACTGCTTAATCATTAACTCCGATTCTATTGCATGGTTTTACAATGTGAATGACAATCAGAATAAGTACGGTACCAGTGCAATTCAGTATCGGAAATGCCGAAGACCTAATACATTTTTTTGTTAGAGGCATACATTAATAGTGACGTGTGTATTTGGACTCTTTCTAAACCCCCCATAAACAATTAACTAGTACTACCAACCATGGAAAAATACACAAATTCACAATTTATAAGGCACGTACATGTACCAGTATTTCCGACACCTTGCCTCATCAAAGGCGCATACTTACAGAAGATTATGGAAATAACATCATGGAGAAAAACAGTTTAATGACATCATTACCGTCACAATACCGGTAATTTTCTCCATGTACACCAAACGTCGTCTGCACTTAAAAACAACTTCAAAATGCTGGGGAAGAGATTACCATACCAAATTGTTTTTTCAATACAATCTGATTTACACGCATTTCTAATTTTTGTTTCATGCTGGGAATCAAGAAGTAATTTTTAAGTGTTTATTATAATTTGTTTATGTTAATTGGAGCTGTTTAGTTCAGTGTTTTGTCCCACAGCGATGGGGCGTAATGCAGTCAAGTTAATAAACATTAAATAGAAACTTACATGGGCTTTCGTTATCAGTGGATATGATTTATCTGCATTTCATTTGTGTTAAGCGGGTATTTAGATGCCTTTTTATTATATTAAATTTTTTTTAAAGATTCTGGAAAAGGGGAGAGGGGGTATTCGTTTTCTCTTTGATTTAATACAATACCGAGCCGAGGCGCGGGATTATTTTTTACGAAACTCAATCAGAAGCGGGTTCAGGTCGATAGTACCGGGAAGCACACCCACGCATTTCCGGCCTTGTTAGTTCGTGACGTGTTTATACGTCATTCGTTTTTAATCTGGGGAAAATGGTTAAAGACCCACATATTTATTTTGTTAGGATAAACCTAAAAAATTTAAAATGTATTTTCTCTGAAAAATGTAAAGATCTTCACAAAAATGGCCTGTCCAAATTATCGTCAGGCACCAACACTTGCAAAATTTGCAAAGAAATTATCATAACTAATTATAACTAAACGAACAAATATTCAATTGTTAGTTCTATGTCTCATTTAAAAGTGAATAATCTTTGTATTTGAAAAATAGCCAATTTAGAAATCTTGAGTTTACAAGATGCAACGATCAATTCTTTCAAGCACATTGATTAATTCAGTGCACTTATGGGAAAGTTCATTTCGGCATGCTGGCCGTCTCATAAGTGGTTGATTGAAAATTGCGCATGCACGACAAAACGGCGCGATCAATCACACCGAGGATATTAAGAGCGCGGGATCGGAAAGTTCAGGTTTTTTTCTCTAGGACAACAAAATAATCTAGCAAGCAGCAATATCGGACAGCCTCGGTATAAAGGACAGCTGCAATTTACTTCTGCATCTGTCGGCTATCACAATCTGTAGTACCTGTACATGTGCCTTGGTACAGATTTCAATTGAAAAGCCTGCCAACACTAAGCCTCATTTCCTGTAGACAGCGTGCGAGGTGACCTCAAAGTCAGACCTGATTTGTCGTGCCTTCTGGGCACATCGTACATTATATACGAGCTACTGGTACAACATGCGCAACATCCTCTCTTTATTTGTTTTGCGTCCCAACTAGGCTTCACTTGATTACAGGCAATAAATAAGTTCTGTGGAAAAAACAACAACCTTAGCAATAAAATATCTGTCTCCCGACGATGGGCAGAGGATACTGTTTGAATTGTTGAGTTCCCTTCAGTTTCTTGCAGAAGAACACAGCTCACATACTGTACATGTACAGAATTTCTACAAGGTGCTACCAGTACCACAAACAGCTTATCTTATCTTAATAAAATACAATATTTAAAAAAAATTGCCAACTAATAACAACTGATGACCTCAATAAAATGCAGCATTCTGGTCTCAACTAGACAAGTCTGTGTTTGGCAAAAAGTAAAGGTAAACTGGGGAGATTTGTTCCATTTGTATGCTTCTCTGTCACAGATTATTGTTTATTTTGTTAACTGTCGAATCAGCGCCGTATTTTAATCCTACGGGGTAGCATTCTGTACAGTGTACAATGTAGCTTAAAATTATGTGCTTACGGTACAGTCAACGTACAGTACAGGTACCGGTACCTGTATTTCAATTTTCATGGGTTACAAAGAATTTCTACCTTCTGTGCATACATCCCGTAACTAAGGATTCTGTGCTTACGGGGTCAGCAATTAGGCTGACAATCAGAAATTGGGCCGACGACCAACAAGTGGGCCGACAACCAACAAGTGGGCCGACGATCCACAAGTGGGCCGACGATCAACAAGTGGGCCGACAATCAACAAGTGGACCGACAATCAACAAGTGGGCCGACAATCAACAAGTGGGCCAACAATTAACAAGTGGGCCAACAATTAACAAGTGGGCCGACGACCAACAAGTGGGCCGACGATCAACAAGTGGGCTTAACGATCAACAAGTGGGTCAACAATTAACAAGTGGGCCGACGATCAACAAGTGGGCCAACAATCAACAAGTGGGCCAACAATCAACAAGTGTGCCAACGATCAACAAGTGTGCCGACGATGAACAAGTGGGCCAACAATCAACAAGTGGGCCAACGATCAACAAGTGGGCCAACGATCAACAAGTGGGCCAACGATCAACAAGTGGGCCGACGATCAACAAGTGGGCCGACGATCAACAAGTGGGCCAACAATCAACAAGTGGGCCGACGATCAACAAGTGGGCCGACGATCAACAAGTGGGCCGACGATCAACAAGTGGGCTTAACGATCAACAAGTGGGTCAACAATTAACAAGTGGGCCACCGATCAACAAGTGGGCCAACGATCAACAAGTGGGCCAACGATCAACAAGTGGGCCAACAATCAACAAGTGGGCCAACAATCAACAAGTGGGCCAACAATCAACAAGTGGGCCGACGATCAACAAGTGTGCCGACGATCAACAAGTGGGCCAACGATCAACAAGTGGGCCAACGATCAACAAGTGGGCCAACGATCAACAAATGGGCCGACGATCAACAAGTGGGCCGACGATCAACAATTGGGCCGACGATCAACAATTGGGCCGACGATCAACAATTGGGCTGACGATCAACAAGTGGGCCGACGATCAACAAGTGGGCCGACAATCAACAAGTGGGCCGACAATCAACAAGTGGGCCGACGATCAACAAGTGGGCCGACGATCAACACGTGGGCCAACGATCAACAAGTGGGCCGACGATCAACAAGTGGGCCGACGATCAACAAGTGGGCCGACGATCAACAAGTGGGCTGACGATCAACAAGTGTGCCAACGATCAACAAGTGTGCCAACGATCAACACGTGGGCCAACGATCAACAAGTGGGCCGACGATCAACAAGTGGGCCAACGATCAACAAGTGGGCCGACGATCAACAAGTGGGCCGACGATCAACAAGTGGGCCAACGATCAACAAGTGTGCCAACGATCAACACGTGGGCCAACGATCAACAAGTGGGCCGACGATCAACAAGTGGGCCGACGATCAACAAGTGGGCCGACGATCAACAAGTGGGCCAACGATCAACAAGTGGGTTAACTAACGTCCGTCGATGTCAGTTTTTTATAATAATCGATTAATCGGAAATTCAATATCGAGTATACTTGATATATCGATTATTTCCCGTGTGCAAGATGAAGCCTAAAAACAGCGCTCAATATAAGACCGACAGTTTAATAGGTACGTTGCATATACCGGCTTTTCGGCTTGATCCTCCACGCATGTTGTCGGTCCGAACAATATCAAATTGCGCCAGCCCGCGTGTTCATGGTTTTACAACGAAGATAAGAAATTATTACGGTTGACGCTTCCGCTTGCTATTGTTCCGCGGGGCGCGTTATCTTGGCTTATTGAGGGCGCCCTATTATAAGGGCGCCCTCAATAAGCCCAGATATATAACGAACGTTGCGCCCCAAATGAACAGCTCGGTCTTGGAATCCAGACTGGCTTGCTAGGCTAATAGCAGGGTGCAGAGAACGCTCCACGCAATTCCCGACTCGTGATATCTACAGTATGTCAAAATAGTATCAAATATTTGAGTAATATTGATATATCGACGGTCGTTAGGGCCAATGATCAACAAGTGGGCCAACAATCAACAAGTGGGCCGACGATCAGCAAGTGGGTTTGATCAACAAGTGGGCCGACGATCAACAATTGGGCCGACGATTAACAATTGGGCCAACGATCAACAAGTGGGCCAACAATCAACAAGTGGGCCAACGATCAACAAGTGGGCCAACGATCAACAAGTGGGCCGACGATCATCAAGTGGGTTTGATCAACAAGTGGGCCGACGATCAACAATTGGGCCAACGATCAACAAGTGGGCCAACAATCAACAAGTGGGCCAACGATCAACAAGTGGGCCAACGATCAACAATTGGGCCGACGATCATCAAGTGGGTTTGATCAACAAGTGGGCCGACGATCAACAATTGGGCCGACGATTAACAATTGGGCCAACGATCAACAAGTGGGCCAACAATCAACAAGTGGGCCAACGATCAACAAGTGGGCCAACAATCAACAAGTGGGCCAACAATCAACAAGTGGGCCAACGATCAACAATTGGACCAACGATCAACAAGTGGGCCAATGATCATCAAGTGGGCTGACGATCAACAAGTGGGCCAACGATCAACAAGTGGGCTAACATTTAAGTGGGCCAACAAGTGGGCCAACAATTAACAAGTGGGCCAACAATTAACAAGTGGGCCAACAATCACCAATTGGGCCAATAATCAGCAATTGGGCTGATAATCAGTAATCCAGATGATAATGCTTTGAACCCTGCCATACTTTGCTTACCTTTGGTGCTGAAATCATCCACCATGATGATTTCATGTAGTAATTCAGGGGGTGACCGATTCATGACGCTGTGAACAGTTCGTAGTAGCGTGGACCAGCCTTCGTTGTGAAACACTATGATAACACTGGTGGTGGGCAACTTCTCTGGGTAGTGCCAGTATTTGCATCTAAATAAAGTCATTCAAATCAAGAGTTATATTTGTTAAATACATGTAGGGTTCTTACAAAGTAGAGTACTGGAAATGATGACTTTCCTAGTCTGGTAGATAGGTGATGGTATTGCACCCTTGATGGTACAAGCATGGAATTTGGCACACGTACACACACACAGCTTTACCTTACATACGCACTGTGGACATTCCTTTGTATTTGTGTAGTTAACAAACTTTGACTAAATACTCATTTTTCTCGCTTCCCCAAAACAAATTTACCCTCAAATTAGGATTATGGGCCTCTCAGCTGTCCCTTCTATCTTTTCTATATATAACCCTAACCCGTTTTTCCTCTAGCGCTCTTTTTCGGAAACTAAAAAAACGGATTGTGGACGTGTGCAAGTCCACACACCGTAACCTCTTCCCGCATCGTGTGGACCTATATTGTTCGGAGGTCCACAGTGCGTATGCAAGACTAACTCACACAAGTGTGTAAACCCCTTCAATCGTGAACGGGGCAATGTCCGACCGTAATCCCTCTTTTGTTTATACTCTAACGTTTTCGGATGATCTCCATAGGATTTGCGCACGAGTCGAGATCGTGGACCTTGTGTCAATCGTGGACAGCATTGTTTTCCCAAAAATTCCTTTGTCCCCTGTCCACGATCAACGGTGTTTACACACGCATCACCGCGCATAAGGAGACTTGTGGGGAAGACCTTTGTTACCCTCTTTTGTTTCCCTTTGTCCTATTGTAATATTTAACACTATGGCGTTTCCACTCTGGGGTAAATAGATTTCTAAGTATTTTTGCTCTGGGGTACATTTATCCTATTGTGTTACCTTCCCCATAGGGTTGCGTGTATACATGTATACGAGCATAAATGATCTGAAATTCGGTACCCTCTGGAGACCTGAACACAATGTGTATAATGGAGACAAAAGGTCTCCGGAGGGTAAATTTCTATAGATGAATAGGTCTCCACTGGGAATTTCACGAATTAGATTTTTGGAGTGTACTCAAATTACTCAAAAACTAGGTTTAGGATGTGGGTTAGGGTTAGTGTTTGGGTTAAGGTATAATATAGGGTATATTGGGTCGAAATTTCAACCCAGGAAATTAATTGTGGTTGAAATAGGAGCATTTTGAAAAAGGTGCCCGACTTTTTAAGCAGTTTGTACATGTACACGAGAACAAAGAGAGATGTCCCCACTAGGATACAAATTTGAGAGCCAATGTGTGTACACGTGTACCGTAGGTCAGGAGAAAGATATTTCGCTATAGAGCCATCGCAGATTTGTCCTTTGAAAAATAAAGGTGAAATAACAAGCAATTTTTTAATTTTCAAATAGGCTGCCATTGCTAGCTAGACATTTTTTTTAAAGGTCAAATCTGTGATAGCCCTACATGTACACGCGTATGTTATATAGCCAAATATATTTTCTCATGACTAGTACTTTGATTGTGTGCCAAATTTCATATTTGTATCATCAAAGGTACTACAGGTGCACATCAATAACAGATCGCAGAATGTAGCAATTCACATGGGATGCAAACGTGCAGTTTTTAATTTTCCAATGTTTATGCAGCACTGCATTTTGCGTATTGTGCATTGTACATACACGTGTACATGTACGTACGTGGAGTTAGAACTGTGCGCAGAGTGTAATATGGGCTGTACAATATACTTAAGTTATAGTGTCATATCTGACTGGTTGTTGCCATGGATCAGTGTTGTAGTCGAGTCACCTATGTCGAGTCCGATTCCGAGTCCCGAGTCACTTGGTCTGAGTCCGAGTCCGAGTCCCGAGTCCCGAGTCACTTGGTCCGAGTCCGAGTCCGAGTCACGAGTCACTTGGTTCGAGTCCGAGTCACGAGTCACGAGTCACTTGTTTAAATAATTAAATAGTTAAAATACTAGTTCAGCCAGTTCACTTAGATGACTGGATGACTATTGATCTTTTTTTAAAGGTTTTACCAATACTCCTTGCCCCTTCTCCAGAATATCTTTTAATTTTTTTTTCTTCAAAATAACAAATTATATACTGATTTAGTTATTTCAGAAAGGCAGGTAGCCAACAAGTTTTATATTTTTTATATCGCACTTGATTTTGAAGTTTCAAATTTGTTTTAAAGTTGGTGTAACCAAAAGAAACAATACGAGGAACGACAGATGCCATGGTTTACAAATTGTTGTAGCGACTAGCAAACTGACGTGACGTGACCAAGCGTGTGTGGTGGATATGGTTGTGTCGACATGTGTGAAAACTGGTGCAAACAACACACAGCCATCTCAGTGCAATATAGGCTACAGGCGGTGTTTTTACAGGTACCAGACATGCCAGACTATGATCAGCTTCGGTTGCGTCTATGGCTAGATCAGCGCGTAAGCCGCCTATGTTTTAACATTAAAAAGAGGTAGTGATATAGCCACAGCCAGCTAAAGCCGTCATTCGGACTCCGGAGACGAATTCCTATTTCCCTGGTAATATGCATCAAGCAGTGGCTATGGTGTTAAGGTTGACAGAATACCAGCGTTAATATTGGTGTCGTGCACAATAATGCTTTTACAGAAATATATCCCAGTGTTATTATGCGTATTGAACATACACATGTACATGTACGTGCGCTGTACACTACATGGCCATAGCAACACAGTAATCACGAACACTATTACTTGCAACATCAGTGTAACTGCTTATTCCGTGTGCTAAACGTTAATATTCCTCCATGTGCATGACGATCGGATCATTGGAATTGTTTTTAATATTTACAAAAAAATAAAAAAGTATTGTTGGTGAAAATACGTGACTCAAGTCACGAGTCCTCGAGGTCAAGTCCGAGTCATGGTAGTCGAGTCCGAGTCCGAGTCAGAGTCTTTTGCCGACGTGACTCGAGTCAAGTCTGAGTCACCAAAATTGTGACTCGAGACGGACTCGAGTCCGAGTCCTGGACTCGAGTCATACAACTCTGCCATGGATTGACCAACCTGGATCAAGGATTCAAGTTTGCTTGAAAATAACAACCATAATCCGACCTATATTTTACCAATTTACCTACAGTTTGGGGGTACTATGAAACATTTTGTCCTTGGCCTTATCATACTGGTAGTGTAAATTCACCGAGTAATTTATAAACTTTGTGAATACGTTTTAACTGGGTTTTGAATGAGTTTATTGAGGGTGGGAGGATATACATGTACCGGTAATCTCCCAAATACCCGACTACAAATGAGACTTATGTGACTCGCTCTGCAAAAATGAGTCTGATGTCGCAAAATACATTTTTACGTAAAGGGCTGTTTATTGTCTCGGAGGTGATTTTCCCTTCAACAAATAATATTTTTGTTTTAAGGCATTTTGGTTTCTCTGACACCTACATGTATATTTTCAGATCTGATTGATTGAAAAGATTGTTTTGATCCCTAAATTAAATTTAATACAGGTTTTGTCATTCTCTTACCATAGCATCTGATGAAGCACTACAATTGTAAATATTCATTTCATTTCAAAGACATTTTGAATATAACTGAACAAAAACAATTTTCACAAAATTGTAAAAGACCAATGCATTACACTACAGAGTTGTGCCATATTAAAGCTTATTTCCTGTTTTTTTGACCAACTGTATTGAAAAAACATTTTTATCACATCAGACTCATTTTTGCAGAGTGGGTCACATATTTGACTAACAATAAAAAATATCCCAATTTCCCATTCTCTGTCAATTGTTGGGAGATTACACCCCCTCCCCCCCTTCCCCCTCCCCCCTCCCCCCCTATTTACCCCGAAATCTACGCGTATGGCAGGTGAAGCCTGTCATTGCAAATGCTCGCTGACCGCAGCCATCATGTACAAGTACATGTAGCCAATTTCTCATCATAGTAAATGGACGATTAATTACTGGACTTAATCCTATCTAGAATCATCTTCTCCAGACAAGAAAAGTGGCAATGATGTGCAACAAGTATAGTTTTCCACTGAGCCTAATATCAAGGGCAAAATGTACACGTACATGTAACAGTATAGAAATCATGAATGTTTATGAGTGCGATGGTAAGAATAATTTTATGAGGTGACAGATGGCATGTTCTATTCCACTCGGCGATGCCAACTGTCACCTCATGAAATTATTCTTACCATCGCACGAATGTGAAACATATATTATTTGTTTCATACAACGCCTGAATAAATTCCCGTCATCTGATTGGTACAGTAACTTGTAATGTAAAAGCGCGCGCGCACCGTTTGATAGAACCATGTGATAGAACCATGTGATAGAATGTTTTGGGCGGTGCAAGTTCGCAGCTTCTGATGGGTCGAATAATTAAATGCACGTAATCGACTATCCACCAATTAGATGGTGAAGATTTATTCAGGTGTTGTATAATCTCGCATATCCTTATAGATCCAAATTCCCATTTCATGAACGCAGAGCTGCAAGGTGTAAAAGCAATCAAAACTCAAGTGCATGTACTATAAACCACCATGGGTGTTTGGTAATATATTAAATTAACGTACATGTACCGGTACCAGAGACTGTACCGGTAGCTCTAGACCAGCAAACGTGTAATGAAGCTGAAAATCTAATAAGATGCATTCTGTCAAGTTCATCATTTGATCAATTTGTCAAGAAACGCATGTCGAATATTGTGGACAATAGTGGCTGCACAATGATTTCCTTTTGTATTTGCTCCTAGAAAAAAAGGAGCCTAGTAATTGTTCCTAATTTTATCTGCCAAATTATAGAGATGTGACTTTACAGGCCCTGTTCTTGAATAGAAAGAACTCATATTTATTTTGTTGGGACTTACCAAACTACAGTAGCTTGCGGCATAAAAAAATCAGGTACCCGGGTATTTTGTAGACAGAGGGCTGGATTTTGTTTTTGTGGGAAGTTTTGGGGTGAAATGGTGATGAAGACGACAAAACACAACACGACAGAACACAGACATGACACAAAACCGCATTGATTTGCAAGACACCAATCGCAAAACGCGTTAAAAATTGCATTTTTTCACAAGAAACTTTTTTAATTATTTAATTTGTATAATTGTGTCATTAGAATTGAGAGAAGTAGGGCCTACACTTTACATGTAGGTCATAAAGTAATTTTTGAATGATAAAAAACACCCTTGACTTGAATTGGGCCAAAATAAAAGAGTAACTGTAACAATCACCTGAATTACTATACATGTACCGGTACATGGTATAAATTCTTTCTGGTAATAAAATCAATCAAGCATCATAGGCACTGTACACATGGTACGGTACATGTAGCACGTACATTGTACATTGTGCTTGTAAGCCTGAAGAAACCTGTAGAGCAAAGACAATGAGAAGAAGGTACAGTACATGTACAATGTACAGTTTTAGATGTGGGGGGGAAAAAACAGAAAAATATCCTGGAGAAAACCCATGGAATCAGGCAGGGACTGAACGTCCAATCCACATATGGCCCAGGCGAGGTTCGAACCCAGGTCACAGCGGTGGCAGGCGAGAAAAGAACCGCTACACCAACCTAAAGATTTGTGAGGTTGATACTTACTGTGTATTCCTAAGATCTGGTATATCTCTGTCCAGTGATATCTTATCACTCACGTACTGGTTGAAGCCGTACTCCTTGATACTCTTCTCCACCGATTCCTGCTCTTTAGGCCCAGTTCGTATCGGAATGCCGTTCTCCCCGGGACCTGTCCTGTGATGTGCCTGTTCCCGCTCATAGTTCCCTAGAGATGATTTCAGCACAGCTCCCTGTGGAACTGAGCCAAAGCTGTGAGCTTCCTTGTGTAGGGGAGGCCGGTCAATGCCAACCCCTTGCACGTCCGGAGCCAAATTGGCAATTCTCTGTCCAGGACACAAAAAAAGAGAGCGATAACGTGATTTTAATTTCCACACCTAATACTTTGTGAAAATATAACACAGAGACAATAGAATTCTGGCAAATTAGCAAGCCGCAGCCATAGCCAGCGATATCTTATCACTCACATAACTGGTTGAAGCCTCAAGGGGTTAATCCAAGTCTGAATTCTAATATTTGTGTACAAAGTACATGTATACAGGTTAATTTTGGAATTTTGAAAATGCCATGTGCCTTTAAGACAGATTTACTGCATTGTGATGATCTTAAAAGTATTTTTTTCAGAAGCACAGTACCGGTATGCATGTAAACTGTACAGGACCAATTGTAAAATGCTCTCAGAAACACCGGCTTTTACGGTTCAAAGCACAATTAAAAGTTCTCACAAATTGTAAGCAAGTCAACACATGGTGGCTGTGCTCTATCACCCTACACAAAATGCAGTTCATAACCAGTGCTGTAGCAACAGCTGCCAATTTATTTCCCCAGATAACCCAACATTATTGACGTTTACGTGTTAAATAAACACACATGCCTAGTCTGTACATGTACTTATTTGGACAAGAAATTAGGAAATACACACAGTATGTACCAATATGCAGCAGTTTTGTGTGTAACCTGCGCAGTGTATGATGGCCTAAATGTTGTATTTAATGTCGAATTAAGATATAAAAAAAACTCTGTTATGGAGGCAACCTGAATTTTTTTCCCAAAACACATTTGCAATGATAAATTGATTTTGTCCAGAGTTTGTTGGTGAAACACTTTTGGTTAGGGAGAAATTCATTGAACACCCAATTGAATTGAACTACATGTACTGTAAAAGTATATCAATTTTTGTTTAAATACCAACACTTCGCTTTAAAACTCTTATTAATTATTCTGGCATGATGTTATTTTCTTCAAAAAATGTGTCTCAAAAAATCATTTTTGAAAATTTCAATATAATACCAGTAAATTATAATTTGGTTCAAAATCGAAACCTCAGAAATATTATTTTCTCGGAGGTAGCCAGAGTTTTCTAACTACTGTACATGTATAAGGCACTTTCATTGTTGGCCAGGGTCAAAGGTGCGTGCCATGAAATGCTGCGCTGAAGGACAAACAATACTAAAATTCCAGAATTTCGACTAGTCCTGGTTTTGTGTAAGATTAACCTAAACTACATGTACCCCAAGCCCATCAAACCGGAACCCCAACTGCAGGTTTTGACAGGTTTGGTACTAAACAATTAGCAACTTGTTGGACCCTTACTCAGTACAAATTTAAGGACCTGGCTGAACCTAGCTGCGTATTGGGCCTGTAATACCCAGCCCCGTATTGGGCCTGTAATACCCAGCCCCGTATTGGGCCAAATACCCAGCCCCGTATTGGGCCAAATACCCAGCCCCGTATTGGGCCTAATACAAAGCCCCGTATTGGGCCTAATACAAAGCCCCGTATTGGGCCTAATACCCAGCCCCGTATTGGGCCTAATACCAAGCCCCGTATCGGGCCTAATACCCAGCCCCGTATTGGGCCTAATACCCAGCCCCATATTGGGCCTAATACCCAGCCCCGTATTGGGCCTAATACCCAGCCCCGTATTGGGCCTAATACCCAGCCTTGTATTGGGCCTAATACCCAGCCCTGTATTGGGCCTAATACCCAGCCCTGTATTGGGCCGTAATACCCAGCCCCGTATTGGGCCCAATACCCAGCCGCATTCTCACTCAGCTGCGGTCTCAGCCGCGGTTTCAACCACGGGTTCAAAATCTCAAATGAATAGAGTAAAAAGTGGTCAAACTATGGTTTTTTTATAACAGGAGTTATGAGACTATGACATTGACAACTACATGTACATGTAAATGTTTCACTTCTCATAAAAACAATTTTTCTTTTACGGTATAATCTAACTGATCCGTCTATTGGGCAGATTAAATTTTGGAGGTGGCCAATTCAATCCAATGAATACGGCCAACAATGAAACCCATTTAAAAGTAAATGAACACCACATACAGTAGTGGTCCACCTACATTGTCCCATACCTGTACGTGTACATTGTACACCCTCTACATGTACCGGTACATTGTACATGTACCGGTACATTGTACACCTACATGTACATTGTGACCAATTTGTCCACCTCCAAAATTTAGTCTGCCCAATGCAGTCTCAGATTACACCGTAAAAAAATATATATATTTTTATGAGAAGTAAATCATTTCGTTGCCATAGTTTCATAACTCCTGTTATACAAAAAACAACAGTTTGACCACCTTTTGCTCTATACATTTGAGATTTGGGACTAGTTGTTAAAACCACAGCTGAGAACGCAGCTGGGTATTGGGCCCAATACGCAGCTACCGGTAGGTTCAGCCTGGTTACAAAAGGTTTAGGGAGACCCTGTTGATTTATGTGAGGTTCAGGGCAGAAAGGCATTAGACTTGTATGTTAGAACTTTGAGGAATTAATTATCACACCTACGTACATAGGCATTTATTAGTGGAATGTTTGTTTATGGATGCCTTTTTGGCAATTTACTTTTCACAAAGTTGAGAACTACCAGGTACCGGTACCATCACTCCCATCAGAATGGGTAATGTTGGAGGCCCTGTGTAGAACTTGGTCTTCCTTGTCGTCCTGAGCAAAAAGCTTTCTCCAGTCAGTTTTAATTGCTCAGCCTCTTGCCTTGCCCTAGTCTATGGCCCCGCACTAGAGTAGACTCTGTGCTGCAAGGCCATGCTGTGATCAGTGCAAAAAGTCAGTGATATTTTTTATGGAAATCATTCGGTTTCTAACTTGGCATGCAGGTTTACTTACCATACAAAATTAGGACTTTTCCATGGTTCCGTATGGTGTAATTTGTCTCTAAATCGAAAAATGTGCAATAAACGCAAAACAATATGGCGGAACAAGTCTGCGCAGGCGTGCACAGCTCGTCGCACAGAACAACAGAGGGCTCTCTGCTAGTGCCCTCTGTTGTTCGGTGCGACGAGCTTTGCACGCCGCGCCTGCACAGACTTGTTTTTTCAGAAGCACAGTACCGGTATGCATGTAAACTGTACAGGACCAATTGTAAAATGCTCTCAGAAACACCGGCTTTTACGGTTCAAAGCACAATTAAAAGTTCTCACAAATTGTAAGCAAGTCAACACATGGTGGCTGTGCTCTATCACCCTACACAAAATGCAGTTCATAACCAGTGCTGTAGCAACAGCTGCCAATTTATTTCCCCAGATAACCCAACATTATTGACGTTTACGTGTTAAATAAACACACATGCCTAGTCTGTACATGTACTTATTTGGACAAGAAATTAGGAAATACACACAGTATGTACCAATATGCAGCAGTTTTGTGTGTAACCTGCGCAGTGTATGATGGCCTAAATGTTGTATTTAATGTCGAATTAAGATATAAAAAAAACTCTGTTATGGAGGCAACCTGAATTTTTTTCCCAAAACACATTTGCAATGATAAATTGATTTTGTCCAGAGTTTGTTGGTGAAACACTTTTGGTTAGGGAGAAATTCATTGAACACCCAATTGAATTGAACTACATGTACTGTAAAAGTATATCAATTTTTGTTTAAATACCAACACTTCGCTTTAAAACTCTTATTAATTATTCTGGCATGATGTTATTTTCTTCAAAAAATGTGTCTCAAAAAATCATTTTTGAAAATTTCAATATAATACCAGTAAATTATAATTTGGTTCAAAATCGAAACCTCAGAAATATTATTTTCTCGGAGGTAGCCAGAGTTTTCTAACTACTGTACATGTATAAGGCACTTTCATTGTTGGCCAGGGTCAAAGGTGCGTGCCATGAAATGCTGCGCTGAAGGACAAACAATACTAAAATTCCAGAATTTCGACTAGTCCTGGTTTTGTGTAAGATTAACCTAAACTACATGTACCCCAAGCCCATCAAACCGGAACCCCAACTGCAGGTTTTGACAGGTTTGGTACTAAACAATTAGCAACTTGTTGGACCCTTACTCAGTACAAATTTAAGGACCTGGCTGAACCTAGCTGCGTATTGGGCCTGTAATACCCAGCCCCGTATTGGGCCTGTAATACCCAGCCCCGTATTGGGCCAAATACCCAGCCCCGTATTGGGCCAAATACCCAGCCCCGTATTGGGCCTAATACAAAGCCCCGTATTGGGCCTAATACAAAGCCCCGTATTGGGCCTAATACCCAGCCCCGTATTGGGCCTAATACCAAGCCCCGTATCGGGCCTAATACCCAGCCCCGTATTGGGCCTAATACCCAGCCCCGTATTGGGCCTAATACCCAGCCCCGTATTGGGCCTAATACCCAGCCCCGTATTGGGCCTAATACCCAGCCTTGTATTGGGCCTAATACCCAGCCCTGTATTGGGCCTAATACCCAGCCCTGTATTGGGCCGTAATACCCAGCCCCGTATTGGGCCCAATACCCAGCCGCATTCTCACTCAGCTGCGGTCTCAGCCGCGGTTTCAACCACGGGTTCAAAATCTCAAATGAATAGAGTAAAAAGTGGTCAAACTATGGTTTTTTTATAACAGGAGTTATGAGACTATGACATTGACAACTACATGTACATGTAAATGTTTCACTTCTCATAAAAACAATTTTTCTTTTACGGTATAATCTAACTGATCCGTCTATTGGGCAGATTAAATTTTGGAGGTGGCCAATTCAATCCAATGAATACGGCCAACAATGAAACCCATTTAAAAGTAAATGAACACCACATACAGTAGTGGTCCACCTACATTGTCCCATACCTGTACGTGTACATTGTACACCCTCTACATGTACCGGTACATTGTACATGTACCGGTACATTGTACACCTACATGTACATTGTGACCAATTTGTCCACCTCCAAAATTTAGTCTGCCCAATGCAGTCTCAGATTACACCGTAAAAAAATATATATATTTTTATGAGAAGTAAATCATTTCGTTGCCATAGTTTCATAACTCCTGTTATACAAAAAACAACAGTTTGACCACCTTTTGCTCTATACATTTGAGATTTGGGACTAGTTGTTAAAACCACAGCTGAGAACGCAGCTGGGTATTGGGCCCAATACGCAGCTACCGGTAGGTTCAGCCTGGTTACAAAAGGTTTAGGGAGACCCTGTTGATTTATGTGAGGTTCAGGGCAGAAAGGCATTAGACTTGTATGTTAGAACTTTGAGGAATTAATTATCACACCTACGTACATAGGCATTTATTAGTGGAATGTTTGTTTATGGATGCCTTTTTGGCAATTTACTTTTCACAAAGTTGAGAACTACCAGGTACCGGTACCATCACTCCCATCAGAATGGGTAATGTTGGAGGCCCTGTGTAGAACTTGGTCTTCCTTGTCGTCCTGAGCAAAAAGCTTTCTCCAGTCAGTTTTAATTGCTCAGCCTCTTGCCTTGCCCTAGTCTATGGCCCCGCACTAGAGTAGACTCTGTGCTGCAAGGCCATGCTGTGATCAGTGCAAAAGTCAGTGATATTTTTTATGGAAATCATTCGGTTTCTAACTTGGCATGCAGGTTTACTTACCATACAAAATTAGGACTTTTCCATGGTTCCGTATGGTGTAATTTGTCTCTAAATCGAAAAATGTGCAATAAACGCAAAACAATATGGCGGAACAAGTCTGCGCAGGCGTGCACAGCTCGTCGCACAGAACAACAGAGGGCTCTCTGCTAGTGCCCTCTGTTGTTCGGTGCGACGAGCTTTGCACGCCGCGCCTGCACAGACTTGTTCCGCCATATTGTTTTGCGTTTATAGCGAATCTTTTGAAAACTTTATAACGCAGATTTAGAGACAAATTACACCAGACGGAACAACGGAAAAGTCCTAATTTTGGAGAAATATCGATGCGCTATAATAAATGAACCTGCATGCTGAGTTTGAGACCGAATGATTTCCATGAAATAAATGAAAAAAATCCCGGTTTTTTTGCACTGATGGACGTATGGCCTACAGCACAAAGTGTACTCTAGTGCAGGGCCATAGACTGGGCTAGGGATATAGTGTACCTTAAATTGCCTTGGCTACTTAGCGTTGTTATTTAATACGCTTCCAACACTTTAATTAGTCATATCAGTTCGTCTGTGCGCGACAGAAGCGTTCTACACACAGCGCGTAGTCGGCAAAAAAATCTTACTATTTTCCATCTCAAAAATTAAACTACTTGTTCCTGTTGAAAGCTTACGTTTAATAGCTTATTGAAAAGCTTATCGTTTCAGCTTTCCAACATTGTACATGATGTACATGAAATAGCTATTGGACGAACGTGCGACAAGCTAGATTTGTATGAATGAACTACTGTAGCTTTGCCTTTGCCCAGCCTTTCCCAAAGTGTTGCGAGCGTGAACGATCGCGCACACTGTGCGCGTCGTTTACTTCGGGCAGCTTTGCGCAGTCAACACAGTTTGTGATTGACAAGTAAATGGGTTTCTTACTCTTCCCGAAGGGTCACTTGACAACCAAACACGCGCAAACTCCAGAGCTAATCTAGACTAGAAGTTAGTCGATGACGAAAATTGCTCGTGAAGCAATGTTTTGGGGCCATTGAGGGGTATACACAGTGGGTGTCAGGTCAACTCGCCCCCTGACCGACTCGCCCCTGACCGACTCGCCCCCTGACCGACTCGCCCCCTGACCGACTCGCCCCCTGACCGACTCGCCCCCTGGCCGACTCGCCCCCTGACCGACTCGCCCCCTGGTTTGATTTACATGTATTTTTAATTCTATAATTTGTATCATTTGCACTCGTAGAACAACTGAAAAGACGATGTGGGTAAACTTTTTCCTTGATTATTCTCTTGCATAGGCCCTATTATCTCGATTATTTTTTTCTAAGTTTTAGAAAATACCTTTTGATGTTCGTTTCGGTGGTGGAAATTAAAGACAAAGCAGCTAGTATATAGGCCTAAATTCTCGAAGCCAAAAAAGTTAAACTCATAACAATTTATTTATATATATTTAAAGAAAATTTGGGGGGGGGGGGAATAATCATGTTTGGCTCTTGTTTTTATGAGGTTTTTTTCGGAGCGCGGGGGGACAAGTTGATCGCATAATTTGATGCGATTTTGTTTACTGCTTTCCAACCCAATCATAGGGCTTTTCAAGGAAGCTATAGGGAATCTGTCAATCACTCCACCATTCTTTGTTACGAAAACCAACGCTCTTAATGAGGGATTGAACTGGGTGTTACGACGCTCAGCTCTACAAAACTGTCGGGCTCCCTCCGGATCAGTCCGCCAAACGTGGTGAAAGATGGTGAACAACCAAGATCAAAGAGCTGACAGTGAGTGAATACAATAAAGTCGCTAATTTGACCAATGAGGTTACTTTTGGAGAAGGGGGACTGTTTTTGGTATATGTCCGATGGTGTTAAATGTGATTTTCACATTTTATAAGACGTTTGGTATGTCGTGACCTGAGAATATTCAGAACATAAAAAGCACGAACCTTTTAAAGACACATCCATTAACCGTTTTTATGCATGCTTTTAGGGTGGGTTTTTGAGGGGCACGCCGGCGAACGATTTGCGAAGGATGCGAACTTGAATGCCAAAAAAATGGCAAAGTCAACATTCGTATTTTTAAGTTTCCAAAAGTTCGCCAAACATGCGCGGGGGTTCGGAATCGTCGTCATTTATTGTTCGCGGGAGTCCAGTCCAGTCCATCACATTGTAGATTTCTCCTTAATTATAATATTTGAATCATTTCTTTGTATGCCTAATGTAAATAAATTGTACACAACTTTACTTGAGGAAGAATATTATTAGAGAAAGTTGTCCGTTTCCATTGATTTCTTGGAAGTCGCATTCTTGCAGCCTATTTTTTGCTTCCTCTGATCAGTCCGCAAAATGTCTAAGTTCGTTTTTATTCCTCAAAATGACGAATTGTATGGTAACGAATATACATGTACATGTACATCGATCGTACAAGGTCCATAAATCAAACGAGGGGGCGAGTCGGTCAGGGGGCGAGTCGGTCGGGAGGCGAGTCGGCCAGGGGGCGAGTCGGCCAGGGGGCGAGTCGGTCAGGGGGCGAGTTAGTAAGGGGCGAGTCGGTCAAGGGGCGAGTCGGTCAGGGGGCGAGTTGGTAAGGGGCGAGTAGGTAAGGGGCGAGTAGGTAAGGGGCGAGTCGGTCAGGGGGCGAGTTGACCTACAATCACACAGTGTATGTACGTCGAGCTTCATCGAATGGGGTATACTTAATTAAATAAAACAGGATTTCTCAAATTTCTTGATTTAAAAAGTACTGTATTTCTTTCATCAAGACCTTTCATTTGTATAGTTTGAGCATTTTTGGAGGAGGAATAATTGTTTACATGAAACCCCTAAAACTAAGTTTATTGTCTGCACTGCACATGATGAATGTTTGTTTGCATTCCTATTTCATAATAAAGGCCAGTATTTGAGCCACATTTATGGGGTTATATTCATGTACGACAACATAAAAGTGTACAAACTACACAAGAAGTGTCTGCAACTGTGCAACTTTACCATTTTGTTTTTTCCGCCGCCGCCGCCGTCCAAGTCCGGCTGTTTATTTGCATCCTCCCCTCTTCCCGACATCTCACCGGCCATCAGAAAAGTTTTCACCATGAAAACAATGACCACCGTCACACTGACGACCAGTATACATCTTTTAGTTCTAAATCGAGCCATAGTCAGCTCTTCATTCACCGACAAATGTTAGAAATATCACGAAGGAATACAAAACTTCCACTCAGATTTGTAGGAGGATCAGAGCTGAGTTGTCAATGACACGTTGTGCCACCACTTTCACTGATCGATTTATATTTTGATTGTTTACATCAGTCGACTGACTGAACATAAATCCCCAACCCCTATTGAAAAAAACTGGAAGGGATTCAGGGAACTATACTCCTGAAAAGCAAAGAAAGCCTCGTCCGTCTGAACCCGGCAACTTTGGCTACGACTTTCGTTTGTATGTCAGTGTGACACGTGAACAGTGTGGGAATAATAAGCCACAGCCTTTCAATAATTTTTTTGTTATTTAACAGAGGGCGCTAGATACAAAATTTACTCATTGGATGGACAGTCCGCAAAAAAAGTGAAACAAGAAGAGTAGATGGGAATGGCGCCAGCATGTTTCTGGTAAGTAAAACAAGCCGATTTTTTATTGTAATGTTATACATGTAGTTAACAAAGACAAACAAAGATCAGGACTCCGCACTTAGTTGCAACAATAACTGTTAACACCGAAAAAAAAAAACACGCTTCATTACTTCATTCTTAATGAAAAATTAAGAGAATAAATTTGTCATAAAAAATACAAAAATATAGACATGAACAAAGTAATTCATTCATTCATTAATTAAAAGTCTCACAATATTACTCGATAAGAAAGTAGTCATTAACAAACAAACAAAAAAATTTAAGATTAAACAAATAATTTGCCATGGATCATTAGCTTTTACATGCACACGTTTTTAAACAAATTCCCAGGGTACACAAGAGACACAATATCATCCTCTATCTTCATCCCCCGTGTTGTCCTATTCTTTGTGCTGTTTTACAATGTAATTTAATACAGTTTGTACATTTTTTTTTTAATAGCCGGGAAAACCTATAAACACATAAGGGGAAAAAAAAATACAAAACAAGGATCTTAGGTTAAGAAGTCTCATTCAAATGAATCGAGAGAACAAGAGAACAAACTTAATCATATTTATATCAGGCCTGGATGCCAATTGATGGCAATCTGCTGTATTTTCGTTTAACTATATTTATTTCTTTTCACTTGTTCTAGGCTACGACTTCGACTTGCTCTTGACTAGCAATATGTTACCTTCGTTCTCAACGTACGGGTTGGAACTTAAGTTGTGGTTGTGTGAATGCTTTCGTGTGTAAGGTAATTTATTTCAAGCTACACAGTCTCAACATTTGCTCACCATAAAATAATGTCTGAAAACATAAGAGGAGTAATACTTTAAAAGTTATCGAGCACAAAATGTAACAACAGATTAAAGTTATCAAAGTGAGGTTTGATTTTATTTAGTATTTGTAAGTAACTCGCTTAATTCGTGATTCTCTATCGAGCCTTATTCAATTTTACATAGAGCCTCATTCCAATATATCAGCCGCAAGGCTTATAAGGAATGGAACCAAATGTTTAGAGAATACCGCATTCAGGCCTCGAAATAGTACTAGCCCGGCGTACAAAGTCTAGCGAAAACAGCTCCGGGCTACCCAGACCCACTTCCTTGGTTGCCCGGTGGGCTAGTGAAAAATTCAGTAACCTACCTGTAAATGTTTAGATCAAAATACATGTTAAAATTTGTATTGTTCTTTTGTGTATTAAATAAATATCGGATCAAGATAAACCGAGTATAAACTGTCTTTTGTTTGTGTTTTTCGGAATGATTATCGATAGCCTGGGAGCGCTCGATCCACGCGTGCATGCAGTGCATTGCGATCTCACGAATAGAGTAGACTGGTGGGCTTCAGTGAGATTAGTATAGTATAAACTACGGCGCAGGGTACCGCACATATGTGCACTATTCTCTTTCACATCGTTCAGCCTTTCTTACCATAACGGCCCACTGCGTTGCTGTATAGTACATGAGCGTGCTGCCGTGTCACTAGTACTAGTAGTAGCGCCTGATAAAGAGTCTGTTCAGAACAGCGCCCTCTGTGTACATTACTACGGATGTACACTGTACATGTACATTATTGTACGTACCGCGCCGGTACGTGTACGTGCCCGCGCCGAACGAATAGTTTTGTGCATTGTACATACGGGCTAGCGAAAATGTAAACGGGCTAGTAAAATCTGCAGTTTGCTAGCCCGGTGGGCTATCTATGAAAAAAAGTTAGCGCAAGGCCTGCGCATTATTGCAAGGCTTGTCATTCGTGCTCGTCGCCATGATTTTTCGTTCCATTTAATCTGTATAACCCATCACCGTCCCGATTTTGCTTCGAAACATTCTGGGCCGGCTATACGATAGTCGTATACATTATCGATACGTTCTATAGTGACATGTGGCATGCTCTACGGCTAGACTACTCTCGCACAAGTATACCATAAGCTCTGACATGATAAATGCCATTTTCAGGATCTTGCATGGGGGATAACCAGTAAGGAAAATCGCGATGTCCTGTTTTCTCCGGTGGAATCACCTTAAGGTTATTGGGGTCCACCCGGTTCTGAAGGGCAAATTGGTAGCTCTTACCGTCTTTAATAAATGTTTTCGTGTAGCCATGCCTAACTATCTTCTCTAAATTGGGACTGGAGTAGATCGCTGGACCGAAGCGTTCTCTTGTACCAATTGTGTAGCCTTTCTCCAGTATTGGTTTGATGTTACGTTTTTCCGTGCCATGGTAGCTCACCGCCCATTCACCAGGAGTTGACTCGGTACGAATACCGGGTCCTCCCAGCCAGATATCATTCTCGTACTCGCCATGCACTTTAACTGCGTAACGTTTCCATGCATATGGACGCCGGTAGACTTGACCACCTCGCCAGTATGTACGCCCATCGTCGGATTTATCTGTAAAGTCATAGTCGTACTCTGGATCCAGATTAGACGGATCGAGTTCAAAAATGCCCATCTGTTCGCCAGGGCTGCATTTCATGCCAAATATGGTAGAGTCGCCGCCAATGCCAAGATATCTGATTTCTTCGTGATCTTCAAGCTGGCTATCGTTGAAGATGAGCATCAGTCGTTGGCGGGAAATGCCCAGCTTGCTCGCCGCCTGCTGCCTCATATCAGCGACGGTCGAGTTGATGTTGACGTCCAATGTCATGCTTTTGTTCATCTTGAGCAAGTGCATGTTCACCGTTATGAAATGAGAATTACATTCGCCAACTGTGGTTGTGGGCGTGGAGTATATCATTGAAGTCATGCTGAAGAGATCCTTGATGCCGAGCTGAGTGGTGCCAGTAGCTTGGGTTGTTGCCGATTCTCCCACAAAATGCTCTACTACTGCTGATGCTGCTGCTGTAGAGCTAGGCCTGTCTTCCCGAGTATTCCGCCTTTGACACGGAAAGTACTCTTTGGCGCGTGCATCACTCCCCCCGAAAAACCAGCTGCCCAGCAGATGGTTGTCGAGCCATTGGAAAGCGGGACGCCATGTACGTCGTGCGCACTGGTCCTCATCTAAACCACACCCAGAACATCGCCGGGCCTGTGGAATTGGACTCTGAATGCTCAGCCCTGTTGAAGCTGAAAATCCAGAGGAGATGACTCCCGCTGCAAAAGCAGAAACCGCCATTGCATTATTTGCCTATACTTGCGTAGCTTGAGTGCAAGGAAGAACGCCAGTTAGCATACTCGTCTATATCTTTCTAAGGCCCGCAATGATCTGCATTTTATTCCGATTTCAATGCTAAGTGCTGATTGGCTGCTAAATAAAGCGCAACAAAAACGCAACCATGATTGCGTGGCGGTGGAATTCCCCTTCGCTCAATAATAGTTAGTTAGGGGATCACGATGAATACAGTTTGTACTCGAAAGGTACCGGGCGTAAAAGACTATTTATTTGTTATGGTGGGATAGAATGTACGTTGGTGAATAACACAACCCAATTCGAATAATGGCATTTTGTACTTTAGTACATGTAACCCACCTATATGTATAACAACTGGTTGGACCACAAAGATTACTCCTCAAGGCTGAATTTTACACTGAACACTTTAATTTAACTCCAACTTCTGAACAAGACAATTACTTATCCTCCAATGGATCAACCCATTAAACAAATCTTATGACTACAAGTTTTAGAACAACAATATAAATGACAATGAATGTTGAGCGCTCAACTTTAATAAAACATGTACATGTACAATAGGCCTATATGTCACTCTGTACCAGGATCCTGGATTTAGGTAATTATGTCTGTTGCAGACAGACAGTTGCAGACACTGGTTGCAAAGGATATCCACACGTGACGAAAGTGCCTATCCAGGCAAGCTGCCCTCTCGAAGAGGCGAACAGTTTATGCGGGCTATCTCGGTGTATGGACCGGGACACAAAAAGACGAGCTCCCTTCCTAGTTCAAGTTCTCTGCAGTTGATCCAGAGGACGAGCACTCCAGCTAGGGTTCACTACCTGGTAACTGTAAGGCCACGCAGTTCCCATGAAGGCCGAGAGCCGAGTCGGGGAGCTTTCTCACAACTGAGACGGAACTTGTCGATAGTTGAACTCGATATAGAACCTGAGAGCCAAAGAAACCCATGCAGATATATATAATAATGCATGCAGGCTACTTATTTGACAAACAGCTAAATTCTTGCTTTGCCTAAATAGGAAATTAAATTATCAAATAGGCATAGCTAATTTTCCATTACTGAAGGTTTCATGAAGTACTCAATATCAATTATTAGCCAGCTTCAATAAACATGTATGACTTCAAGTTCAGAATTAACAAGTGACAACACTTGTGTTCCACTTAGTACATTTTGACACTAACCAATGCCGTAAATCGTTTGGTCAGCATAAACATTAAAAGATATAAACCCCAAAATTATAACAGACAGTAAAAGATTCTATCCGTATCCTCAGATTGAATTATAAAAACATCCAACTGTGACACAAGAATACCCTAAAAGCAGGCCGTTTACGTTTACAGACACTTGCTCGAAATCTCCAAGTTACACTTGAGAGAAAGAAACAATGGCTCTATATTGTAAGATCCAAATTTATCTAAATAATCTGCTTAATCCTTGACATTACTGTTAAGATTATTTTAGGCCACGTCTAACCATTTGTTTTGCATACGGAACACCGGTATGGCATTGCACAGAATTATACAATGAGCACATGGTTCTCAACTAAAATTTACTTTAAAACAAATGTTAGTCTTACCTGAGAGCCAACAGCTTCAGAGCCGTATCAAACAGAACACAGTTTCTAGCACTTCAAAATAAATGCTTTACAACGCTGAATTTCAGCCCTAACAATATTATTTGGGCCCGTTTTCTTTTTAGCAACTGTGAAATTCTTGACAAAAATGGCTGCCTCCAAGAAGTTTGTTTTGCTGGTTCATGCAGTATCCTGGCAACTGGCACGAACACTAGAGGGCGCTATTTCATTTTTTACTGGGGCTACATACATACATGGTGTTTTTTTAGACATCGAGCAATTCAGTGTACATGATCCCGCTCCCAGACGCACCACCTGTTATAATTCTCATGAGGAAGTATTATGGAGCAAACCAAAAGTAACATAATGTTATAGAAACGGATTGTGTGGGAATTTCCAAAATGGATGCACAAAGCCACGTTGGCACGTAGGCCTGTATACTGATTACGGTCCCTATATTATTTCCTGTGGAAATTCCCTCGCCGTGAGTCAGCGGTGCGCAATGACAAATTTCAGATATTCTGTGCATAACACATTGATTGTTTGTGCAGAAGTAATAAATGCGATCGATTTTAAAGGACATATATAATTTGCTGTAATTTTCAGAAATGCAAATGCTGTTGGGCATACAGTCTGCATTGACTTGTTTAAAGTTTTTGTGTTCATAGATGCAATAAGCAAAAAAAAAAAAAAAAAAGCAATCGTGTTAATGTCGTCTGAATCCCTTATCCTGATACGAACCAGTCTACCTGGCTCGTACCTGTTCATATTGATTGCTAACAAAATGTGGACTAACTTAATATGGTAAATTAGGGGTAGTATTGGAAAGAAGCCATTTTTTTTCCAACGCTATAGTCGGCCGACCAGCGTTGGAAATTGATATATAAAAACAACCCAGTTCTTGAAAATGACGACACACTAGAATAATTTTTGACTTGATGTTTTAGACTGTCATTTACCAACAGTCCAGTGTTTCATAATTAATAAACAGATTTGTTTGTTATGTAGTTATATACCACCCCCCCCCCCCCCCCAACTATGTAGCTAGACCGAGGTATTATGCCATTGCTAAGGTGTGTGGGGCTATTATAGTCAAATCGCCAACCGCCAAAAATATTACAGGCATTTATCAGCCAGTGATTTAATAGTCTGAAATTATCCGAACGACAAACCTCGTGGTGGTCTAACGTCAGTTTGTGTGCACACGGTTTACACGTACGTGTTGTCTGGGGTGTTTGTCAGACCTGACGGTTTCAATTGTATTGAGGTACGCTGCACTGCACACAGACTAGGCTGCTCATTTGCCGAAATTGACCGAGAAAACCTATAGTAAGATACATAATTTGCAAATTTCGAATTGTTTTACTAACCGAATTATTAAGAAACATCCTACTGATTTGAAAGAAAATAATGATTCTAGGCATCCAGCAAAATGATTGCGATAGATATCCAGTAATTGTTCCGAAAAATTGAATTGAAAAAAAAATCACGAAGGCGGTCACGAATAAAATTACATATCCCTGAACGTCATTGCGCTCAATTCTCAATTTAAATTTTAAAAGGGTGTTGCATAGTTGTAGCATTCTGATTTGCCCTTAATTGGTGAAATTCGTCTCATGGTCCGATCGGCGTTGAATTGTTAGTTTTGTTTGTCATCCAATTTAAAGCTGTTGTCCGATCATAAACCGTATAGTTTGGGAATTAAATTACATGTAAATGACAAAGCGTCAAATTACATTATTTTCTTTTCAAATCGACACTGATCATCCAACGACTGGAGGCGAATCTTACAAATTTAGGACGAATCAAAATGCTACAAATGATACTGCAGCTGCACCAAGTTATTCAAAAACATTGGTACCTTTTTTAAATGGAGGTAATTTAGGTGCCGTTATAGGAGAATTTATGTGATATGTTCAAAGAACTGGAAAAACTATAATGTTCAATTTTAACCAAATTAGTGGTCGAAATAATCAATTATATTGGTCATTTTAACAAGAATATTGGTCAAAATAACCAATATTTTGGTTATAATTTACCAATATATTGGTTGGACACATATCTACTGGTTATTTTCAACAAATCTGTTTTAGGGTGTAGGTAAAAGCGTAAAAGCGTATGAATTCTCGGAAGAAATTAAATGTTTGTGAGTTTGAGAGTTTGTGAATTTGATATTTTTTTTTTAAATAGCTGGGAAAACCTATAAACACATATATGGGGGAAAACAAATTAATGTGACCCGCTCCTACGAAACCCGACATAAGTCGCACAGGCTATTTCGAGAAACAGCTCGTTATTTCGTTATTTTATTCTTTAATATGTATACTTTAACCCTCAGTTAAACAAAATCAACTTTATCGATGAGAAAGTACAACAATCGTGCATTTATTGAGGCAAACTGAGTCCTAAACGTGGTAATTTATCTCCCAAAAATACATCGAATTTTTCAAAGATTATTGGAAATTGGAAGTAAGTATGGTATAAAGGTGGATTCAGATGAAAGCTAAAGACTAAAATAGAAATAACAATATCTCGCTTTTAAAAAAACCCACTTATGTCTGGTTTTGTGGGAGCAGGTGACAAATACAAAACAAGGATCATAGGTTAAGAAGTCTCATTCAAATGAATAGGCCTACCAAGAGAACAAACTTAATCATAATCAGCTCTGGATGCCAATTGAAATGACAATCTGCTGTATTTTCGTTTAATTATATTCATTTCTATTTATTCGTTCTAGGCTATAGGACTTCGACTTGCTCTTGACTAGCAATATGTTACCTTTGTTCTCAACGTAGGGTTGGAAGTTGTGATTGTGTGAATGCTTTCGTGTGTAAGGTAATTTATTTCAAGCTACTCAGTCTCAACATTTGCTCACCATAAAATAATGTCTGAAAACATAAGAGGAGTAATACTTTAAAAGTTATCGAGCACAAAATGTAACAATAGGTTAAAGTTATCAAAGCGTTATGCCTTTTTTTTAAAAGGAAGGAGGAGGCCCTTTTTTTTTTTTTTTTTTTAAATGGCCGCCCGACACATCTTAATTCGAGTCATGTAGTGAACATGTCACACCCTATCTTCCAATTTAACATTAAAACATGGTTCACCCACGATTAAAAATGTGGATGAATAAAATGATTAAAAGATGTGGGTCGATCATGTATATACCGTACACGACTACACGTCACACCCTAGCCTTCCTATTAGAAAAAAAAAATATTTTCAGAGCATGTACACAGTGATGCTAAAGTCTAAAATACGATCTTAAAATTGTATTATCTTAAAAAAAACTAAAAAAAACAATTAAATTTGTTTTTTTACCAAAATGGTCAAATTTATCATTTTTTTCAAAACAAAAAAGAAAGAAAAAAGGAGGCGGCCCCAAAAAAGGAAGCGGGCGGTGACGCTAAACATGTTTACGATAGTCGTATTATCGATAGTCGTATTATCGATACGTTCTCTAGTGACATGTGGCGTGCTCTACAACTCTCGCACAAGTATACCATAAGCTCTGACATGATAAACGCCAATTTCAGGATCTTGCCTGGGGGATAGCCAGTAAGGAAAATCGGGATGTCCCGTTTTCTCCGGTGGAATCACCTCAAGGTTATTGGGGTCCACCCGGTTCTGAAGGGCAAATTGGTAACTCTTACCGTCTTTAATAAATGTTTTCGTGTAGCCATGAGTAGTATAGGATGTAGCGATCCTAGACCACACCCAATTTGTCTAACTTTTGTCACATATTTATGTGACAAAACCAAAAACCAAAAACCAAAAACCAAAAACCAAAAACCAAAAACCAAAAACCAAAAACCAAAAACCAAAAACCAAAAACCAAAAACCAAAAACCAAAAAACAAAACCCCAAAAACAAAAAACAAAAGTCTTTAAGTATAAAATTCGAGTTATAAAGAATCTCGCCTCACCTTATAAATTTCTGGTCTTACCTCTAATAAAAATGAGATTTTTTTTTTTAAATATATTAAATAGAGACACGACGTTAGCGATAGGATACCACAAGTGGAATAAAGCTACGTTACGTGATTATGTTGAGACTAACAACCTCACAATCGATCAAACTGCGAAGTTGACTCGTAAAGTTTACATAGACGCGGTTAAAAAATACAACGTTCAATTAAAAAACTTAAATAAAAAGAGACACCACGATCTCAGACAAATCGCCACCGAGCACGGTTTACAAGTCGTACCTACGGGTAAAAGGGGCTATACGAATAAAGATTACATCGATGCGATCAAAGCGCATGCATCACCCGGATCTTTTGAAGAAGCCGACTTTAGAGAAATTAGAAGATTTAGAAATCATTATAGAAACTTGTTACTCAAACCCAGGCTCTACAACAAAGATTTGATCAAGTTTTTTGACACTCGCAAATCAATGATCAAACAAAAAATCGAATCTGAATTGATAGGACTCAGAAGCTTAAAATTTCAGTTGGTGATCAAAGTCCAATATCATAAAGATAAACCAGACGGAACGGAAGAAACGGTAAAAGTTAACCACACTACCAACCAGATAGCGTTGTTAAATAAATCTCAACTCCCTCAAATTTTAAGAGAACTAATCGGTGACTTGGAGAAAAAAGTAGACGAGTTTTTACAAAGGGGGTCGGGTTGGGTCTTTGACGAGATACTAGAGTTTTACATCAACATCAACCGATATAATCCAGTTAGGGGTAGCTCTTACATAGATTTACCAAAATATCTCAAAGATAAAAAAGCGATCGTCAACGTAAAAAATAAAGACGACCAGTGTCTAAAGTGGTCGTTAAGAGCAGCCTTGGGTAAATATACCGACGAAGTCAAAACTCGAATCGAAAGTAATCCCAATTATAAAATTCATAGAGAGAGACCGATTATTTATACCACGGACGACGGACTAAATTTTACAAACGTAGACTTTCCAACTCCCCTCGATCATATATCGCGAGTAGAAACTCATAATAGTTTGTCGATAAACGTGTTTGGTTACGAAGAGGATGCGGACGTGTTTCCTTTATACATCTCAGTACGCGAAGGAACACCGGTTGACTTATTGTTGTTTTCGAGAGACGATCATTTTCACTATTGTTGGATAAAAGATTTTGATAAATTATGCAACCGGGTTACGAGTTATCAAGGCAAGAAATATTTTTGTCGTCGGTGCTTGTGTCATTTTAACTCTCAAGCTAGATTGGACAAACACGCAGTTGACTGTCGAGGTATAGACGCTAAATCTTCTAGAGTCGTATTTCCACAAAAAGGTAAACCCCTTATCGATGACGATGGTAAACCCGTTGTCGATGAAAACGACGAAATCGTATTAGAAGAACCCATACTCAAATTTAAGAATTACAAACATAAACAAAAAGCGCCGTTTGTCATTTACGCGGACTTTGAATCTATATTAGAAAAAATACCCGCAACCGCAGAAACAAAGAACACTCGAAAAATTAACCGTCACGTAGCCAGCGGATACTCATACGCCGTGATAAGGTGCGATGGAAAGTGTATGAGTCAGAAAACATACAGAGGTATAGATGCCGCAACAAACTTTGTTAAGTCTTTACTCGACGAAAAGTTAAATGTAAATCTAATATTTGATAATCCAGAGCCAATGACGTTTACAGACGAGGACAAAATCAAATATAAAAACTCTAAAAAGTGTTGGATTTGCGTGTCATTGCGGCGAAGAGTGTAAACCAAGCTCTTGCCCAATGTGTACAGACTGTAATAAGCCCGTCGACAATCGAAAAAGAAGCGTCAAGTATTGCGATTGTACAGAACGAGAAATAATCAAAAGAAAAGACGTGTGTTATTGCGGGGAAGAGTGTAAACCAAACTCTAGCGCAATGTGCTTAAATTGCAAAAAGCCAGCCAACAACGGAAGAAAAAGCGACGAGTTCTGTAAGTGCGGCGATCTTCAAGAAAGAAGAAAAAAAGGAGAGGTATGCGTGGGGTGTTACAAAGAGTGTAACCCAATATCTCTCGAAATGTGCGCACGATGTAAAAAACCAACCAACGAGTACTGTAAATGCGGTGACAAAAGGAAAAAAGAAAAGGTCTGTACCAAGTGTAACAAAGAGATAAGTAATTTTAAAAGGGTCAGAGATCACTGTCACATCACGGGCGCATTTAGAGGTGCCGCGCATGCTTATTGCAATCTAAATATGCAAGTTAAATCTGACCGCACTCCGATACCGGTCGTACTGCACAACTTGGAAAACTACGACGCTCACTTAACCATGCGGGCCGTGCCTGAGAGTGAAGATAAATTATTTGTTATCGCTAAAAATTCGGAAAAGTACGTGTCTTTTTCGTTAGGTCAACTGCGATTTATAGACTCGTTTCATTTTATGGCAACGTCGTTGGAAAAATTAGTCAACGCGTGTCCTAAAGACTCTTTTGGTTTACTAAGAAAACACTTCGGTTGTTCTGTTGCTAGGATGAGTGGCGTAGACTTATTGTTACAAAAAGGTGTTTATCCGTATGAGTACAGACTCGTTTGACAAGTTTGAAGAGACCGACTTACCAAGCATCGACAAATTTTATAGCATTCTCAAAGACTCTAACGTATCGCAACAAGATTACTCTCGAGCTCAAAAAGTGTGGGCTGAATTTAATATTAAAAACTTGGGCGAGTACCACGACTTATACGTGACCACGGATGTGTTTTTGTTAGCCTGCGTGTTTGAAAACTTTAGAGAAGTGTGTATCGACAACTATGGCTTAGACCCAGCGAATTATTTTACGGCACCGGGGCTGTCGTGGGACGCGTTGTTAAAACACTCGGGAGTCGAGCTCGAGTTGTTGACCGACGTGGACAAACACTTGTTTTTTGAGCGAGCTAAACGAGGTGGGGTATCTAGTGTAGGTGGTACGAGGTATCACCGATCCAACAATAAATATCTACCCGACCACAACACAGACGAACCCTCGAGTTACCTGTTGTATCTAGACGCCAACAATCTATACGGTTGGGCTATGAGTCAGCACCTACCTTACTCAAACTTTGAGTGGGTCTCACCAAAAACGTTTACCTCTGAAAAAATATCGTCGCTAAGAACAACGTCAAACACCGGATACTTTCTCGAAGTCGATTTAGACTACCCCGAACAGCTTCACGATCTACACGCTGATTATCCACTCGCGCCTGAAAACATAGAGATACCTAAAGAGTGGTTGTCAGATTATCAAAACGAGTTATTAAATACTGAACCCAGTTCTAACGTCAAAAAGCTGACGGGTACTCTCTATCCAAAACAAAAATACGTTTTACATTACATAACGTTACAGTTGTATCTAAAACTAGGTTTAAAACTTACAAAGGTACACCGAGTGTTAAAGTTTGCGCAAACGCCTTGGATGAAATCTTACATAGACAAAAACACCCAACTCAGAACTCACGCAAAGTCGGACTTTGAAAAAGACTTTTTTAAACTGATGAACAACAGCGTGTTTGGCAAGACGATGGAAAACGTACGAAACAGAATAGACGGGTACTTGCTCAGAGATGATAACGAAATCGATCAAAAAATGTACGAAAAAATAGTCGGTAAACCCAGCTACAAAACGACCGTACCGTTTGAAGAATGTAAATTGTCTTTTGTAGAAAAATATAAAACGACGACTTTATTAAACAAACCTATTTACTGCGGTGTAAGCATATTAGACTTAAGCAAAACGTTGATGTATGATTTTTATTACAACAACTTGAAACCAAAATATGACGATAATATTAGACTGATGTACACAGACACAGACAGTCTATTGTTGATAGTTTATGCAGACGACGTTTATGAAGATATGAAAAAAGACTCTGGCTCGTACGACCTGTCAAACTTTCCCACCGACCACCCTTTATACGACCACGTCAACAAAAAGGTGATAGGTAAATTTAAAGACGAATTTGGCGGTAAACCGATTACCGAGGCTGTGTGTATCAGACCCAAGATGTACTCGATTTTAACCTCTGACTCGAATCTCAAAAAAGAAAAAGGGGTCACAAAGTTGGTCACTAGTAAATCGTTAAAACATCAACACTATCGAGATTGTGTGTTTAAAAACGAGTCGAGAATCGACAAGATGACGCGCATCGAATCAAAAAATCACGTCTTGCACACCATAACTCAAAACAAACTGTCGTTGAGCCCGTTAGACACAAAGCGGTATATACTCCCGAACGGTTCTACTACTCTAGCTTTTGGTCACTATATAATTAAAGACCTGTAAGAAGGTGTCTAAAATCAAATCTTATTTAGGAGGTAACTCGGTGCCCGGTGGCACAACCTGAAGCTCTTGACTAACGAAACTTCGACGGGGACCTTTTTTGAGATAGTAAAGAGTGGGCTGGTTGTCTACTTTGATCGAGCGATCCAACTCAAAAACCTCGAGACTCCAAATAGGATCGGTCGCTCGCCTGCGCTCTCCTCCCTCTAACTCCCCGGGTGCGTAAAGATATCTAAACAAATCACCTTTTCTCACCAACTCTTTTTCTACCTCGTCTGCGGGAGAAGAACTGATTTGACGAACTTGCGTTTCTTGCATGGCGAGCTTAGGAGTTAGTGGCTCGTAATCTTCCGTCGCTATCAATCTGGTGGTTTCGTCGTTTAACGCCTTAATCACGTCGGGCAATCGTTTAACCCAGAGTCGCGATCTCTCTGTCGGATTAACAATCTCTGCAGCGTATTGATGGCCGAACAATCTCTCCGCCAAAGTCCTGTTAAATCTTTCTACTAATTGCCTGCGCTCTGTGGTTACCCGGTTCACCCACTTGTATCGTGACTTTTTTCTCCTCCAGTTGCTTTTTAAAAGCACCGTGAAATTCTTTACCCGCGTCTACTTTTAACAGCTTGGGCCAAGTCAAAGGTGACCTAGCGTAAACTCGAGCTAAAGCGTCTGCCACTTGGGTACTCGTCTTGTTGGTCAAAGGTTCGGCCTCTTTAAAACGCGTGGCTACGTCTACGACCGTCATAGCGTACTTGTATTCTTTTTTACCGACTTTATCGTAAGGTAAAAATAACAAGTCTATCTGATGCATTTCGTTTGGCACAGCCATGGACTTGTTCAAACTCGTAGGCCTGCTTATATACGTAGGAGGCGGTAAATAAATGTAACCCCGACCCAAAACAGGTCTTGGGTTATGGTATTATTTAATATTTTCTATTTGGTATGACTGTTTCCCATTTGTAAGATTTCCCTTTTTTTACTCAACTTTTATGGTTCTTAATCTTTTTTCTACTGGAGAGCTTGTTCCAGTATAGACCCTTTGATCTCTGCCTACCATTTGTAGGGCTAGTCTTTGATCTTTTATCTTTTATCTTTCCTGGAAGCTCAGAGGATGTTCTTTGTGTCCTCTGCCTTTTATTAGTGGCTGGTACACCAGTGTGTATACACACAATAAACTTCCATAGGTTAAGCAGGATGTTAGGACTCTTAATCCCTGCTTGTTTATTACATCTTGTAGAGCTGTTAAAACAACAAGCTTCTGTTGATTTCAGATCTCCCTGGTTACTAAATGACCAATCAGTATTAGAGTCGTGTGTGACAATTTGAAGTTTGACCAATGAGAGCCTGGGTTGGTCATGTGGTCAGGGCATGCTTCGGGTGCCAGCTTGCCTCAAATTTTAGCAAGACTTGGCATAACCGATTCTGCCATCGTGCTGACTGCATGTCTGCCATTTTCATCTGCTGTTTTGAGCAAATTGTTGTTTTCGATTGGAGGACCCCGATCCCAAGTTTTATCCTCTTGCACGAATGTTTGGCTCTCTGTTTTAGGTGAGTTTGATTTACTATTTATATTGTGTTTAGATTATTATATGTTTGCTCAGATTTTTAGTCATTGACATTTCACTGTGTTTATCCTGACTTTTCTTTAATTATAAAGAGATTTTTCTGAGTTGTACTTCTATGAAGTCTGGACTTCAGGAATTTGAGAGAGTCCAGACATATTGGTGAAGTAAAAGACTTTGGCGATTAAATATATTGTCAAGTTTGATAATGTGCCGAGAGATCCAAAAAGGATACTCGCATGACTTTGCATTTTTTATATTAACTTTAGGTAAAGTGTATTAGCAAGATAAGTGTGTAGTAAGTTGGATTTGCGCCTTTTCTTTACTCTTGCATGAAGCACACGCAAGTGGTTTAGAGTCCAACCAAGAATAAGTAATGCTCCAGATTTTATTCAGCATTGTATAAAGACTTTTGGTGTTTTATGAAGTCAGGGTGATCAACTGACTATGGTCCCAAATTCCGGGATGATTAGCTATTTTTATTGAATTTCTATTCCGCAGTTAAGATTTACTTGTTAAAGTGTTTGGCGGACATTTTCTTGTGGTTTTGATTAACCCAAGCTTTAAGACACAAACTGTTGTCTTGTGTTAGAGTTTTAGGCTGTATGCGAAAAGATGCATATTCTGTATTTATTTATTTGTAGATTCCGGTCTTTGCCGTTCATATATTATTCTGTTATGGATCGGAACTTAGAGATACAAATTGTTCTCTCATGATCAAGTTTTGGAACTTGCTATTCCTGCATTTGAACAGTTCGTTTAAGATTTGGAGTTTCTATTTTTGATTTGTGTCTCGCGTATAAGACTGAGAAATGTAGTCTTTTATCATGTTTAGTTTTAAAGTCGTTCCAAGGAAATACCGTTGAGTGTTTCTGAGAAGTACTAGACAACAAATTGATTTCTTTTATATTTTTTCTATGATAAAGAAGTTCATGCAATACATGTCAATATCGTGTACATGTTGCTGTTGTTGAATTTTAAAAGCCTTCCACATGATGGATAGTTATGAAGTGTGTTAAATTTGCATGTAGAAAAGTCAGCCATTTTGACCTGACTCTGTAGTAATTAGATGGATTTAGTAATGTGGCATAGACCCCTATGCAACTCTCTGTTTTAGACTAAAACGACTGGACCGTGCCATTTGAAGGGTAACTTAGACCGGACCGTCTGCGGGTTCCCGACCTGCCCTCCAGGCATCCCATTCTGTGCTCCAGTACGTCCAATACGCCAAGCCTACTGCTATCCTCGACGCCCAACGACAAGACGTTCAAGCGATCCAAGCACAAGAACAACCCATCATTGCCCTAGACGCAGCCACTTCATATTTTTGTCTTGTTCAAGACCCCGCAAGTATCTTACTTTGGTTTTACATGTACATGTAGCAACAAATGACGAGAGTCGTCATTTCTACTTCTATCTTCGATTGAACTCTTCTTCAAGTGCTCTACTTCATCATCTCGTTCTACATATTCTTCAACTCCTTCTACCCCATGACTCCGATCTACCGAGGATGGACGAATCGCGAGCGTTAACTGTCTTTTAGGTTTTGGCGCCCTTTTTTATCTGAGCTCAAATTTAGTATTTTAAATCATACAGGATCCTGTGTTTTGTGTAAATCATCTAACCCATTGCATTTTCATTTGTATTGCTTTTGCCTGAGATTATTTTTCTTCTTGAAATAAAACATTTTCTTTGTGTATGCAAATCCTGAATTGTGTGAAGTCAAGAGTTTTTTACCAAAAGGGAGTTAAATTAATATAAATTTGGTTCCTGTTATTTTGGAATGTGAACCACGGGTTACATAAATTTGAGCGACAGATCGATCAGCACAAACATTTAATATAGCGAGATAAACTAACTTACAACTAGCTGTTCAACTAGCTTGCAAGTACTTTATAACTAGCTGTTCAACTAGCTGTTTAACAAAACTCAACTAGCTGTTCAACAAATTACAACTAGCTGTTCAACTAGCTGTTCAACAAAACTCAACTAGCTGTTTAACAAAACCTCAACAAAACTCAACTAGCTGTTCAACAAAACTCAACTAGCTGTTCAACAAAACTCAACTAGCTGTTCAACAAAACTCAACTAGCTGTTCAACAAAACCTCAACAAAACTCAACTAGCTGTTCAACAAAACTCAACTAGCTGTTCAACAAAACTCAACTAGCTGTTCAACAAAACCTCAACAAAACTCAACTAGCTGTTCAACAAAACTCAACTAGCTGTTCAACTAGCTGTTCAACAAAACTCAACTAGCTGTTCAACTAGCTGTTCAACAAATCGCAACTAGCTGTTCAACAAAACTCAACTAGCTGTTCAACAAAACCTCAACAAAACTCAACTAGCTGTTCAACAAAACTCAACTAGCTGTTCAACAAAACTCAACTAGCTGTTCAACAAAACTCAACTAGCTGCCCAACAAAACCTCAACAAATCGCAACTAGGTTACAACTAGCTATACAAGTACCATTTAGTCGGAGGATCCGTATGTAAAATCAATTTACTATAGGGAGTGTCTTTGAAAACGCTAGCCGAGATGAGTGGAGCAATTTGTGGGGGTTTGGGAATCGCAGCTATAAGCGGTGCCATCACGTCACCCGTTGGTTTAGCGTTAGAGGGAGTAGCCTTGAGTTTTGGTTGCGCCGCGCTCTTGCTAAAATATTTTAGCAAACGATTTAGACGTAAAGCTAAAAAACACGACGAGATTAGAGTCTTGGCTGAGGCTAAACTCAACAGCGTAAGAGATCTTATTTCTCAAGCTATAGAGGATGGTGATATATCCCACGAAGAGTACGCTTTGGTGTTGAAGGAACTGAGGCAATTTAACGATATGAAAGAGGCTATCAGGTCCGGCAGCTTGCTGTCAAAAAAGAAAGGTGAGAGCGATATGGAATCCGAGATAAAAAGACGCGTAGAAGAGTTGGTTTTGAAGGAAAAAAAAGGAATTATCGAAAAACTTACAGATTCGAGATAAACAAAAATTATTTCGATCAACCCCCTCCTTACCCGTCAGCGCCTCCTTTATAAAAAGGGAAAAACTTGAGGTGGGTACCAGCAACACAAAACAACCTTTGAGCCTTCCGTTGTCAGCCAGTTGTTTGGTCAGCGTGGCTATCAGCCGCCCTTCACAGATAAAGAAATATATCTGCCGGTGGGTGGCTGTCACAGACAAAGAAATATATCTGGCGTGGGCGGCTGTATGGAAAATTACTGGTTCTCATTTCTGCACTTGTACAGCGCGAGCGTGACACCGAGCCAGACTCCCTTCTTTTTTTAAATCACGAGTCTACTTTTAACCCAAAACTCAGCTACTAGAAAAGGTAAGAGAATATAATTGTTTTGAGAATAACTCTATCTATTATTTTATTTTATTTGCTTTAGTATCATGGCGTTTCCAAGGCAAGTCCTCAAACTGACTGAAGCCAATCGTCTCATCGACTCAAGCGGCGAGTGGGTGGTGCTCACCAACTCGTCGATGAGGCAAAAAGACTTATCATCGACGGCCGACATAAAGAAGCCTTGGAAGCCCTAAACAACGAACCGCGCCACCACTCCCAACTTTAGAAGCTCAAGAAAATGATGAAGAAGTAAAAGAACAGCCCCAAATAATAAAAAAAACACTCTTAGCCCCGACGAAATAGATGGAAGCACCCCACCCAGTGTAATTGCAATCAATGTGGTCCTCTGTAATTTAGAAATGACGTCATTTTGATAAAGCTATAAATAGTCCAAAAGCAGATACGTGTCTGCTTTTGGACTATTTATAGCACCCTCTGTAATTTAGAAATGACGTCATTTTGATAAAGCTATAAATAGTCCAAAAGCAGATACGTGTCTGCTTTTGGGCTATTTATAGCACCCTCAAATGACGTCATTTTGATAAAGCTATAAATAGTCCAAAAGCAGATACGTGTCTGCTTTTGGACTATTTATAGCACCCTCTGTAATTTAGAAATGACGTCATTTTGATAAAGCTATAAATAGTCCAAAAGCAGACACGTATCTGCTTTTGGACTATTTATAGCACCCTCTGTGGCTCTAGTTAAAACTGTGATCAATGAAAATAAAATAAAATAGCGCCCTCTGTTGAGAGCGCTTTTTGAAATTAATTTTAGAGTTTGTCATTTATTGTTTTTTTAAATTTAACCCATAGAGGGCGCTGTTTTTTTAAGTTTGTCATTTATTGTTTTTTTAAATTTAACCCATAGAGGGCGCTGTTTTTTTAAGTTTGTCATTTATTGTTTTTTTAATTTAACCCATAGAGGGCAAGAAATCTTCTAATTTCTCTAAAGTCGGCTTCTTCAAAAGATCCGGGTGATGCATGCGCTTTGATCGCATCGATGTAATCTTTATTCGTATAGCCCCTTTTACCCGTAGGTACGACTCGTAAACCGTGCTCGGTGGCGATTTGTCTGAGATCGTGGTGTCTCTTTTTATTTAAGTTTTTTAATTGAACGTTGTATTTTTTAACCGCGTCTATGTAAACTTTACGAGTCAACTTCGCAGTTTGATCGATTGTGAGGTTGTTAGTCTCAACGTAATCACGTAACGTAGCTTTATTCCACTTGTGGTATCCTATCGCTAACGTCATGTCTTTATTTAATATATATAATAAAAAAAATCTCATTTTTATTAGAGGTAAGACCAGAAATTTATAAGGTGAGGCGAGATTCTTTATAACTCGAATTTTATACTTAAAGACTTTTGGTTTGTTTTTTGGTTTTTGGTTTTTTGGTTTTTGGTTTTTGGTTTTTGGTTTTTGGTTTTGGTTTTTGGTTTTTGGTTTTTGGTTTTTGGTTTTTGGTTTTTGGTTTTGTCACATAAATATGTGACAAAAGTTAGACAAATTGGGTGTGGTCTAGGATCGCTACATCCTACACTACTCCATGCCTAACTATCTTCTCTAAATTGGGACTGGAGTAGATCGCTGGACCGAAGCGTTTTCTTGTACCAATTTTGTAGCCTTTCTCCAGTATTGGTTTGATGTTACGTTTTTCCGTGCCATGGTAGCTCACCGCCCATTCACCAGGAGTTGACTCGGTACGAATACCGGGTCCTCCCAGCCAGATATCATTCTCGTACTCGCCATGCACTTTAACTGCGTAGCGTTTCCATGCATACGGACGCCGGTAGACTTCACCACCTCGCCAGTATGTACGCCCATCGTCGGATTTATCTGTAAAGTCATAGTCGTACTTTGGATCCAGATTAGACGGATCGAGTTCAAAAATGCCCATCTGTTCGCCACGGCTGCATTTCATGCCAAATATGGTAGAGTCGCCGCCAATACCCAGGTATCTGATATCTTCGTGATCTTCAAGCTGGCTACCGTTGAAGATGAGCATCAGTCGTTGGCGGGGAATGCCCAGCTTGCTCGCCGCCTGCTGCCTCATATCAGCGACGGTCGAGTTGATGCTGACGTCCAGTGTCATGCTTTTGTTTATTTTGAGCAAGTGCATGTGCACTGTTATAGAGTGATCATCCCCATCTTCATCTGTGGTTGTGGTCGTGGAGTATATCATTGAAGTCATGCTGAAGAGATCCTTGATGCTGAGCTGATGAGTGGTACCATGTGTAGCTTGGGCTGCTGCTGCTGCCACAGCATACCCTGCTGCTGCTGCTGCTGCTACCACAGCAGGTCCTGCTCCTGCCGCAGTACACGCTACTGCTGCTGCCACAGCAGGCGCTGCTGCTGCCACAGCATACCCGGCTGCTGCTGCTGTAGAGCTGCTGCTGCTGCTGTCTTCCCGAGTATTCCGCCGTTGACACGGAAAGTCTTTGGCGCGTGCATCACTCCCCCCGAAAAACCAGCTGCCCAGCAGACGGTTGTCAAGCCATTGGACAGCGGGACGCCGTGTACGTCGTGCGCACTGGTCCTCATCTAAACCACACCCAGAGCATCGCCGGGCCTGTGGAATTGGACTCTGAATGCTCAGCCCTGTCGAAGCTGAAAATCCAGAGGAGATGACTCCCGCTGCAAAAGCAGAAACCGCCATTGCAAGGCCTACTTGCGTAGCTTGAGTGCAAAGTTCTGAGTGCAAAGAGCGCCAGTTAGCATACTCGTCTATATCTTTCTAACTGGCCGCAACGATCTGCATTTGATATACCCAGCAAGATATGGGACCGATCGACTCCCCCTCTTAGTCCCCCATACCTTCACACTCAATGGACAATTGTTACCTAACGCACCCCCCCCCCCCCACCCCCCCACCCCCCCCCCCCCCCACCCCCCCACCCCCCCCCCCCCCCCACCCCCCCCCCTCCCCCCCACCCCCACCCCCCACCCCCCCCAACAAAAAAACAAAAACCTCCAAAACCTCGAAAAAACACAACATTCCGCAAGCACAATGACCACCAGAAAGGAGGGGGTTCTCTCCATCCCATACATTGCTTCATATGATATTTTATTCCGCTTTCAATGCCAAGTGCTGATTGGCTGCTAAATAAAGCACAACAAAAACACAACCATGATTGCGTGGTGGTGGAATTCCCCTTCGCTCAATAACAGTTAGCCTATAGGGTCACGTTGGATATAATGTGTACTAGAAAGATACCGTAAATGACTATTTTTTTTTTTTATAATGGGGTAGAATGTACGTTGGTGAAGGACACAACCCAATACGAATAATGGCATTTTGTATTAAAGTAAAACGAGTTTCTTCGTAAAAAAAATATTTCTTCTTTAACATTATGCTGCAACTTTAGTACATGCATGTAATGTTGTTTTTTCAGACATCGACCAATTCAGTGTACATGATACCGCCGCTCGGGCCCGACGCACCGCCTGTTAAAATTCCCATGAGGAAGTATTATGGGGAAAACCACAAGTAGCATAATGTTTTAGAAACGGATTGTGTGGGAATTTCCAGGTGCACCACCCAATTGAAGGAAGAATTTCTACGCGAGCTCATTAGCATGAAATGTCCCCCCCCCCCCCCCCACCTACTTTTTGAAAAAGGAGGCTGTTTGGTAAAAAAAAATGGTGGGATTGTGTAAATATACTCCCTAGGATGAACCCCCTGGTTTTTGAGCTTCAATCTGAGTGCAGACTTAACAAAATTACTGTTGAATTATGGGTCATAATTGCCCTAGAACGTGAAGGGATGCCATTCGTAAAATGGCATGCTTGCAGGCTCGGGAAGTACCACTTTTCGGGAGGTGAGGTTTTTTTGGTGTGAATATTAAAAAATGTAATTGGCTAACCCACTAAAAATTGAAAAGAAATAGAAAGATAAAGGCCAAGACAATAATCTGATTGTTGTTTGAGAAACCCCAGTGATGTCGGTTTGCATGAAACTACTTGGTTCTGAACATTGTGATTTTAAGAGCTGGGTTTTCTGTTCCGCAGAGCGTGAGTTCGAGTCCCGGTGTCGACACGTGTGTCCTTAAGCAAGGCAATTAAACCACTATTGCTTCGTCCTTCGGATGGGACGTAAAGTTGTAGGTCCCGTGTGTTGTATAATTTATAATGTGTGTATATATCTTTCCCTTTATAACATTATAAAATTGTATAATGCACTTAAAAGAACCCAGAACACTTATCGCTAAGAGAAGGGGTTTGCCCCGGTGTTCCTGGCTGACACAGCCTCTGTCTACGGGTTTCTTCTTGCTTACGAGCTACAGTGCCTTGAGCGCTTTTGAAGGATCCTTGGTTTCATTACCAGAAAATAATAATAATAATATTAATGGGGCTTGAATTAGGCTAGTGCACTCTTCCAAACTGATGCACAAAGCCACGTGGGCAATATCCTTGGTCAAGGCGTTCATCGTTACCCGTCCGTACGTATACGTATACAACGCAGCGGTAATCGGAGCTCAAACAACGACCTCACGCGGCCACTATTATATGCAAATTATCTGAAGATATAACGGTTGATCCAAGGCGAAAAAGTAGCTTTAGTTGATTTGCATAAATAGTGGCCGTATGAGGTCGCTGTTCGGGCTGTATCTTTGCACGGGGAGCGCGAGCTAGCAGCATTATGCGGGGCGCGCGTGGCGTGTATTTCTGGACGGATAACGACAGACGGCCGGATAACGACGAACGCGCCTTGACCTATATACTGATTACGGTCCCTATAATTACTATTTATTGTGGAAATTCCCACGCAGTGGTTCAGCGGTGCGCAATGGCAGATTTCAGATATTCTGCGCATACAGAAGTTATCAAGCTCATCCTGGGTGCTGACTATAATGGCTATTTGAGTGCGTTATTGTCCTATGATTTACATACTCTTAGCGATCGACGGAGCTCTCTGTGTTTAAAATTTGCCAGGGAGCTTATAAATAACCAAACCTTGTCGCATCTCATTCCACTTCATAACACAAATCAGCGAGTCCTTCGCAAAACTAACTTGATCCCAAAACCGAAATGCAAAACCAACAGATTCAGAGACAGTGCTGTACCCTACATGATTAGTTTAATTAATTCTGAATAATCCCACTATGAAAGTGATATTTTATATTTTATACACTGTCTTGTTTTATACATTGCCTTGTCTTGTTTTTGGCTTGCTGATTCGAATCCAAAAACATCCTCCTTTTTTTAAGAGGCACCAAACTACCAAACTTGCTGGATAGGCCGTAGTATAGTAACTGTGTAAATCGAGTTTCGTTAAAAATAATCCCGCCCGTCGGATCGGCGATTAGATGTTAAAATGAATAATCCCGGCGCGAACTGGTTAAACAGAGCAATCCCACGTCAGGGAAATATACGGTCAGGGAACCAGTTTATCTGGCTCGTACCTGTTCATATTGATTGCTAACAAAATGTGGACTATATATGGTAAATTGGGGGTAATTAAATATTTTTTTCCAACGCTATAATCGGCCGACCAGCGTTGGAACTTGATACATTAAAAAAAGCTTTTCTTGAAAAAGACGACACGCCAGGAAAATTGTTGACTGGATGTTTTAGACTGTCATTCACCAACAGTCCAGTATTTCATAATGAATAAACAGTTTTGTTTGTTATGTAGTTATATACCTCCCCCCCATCTATTTAGCTTGACTGAGGTATTATGCCGTTGCTAAGGTGTGTGGGGCTATTATAGTCAAATCGCCAACCGTCAACAATATTACTTGTAATGATATTATTTATCAGCCAGTGATTTATTAGTTAGTCTGAAATTATCCGAACGACAAACCTCGTGGTCTAACATCAGTTTGTGTGTACAAAGTTTACACGTACATGTACATACAGTCTGGGGTGTTTGTCAGACCTGACGGTTTCGGTTGTATTGAGGTACGCTGCACATTGTCTAGGCTGCTCATTTGCCGAAATTGACCGAGAAAACCTATAGTATAAGATACATAATTTGCAAATTTCGAATTGTTTTACTAACCAAATTATTAAGAAATATTGTACTTATTTTGAAAGAAAATAATGATTCTAGGCATCCAGCAAAATGATTGCGCTAGATATCCAGTAATTGTTCCGAAAATTGTAATTGAAAAAAACAAAAATCACGATCGCTGGAAGGCGATCACGAATAAAACAAAAACAACATAAGAACCACTGCCCGACACCGCCGCCGGTTGAAAACGAACGCCGTTTTTCTTTCTTTTCTCAGCATCCATGATTGTAAAACTTTGAACAGGTCAGTTACACGATATCAAATACAACCCCCTATATTCGTGATAATTCAAACAATAAAATTACCAAGGGTGTATCCTACCTTACATTGTTTTAGATCGGGCGTTTTTATGTATAAACATGTATTGGATATGGTTGGGAAGGTTTTTTTTAAAGTAGAATATAAAGATTCACACAGTTATTTCTTTAAATTGCGTAGTTTTTGTTTAATTTCGTAACAAATAACGGTCCGCCATTTTGTAGAACCAAAACTTTGACTCCACAACACATGTCCTTTGAAAACGCGTGCGCCTACAACCTTTCTACCTCGCAGAAACCTGGGCCCAATTCCATAAAAGCATTCTAACTTAGTATATTACTAGGTTTTAGCAAGATTCCAAATGCCTAGTTGGTTGCTTGTTAGCAATCAACTAAATCGCACCATTCTATGAAACATTCTACTAGTTGCTTGCTTGCAGCTTGCTAGAATGGTGTGGTGTTTGCATAATCGCCAAAGTACATGGTCAGTTTGAGCATAGAGAAAGGACCACAGAAGGAGTTACAACTTCCCGGGCGATAAAATCTAAGCCAATTACTGTTATCAGATCCCCTGGTATGCCCATTGCTAAAGCACTACGACCGCAAGCTGGACCACTGACCGCAAGCCTCCTTTGACGCGATACGTTCGTCGCCGATATTTTAGCTGGTAATCGGTAACCTCCTATGCGTTGTACGGTGAAAAACTCAACGCTGACGTCACTTCACTGCAGCGATTTCCCACTTTCTGGAGAGAAAAAAATGTGAACAAGCGAAGCTTTAACGCAGGCACAGTGTTTATTGGTGACTCGTACCACGTGAAGTACCGATGTGCAGTTTCTATATTCGAAGCAGTATATTTCAACGTTTGTTCGGCGAAAATCGGCCAAGTTTTCAGTAAATAATGGTCCATTTATGAAAAAAATCAATCCTAGGGGATAGGTTATTAAATATGATATTTTCATGAAAATGCATGACCCTGCATGCTAACGAAATAGTGCATGTTCTTTGTCATGAAATGGGCTTTCTTGTGATGTATGCCATTACGTTCCCCAGTGTTACCCAACTGTAAACAAAAAACTTGAAAATCGAGAATATTTTAAGTTTTAACGATTTTATTTGTAAACAAGGCACAAATATATGGGCGGCCAAAAGGGCCAAAATCGTGTTTATTGGGAAGCAGCGTAATCAAACATGTCACTCAAGGTTTTTTAATTTTTAGAGCGATTCTCGGTCACCTGGGAAGGACATTAACGTGAAGGGCGTGTAATACTGGGTTTTGTGGAATTTTCTTTCTTTTTCTGTGAGGCTATTAGGTTTTTAAATTCTAATGGAGTGCTTTTGCAAGAAGGTATAGCACAGAGAAACCGGTTTATGCAGGCATAGGCCCCTACTTCAAGGAATGATCAGTTAATTTTTTTATATTTTTTTAAATCAATTCCAGAGTTAGCTGCAGTGAATCAGAACTCATTTTATGTGGGAAGGAGAGGGTGTTTTATGGGAGTTTTCACAAGTCAGAACTTTTTCTCATCGTTTTCGTTGTTTTTTTTGGAGATGCTGAAGCAGTTCTGCTGCGTAAGGTATCATTGGATTTTAGGTAGTGGCTGGTCTACAGAGATAAATCTGCACGATTTATTGTGTGCTGGTATGCCAGCAGTGTGGTTGCGTAACTATCCAATCCAGCGCACAGCGGACGTCTGAGGAAGCGCCCCCAGCGTTCGACAATAGTTAAGTAAGGACAAGTTTGTCCTTTTGTGAAAACGTCCTTTGCGTGTGTATGGACGTCCTTTCGTGAAAACGTCCTTTTGACATGTTTGAATGTCTTTTGGCCGTTTGTTCTTTGTTTGATTTTGACTTTTGTCGAAATTTTTCCTTTTGTCGATTTGTCTTTTGTTTGCTTGTTATTCAAGTATTTCTGTAATGTTGTCCTCTTCCCGTTTTGTCCTTTGTTTGATTTGGAGTTTGTATTTTTGCAAATTTGTCCTCTTGCATCTTTGTCCTTTGTTTGATTTGAATTTTTTCCTTCTGTAAATTTGTCCTCTTGCCATTTTGTTCTTTGTCTATTTTTTTGTCCTTTGTGAACATATTTTAGATTTTGGCCCTTTTGGCCGCCCATACAAATCAGCATGACCATTCCTGTATATGTATACAAAGCAACTTTGAGTGCAGCACTCGCTGAGTGACCGACAATGTTTACAATAGCCTAATTGCGGTCGTAAAACCGCAGATCTTTATCAGTGCGGCGACGAACGCGAGGCGCTTTGAAGCCCGGGAGTTGTAACTCCTTCTGTGGTCCTTTCTCTATGGTTTGAGTTAACAATAGGGAAAGAGTTCAAATCAGGTCATGCTGTGGGTTGTATTGTCAATGCATTCCTCTGTACCCTATTTAGGGTATGTACATTTGTATCGGCCTAAGCACATGTTTCAGAAATGGCAAATTCAGAGAGTGTTTCAAATCAAAAAAGAGGAAAGAAGCCTTAATAATTATTCGACTCAGGAAAATCTGTCCTTGACTCTGCGCATAAGGATGTCAATACAAATTCCCAAAAGATGAAAGATTGAAAGTGACTTAGAATGGTGCTAAGGATTTAGACATACCCCAAACCTATTCTAATTTTAGCAAGCAACTAGGAACCTTGCTAAGCGTATAATGTTTTTTTGGAATAGATTTAGCAAAGAACTAGAGATAGAAAGGAAGTTAGCAACCAACTAGGCTTAGAATGCTTTTATGGAATTGGCTCCAGATAGCTGTTTTGTTGCATTGTTAAATTGGATGGTTATTTGGTTTGGATGGTTACTTTGTTAAATCGAATGACACAACAGTACTTTTGCCTAGTCATAAAATAAAATCGAATGACAATTTTCAGCAGCATTTGGGCTGCTGAGCAAAGTTTATTTCATTGCAAACAAAAATGAAAATCGGTAGTATCGATCTACATGTATTAATTAATTTCTGAGGAAAGTGGCCAGAAATCCCCTCAGATTACACCACAGAGGATCTACTAGAAATTCAGCTTGTTCAAGTTCAGCCCCTGATTTCACTAAACGTTGCGACGCGTCGCAACTCGAGTTACAAAAAGTAACGCGTCGCATCTCGCGACGCGTCGAACGATCCATTTCACTAAAGTTACGACGCGTTCAATGCGTCGCAAAAACCTTGGCAACGACAAGTAACGCGTCGTAAGTTACGACGTGTATTATTTGGGTCCCTGTAAAATAAGATGAGACTTCTAATAGCCAGTTTTACGCCATAAAACTTAAATAAACGAGACTAGAATACTCGGACAATGTGTAGGAAGTTGTAAATGAAACATTCATCGTAGTCATATGAATAAACCTTGAATAGCGCACTTGAAATTTGAAGTTTGCTATAGAGGCTCACAGCAAGCTTGTTTTTCGTTAGAAGTGACATTTCTTTTCGTTATCGAACGATGTACGCTCGATTGAGCACTTACGTAATACTCATTGTTACCCACTTGCGCTTTTTCGCTATTTCCCCGTGATTCCTAATAATCAGAGAATAAACTCCTTTAAAATGCTACCTATCTGCATGATTTTACTGAAGAAAAAGTGGTTTAGTGGCTTTGCGCAACTAAGTTATCACTTTGAGCGCATGGATCTGTCTTGTTACCTTCCTACCGTGCGAGGCGCCCTTCCCATTACGGCTCACGAGGCCAATAGCCGTGTTACGTGACCCCAAAATATGCTCAGAAAATTACATTCGTGGTACCAGTTTGGGAACAAAAAAAACCTTTGTGTGATTCGACTCAGATTGATGTCCTGAATCCGAAAATCAATGTTGTCGGATGCAGGGAATGGAACATAACCTACTTTTGGGGGTCCAAAATCAGAATGTTGGGCGCAGTCTCTAAATCTGCGCTATCAAAAATGCATTTGAACAAGTACCGTCGGCCTATTTCTCAGTTTTTACTTCTCTTTTGCAGAACAACCCCCCAATTACTCGTGCATTGGAACTAAATGGAAGAGCTAAATAGAAGGCAATCGACTGGTGGTGGCACAATCGGCCAATTGAGGCACGATCAACCGACAGCGAATGCAGCGCGATCCGATTCGGGCCTACCTGTACCTCCCCATGATCACAGCAGCGCACGCAATGGACGGTTCGCGCAGATTAGCAGATCAGCAGCGCCGCGCAGAAAGACTGAATTGCGACCAACACGAGTTCTAAATGGAAGCATCTGTCCTAAATGTAAAAATAACAGTTGGCTTTTCCAAAAAACTTCATGTAACTTATCTTTGCATTCAATATAGTCTGGTCTAATTGGCACTTCTTTGAACCCTATAGTTGGTCATGATTTTCATATGAAGCCTGTAAAAGAGGGTAGGTTAATATTTCAGCTTACCAACAATTTTCCAAAAACAATTTTCGGTTGATATTATGCTGTACATGGGTTACTTTATTGGCAATTGTACTTCTTACAGGTGGTCGGTAGTAGCAATAATATGCAGCATGCCAAAACAACTCAGGACTATACTATACTGCCTACTGGCATACATAAATTGGAGTCTTGCTGTTCAAGTCATGCAGATTGGTAAAAAACATGGTAAAAATGATAAAAGCATGGAATTTGTCACACAATCAAAATAGTATGTCTTTAGAATAATGTATTGGGCCATCCTACATTTGCCCCTTTAAAAAAATATAACAGGCATTTTCAAAAATGTCTAAATGGCTACCATTGCATGTTATTCTACCTATATTTTTCCTAAGGTCAAATCTACGATGGCCCGAGAGCGGAGAGCCAAATATTTGTCTTATAACACACTCTGAATGTGTGCCAAAATTCATGCTTTTATCCTCAAGTAAACAACTCTATCGTAGTGTTGCAGTTGGAGTAAACTGACCAATACCACAGCTTATACAAAACATCACATGTGTGATTTTGTGAGCATTCAGTTTATTTACAGCTACATATAATTGTTCAGATGGGGTCTATTCATGTGTCATCATCCGGTAAATGAAATTGGTGCTGTCGGTACAGTCAAGTACTGCACTGAAGAGCTACTCCAATTCCAGATTGAAATTTTCATCTAATGATCCAGAAGATATGCTGTGTAATAAATAAATAACAACAAAAACTGTAATTTGTTCATTCAAGAAAGATATTTTAATCAGAAGAGAATTTCTTTCTTGCAATTTAACATGCCTGTAAAACGCAGTGGCTATCGTTAGGGCCTACCCAGGCCGACACATTGAAAATAATATTTGGATATCGATCTTGGAACCATACTGGTTGATATTAGCCAGGTTCCAAGAGTGAAAGGTCCAGAGTATTGTCATTTTTAGGGAATCAGATAGCTACTACGTTGTTGTCTAAAAATATAAATACAAATCACCAATGGCAAAAGAATATTACGATATTGCTAGAACTATATAACATAAGGCACCCTAGTAGAATAGTAGGAGTATAAACATCCCCTGTCTGACCCTTCCCCCATACTTTGCAATAAAATGGCATTTCCATCTTTGGTGGTTAACAGTTTTGGGTGGATTCTTCTGTGGTTATGGGAAGTATTGCGAACCACTGTGCTGATGCATTTGTGTTGTTGATGATGCCGTGTGTTCTTTGGCGCCTTGCAAAATCGGGAACCGATTTCAAAATGAAAAAAACCCAAAAGCCTTGCCTAAAATACGACAAATATATTTGTTAATATAATACTATACCTCCATTCCTTGTTTTTTCTTACTTTCCAAATAAGTCCTTTTCGCTGCAGACCGTGGCAACTCCCGTGTGGAAAAAAAAGCGACACACTCAGGCACAACTCCGACCAGACATTTAGTACAAAATCGGTCGTATTCGCCTTCGCCGCGCTGGTCGCCTCGTGGCATTGATTTTCATACACCAATTTCATGTTATTTACACTTGTCAGTCTTTTTTCTTAACTCTCCAGGTACCAAGTTATCACACACAAAAATGCGGTTTCTGAAGCTGTGCCATCGGCAGAAGCTTGAATGATGAGGCTCTCCATTTCGTCACCGACACCACGAAGTAGCACTCGTGTACACACAGCGAATAGTTTTGATTTGAAGATAAACGCGTTTGAATGTTTGCAAGGTTATTATCCCGCAAATAAAATGTGAATTGAAAACCTGTTTGGGATTTATATAAAGTACTACATTAAAACGTCGTGAATGTGTTACTTATGTTTCCATGGGTTAATTAATTACGAATTAATTAAAGATTTAAGAAGAATGTTACTTCGTGAAAACGAAATCTGCAGGAAATCTCCGTACAGTGCACGTACACAAAGATATTAGCAGTGCTACTTCGTGAAAACGAAAACTGCAGAAAACCGTACAGTGCGCGCACATACAACTCAGTGCTACTTCGTGGAAATGAAATCTGTAGGAAATACGTACAGTGCGCGCACACGTACACAAGCATCAGTGCTACTTCGTGAAAACGAAACTTTGAATGCAACGTCGTTTTCAATAATGACCGTAGAGCGCCGTAATGCACTGATTAAGCGCGCGTACAATTAATGTACATGTACACTGTAAAATGTCCGTACATATCATGTACATGTGCGTGTACCCCTGGGGACGAGAGTACTCTCGTCCCCAGGGGTACGTAGAGAGTTACTTCGTGGAACTACACAGACATGCAAAGTGCTCAGAATCGTTTTTACGAAGTAACACTCTATAGAGTGTTACGGTACTTCGTGAAAACGAACAATCCACCAAACCGCGTTATTGTACTTACACTCATTAACCTAATTACCATAATAATTAACTTTTTAAATTTTAGAATTTAAAATATAATAGTTTTTTTTTTTTTTTTTTACTGCATGGAAGTATGGTTGAGTGTTATTTCGTGGTGTCAGTGACGAATTGTCCATGAAAATGAAATGTCCCTTATTTTCGAGTCCTGTAATTAGGTCGAGGACTACATGCCCTGCAGGGGGGTGTTTCATAAAGCTTTACAATTAATCTTATCTCCAAAAAAATAATCTTATCTCCAAACAATTAATCTTTAACTACTCAAATTTACAATTAAACTTATCTCTGTTTTATAAAGAAAGTTAAGATCAATATCAAACTTAATTTCACTCTGAATCAATCTTGGCCTCACACATGATCCTAGATCAATTGTAGGAGTAAGACAATTAATCTTAAGTGACATGTGACAATTTGGCGGGAAAATAAAATGCAGAGAGTTGCAATATTGTGGCTGTCTTTTACATCATTGCTTATACATAATGGCGTTTCAACTCCTTTTGAGGGATAATCGTCGCGCTTTGCGTAGGGAGAGAGTGTTTAGAGACAGAAAGAACCCTCTTGATGTACATGTATATGATGATGTTGAAATGTACAAGAAGTATAGATTCACTCGATTTGGATGTATCCATATTATCGACATGATAGAGGACCGCCTGCATCATCCCACAAGGAGAAACCACGCATTGCCATCGAGTTTACAAGTCTTCAATGCCCTGCGTTTTTATGCAACTGGTTCCTTGTTCGATTGTGCAAGTGAAATGCACGGATGTAGTGTTGCCACTTGTTCTCGAGTATTAAGAAGAGTGACCCCTGAATTATGTCGTCTTCGAAATGACATTGTCAAATTCCCGACAACACCGGCAGCAGTGCATGGAATGCAGAGGGATTTCTTTGCCAAAGCAGGCTTCCCCCAAACAGTAGGGGCCGTTGATGGAACACATGTATGCCTACATGGATGCAATCTTGGAGAAAATGAACATGTATTTGTCAATAGGAAGGGCAAATATAGTATCAACGTCCAGCTCATATGTGATGTGAAATACATGATAACAAATGTAGTAGCGAGGTGGCCTGGCAGCACACACGACAGCCGGATGTTGCAAGAAAGCCGCATAGGGCAGTTATTTGACCGTGGCCAGTTACAAGGCATCCTCCTAGGTGATTCAGGGTACCCAGTTCGACCATGGTTTATGACCCCATTGGCAAATCCTGCTACCAATAGAGAAAGAGCTTACAACAGGTACATTTTAAAACTGTTATGCGGTGGTTGTCATCAGAGCTATAGTAAAGGCATTATTGGGATGGGGGGGGGGGGGGGATTTCACCCCTTCAAATTTGATGTACTAGGGGTGGGTAGGCATGATACGTTTTCAAGGGAGTAAGCATGAATCATAGTGAAGGGGTAGGCTTATGAACGATAGATAAATAAATATAAATAATATATTTATTTACGGTATATTTTATTTTACCTCATTTTGTTATTATGGATTTTTGTATTCATGTTATTGTTTGTTTAATGTTTTTGTTTATTTATTTATCATTGTTATTACTATAAATATGTTTTTTTTTGGGGGGGGGGGTAGGCATTAATACTTTTAAGAGAGTAGTTCAACAGTTTCTCAACCCGCAAAATGACAATCCTAGCCATTATGCCGCCTCGGGCATACGAACTTCAAGTCTTACTGCAATAAAAACAAATAACAAGTAATATAATAAATAAATAAAAAATCAAAGCATTAAGCAATGCCATCAGTCACAATTGCTTGGTTTCTCCCCGACGGCCCTTGCTGGTGAATCATTACAATTTTTAATGTTTTCTTAAAATGCTTATTTTTTAATTTTATGTTTGGTTATATTTGTTGTTATGCAGATCTCACGCCACCACTAGAGCGATAATAGAGCAAGTTAACGGGCAGCTGAAGAACAAATTCCGTTGTCTGCTTGGCCATGGCATGCAAATTATTCCAGAGAGAGCATGTGATGTTATCGTTGCCTGTTGTGTGCTCTTTAATATCAGCAAGGTATTGCGAGAGCCTCATCTTGATCCAGAAAATGATCAGGAAGACGGCGCCGAAGATGACAGTGAAGACGATGAAGACAATGACGATAATGACATTGCTGCTGCGGTAACAGGGGCTGTTGCCAGGGAGGAAATTATCAACAATTTTGTTGGCTAAATATGAAACTCTGTGCAATAACCAAACCTTAACTGCCCTTTGAAAAACATGTAGTTCGATCGCCTGTATTTTACAAGCAATTTCCACAATTTATTTATCATTTGAACCTTTTTATTTGTCATTTGAATCCTGTTTATTTATTTTTATAGGAGAACAAATAGGCCCTCTTTAAAATAATATATTTCACAAAACTCACTGGTTTAATGGCTACAAAAAACTGCAAACATTACTAGTTTGGGATTTATTTCTTTAATTTGTGTAATTTTACAGCGTTCCCTCTTTCTCAAGTCCAATAGGCAATGCTCTCACGCAAAAAGAGTCGTTAGTTAAAACAAGCTAAAAATACTTTCAATAAACAATCTTTTAAATTGAACTGTTTCATGAAGTGTCAATATGTTTTCATTTATTACAATTAAATAAAAGTTTCCTGAATGCAGATTTAAGACGAATAAATAAAAAAGGCTTTACATTTTCTTACAAATAAGTTTAAAATGGCAAAGAGTGTTGTTGAATAAACGCATTTCAATTACAGCAGTGAACTTTTTAAAATATTTTGTTAAATATATTTCAACATGTTTTAAACAATCTTATTTTATACAACGGATAACAGTTTCAAGTTAAACCATAAAGCAACATCAAACAGCAATTGATATGTTAACCACCTGTGAACAAACCCATGGAAGCGTTACTTAAAGAGACATACTAAAAACATTTGCTTAAATCAGAAAAATTATCATTTATGTTAAAGGGTCTGTATACGTTTGGTGATGGCTCTTTGGATAGTATAATGCATTTTGAGAAACTTTTCACTTCGAAGTACTGCGGTTATGAAAAAATATATCACTTTTTATCCCCAAAAATTTGAATCTGAGAAGCGTTACTGACAGATTATTTTAATTGCAGATTCTTCTTCCTGCGTGGACATAACTGCAATATCTCAAACAGTGGGTTCCAATTACCAAACGTATACAATCCCTTTAAGTCCTAATTATGACATAAATAAGTCTTAATTGTGACTATTATCTCATAATTATGACTTTGCATTAGTGATAATAGGGCTGAGTACTTAATTTTTGGTTTGTCAAAAAATGTCCATTTAAGGCTTCCATAATATGAGCTAAAAAGGCAAAAAGATTATTATTGCATGGAATTAAATAATTATTGCATGGAATTAAATATTGCTGATGTTGACAAGGATTGCAGACAGCCCAAAATACCCCTTTGGATCTCTATACCTTGTTTCATGAGGTCCAACTTAACTCTTTCAACCTCCAAAAGCTCCTCTTCAACTTCACAGCTTCTTATGCGTGCTGCCTTTGGAGTTGCTCGCTGCTGCTGTACTGGCTGTATGTTGTTGATGCTGTGTTGACCCACGTTGATATTTCTGTCCTTGATGCTTATGCTCTTGCCCTTGATGTTGTTGTTGTTGCTGCTGTTGCTGATGGTGTTTATGTTGCTGTTGCTGCTGCAAGGCTGTTGCTGCTGCTGTTGCAAAATGCTGTAGCTGCTGCAGGAGTCTTGTGATGATATGTTCTCTTGTGACGATGCACACTCTTGTGATTCTAAATCCTTTCAATAAAATGAATACAGGGAAATTGTGCATATCACATTATTTTGAAAGTCAATGAAGCTTTGTTATGATCACATTGTTCACATCCCCAAATGCCAGAATGTATCAAATTTGCGGCACCTCTGATGTGTTGACCTTCAACTTCTCCAATTAGACTATTATAGTGTTTAAACGTGTACTAAAAATAATGCAAAATATCCATTTTACAAAATATTTCATTTTACAATGAAGAAATTCAGAAGGCAATCTGAATTTTCTTACAGATACAGCCAAGTTATACTGTTTTCAGATAAACAATGGTTAAGTCCTTTAGTAATGTGCCACATCTCCAAAACTCCAATAGAATGACCGAAGGGGTGTTTTGGGCATATCCAACACTGGACCTAGATTTCCACCCATGCCAAACACTCACTGAATCTGTGGTTTGTCTTTCCTTGCTTGGTGGCACTCATATGTACCTAGACATTACCCATATATCATATCAAACCAAAACTGACATTTCATGTTGGCAGAAGGGGGGGGGGTCAAAGTTTACCAAAAGTCCCTCACGTCATTACAATTTTAGGTTTTTGAGAACCCACTACACAAACAGTTATTCTTATACCATTTTTGAGAGTAGATTTTGATAATGTGGGTACCAGTCATCATAGATAACAGTCATTATAGATATGGGCTTCTGATATTGCCAACAACTCATCGGTCACGGTGAACCCCAAGGTGAGTTGAGGCGGAATGACCCATATGGCACTTCCAAGAGCATTGTAGTTTCCTGATGAAAGTATCCTGCCAATTGTTAGATTATTAACGAAGAAGTATACCAAATGAATGAATGAAAAGTCAGAAACTTTTGTTCACAATACTCCCAAAGCACATTTACAAATTATATTTCTAGTTTTCTTCAGCACAGTCTTCAATAACAATAAATCAACCAACCTTACCTCATTATTATTGCCACCTAAAAAGGGATCAGTCTCAGTGTCTTGTCCTTGAATTCCAGATTTGGATTGAGGTGCCATTGCATCCAACACCTGCTCCAGTGGGTCATTTGTGGCAGGGATTGATCCACCACCTAAAACAAGTTTGAAATATAATACATGCATGAACAGAAATCTCGTAGGGACCCCCATATTTATCAGAGGTCTGTAATGGCAAATTATCCCCCACCCCCATAAACATAAATTTTGTATTAAACACAATATAATAAGAACACATTAACTGCCACTTGGGATGATGGGATTTGAGGTGTTTGCTTACCAGTACCAGATTTCTTGAGGCCATATTTGTTAGCTTGCACCTTCAGCTCATTCCACTTTTTCCGAACGTCTGCCCACTCTCGAGTCTGGGGTCCTCCTGCCACTCTCAATGCCTCTACAGCTCTAATCCAACATCTTTTCTTCCTGGCTTCAACCTTAAATTTTCAAATTGAAATATCAACTCAGCTTGTCATTCATAAGGACCGAATCGCCTTATATCTCAGAAAATATAGTTGGTACCTTCAATGAACTCATTATAAATAAAGAATTTGGATTGTTTGAAATTATATATGTTATTTTGAATACGAACTATAACTAAAAACTTGTGGGTACAACAATGTGTTGGCTCTGAGAGTCAGCACTCCTCCAAAAAGATATTTACATTCGCTTGTACCCAAAAGTTTACTAGTTATACTTACTTCATATTTTCCACACAATGCAAAGCTTCAAACATCACTGCGCAAATGGTTCTGCGCAAAATTTGGATAATAAACTTAAATGGAAGGTACAACATCAATGTTCTTGTTTATTTTTTTTTGTTTTTTACTTTTTTGAACAAAAATTTTTCACAAAACTAACCTGTCTCACAAAATTTATTTTCTTTCTTCTCTAAGATAAAAGGACTTCATGTACATGATTGATCTGTGCGCTAACTTTACAGTAAACTTTACAAAAATAATTATTGGATACTAAGGTCATTACAAAACTGAAACTCAGCAATTATGTTTTATTTATATTTACTTTTTGGGAACAGTGTCCTGCTCTCCCGTAGAGCTTCTTAGAATTGTCTTTTACAAATCCTGCCAGCACCCGAATTTCTGTTGCGGTGAAATTCTTGTTCCTGGTTTTGCCTTTGTTGTCCTTGCCCTTAAATAAAAACAGTAGCAAAATTGAATAAAATCACAGACATGTTTTCTGTATGAGAATAAGTCTAATTTTGATCAAATTAAACCAACTCCTGAACCAACTTATTTGTCAAATTATACCAAGTATTCCCAAATTTATAGTTCGCATTTTATACACAGTATTCTTAAAAAATCTAAATGGTTTAAAGGTCATCAGTCTATAATTGTTTATTTAAAGCTTTAGTTTTAGCACTTATAAAAATTGATAAAATATTCCAAAACATCTTTAAAATATCTTTGATTTTGTTACTAAAACAGTAATTTACATCTCAGTAGCAGGACTAGCAGTACAAAATGTAATGACATTCCAAAATAGGGTAGGTAGGTAGGTAGGAAATATTGGTTTTTTTAAATTGTGTATTTTTGGTTGGTTTTTTTCTTTTTTTTGGGGGGGGGGGGGGGGGGTCCCCCCTCTTTTGGGTGAAGCAGAACTCGATTTTGTTTGGCCTAAAGGTGCCACACAAGTGGGGCTAACCTAATGACACTTTGATCACTGGAATAGGAAAATAATATATTACCATTTTAAGTTGACTCGTTTTCTCTTTCAGGCCGATGTTATTCTAAAAGAAAAAATTAATGATATAAAACTCACTTATAAAGTTATTGTCTTAGCTAGTATTACTAGTAATATTTCATGAAGTTTACCCACTTCACTTGACCCAGGTCCTAACAACAACACTTTTTATTTCAAGGAAACACATCAATCATAGTTATGATACTGTGACGGAAAGTGCAAAGACTTAGTGCCAGTTTATGTTATTGTAATTCTAAAGTTTATGAATGAACTGTAACCACGGGCGGACATGACCTGTAGTTGCGCGCGCTGGCTGGGCGGAGCATACCGCTCAGTGACTCACTGCGTGAATGCACGCGATTGGGTAACAAAGCCCATATGCTTAAGTACATGTATGTGTTTTACATGGGGTGCGTGTTTACCTGGGTGGTAGACACGTAATGTTCATGGTTAGTTGTTCGAAAGGTGCACGGCAGATAAGACGTAGGTAACTGGTGCTGCGTTTTGTGAGATGCTTATGCGAATCGGTACAAAGCGGTATAGCTGTACATTGTTTACGCAAGCCTGCATGGTTAATGTGTTGGTGGTACAAAGCTGAGATAGCTAGCTGTACATAGCTGACGCAAGCTGGCATGGTTAATGCGTAGCAGGTGCAAAGCTGTACTGGTTGTACATAGCTTACTTAGGCACTTGATGCTGACTAGGCACTTGATGCTGACTAGGCACTTGATGCTGACTAGGCACTTGATGCTGACTAGGCACTTGATGCTGACTAGGCACTTGATGCTGACTAGGCACTTGATGCTGACTAGGCACTTAATGCTGACTAGGCATGTAATGCTGACTAGGCATGTAATGCTGACTAGGCACGTAATGCTGACTAGGCGCTTGATGCTGACTTCGCTTGTGTAATGTTCATGATGGCTTTTGCGTTCTGAACACTGCAGTTATTGTGCATTGCTGCTGAGGACCCTAGTATTTAAACAGCCCACTTAATTTCCAATTACTGTGCATTTCTTGATTGTTGTGAATAAATCATCTTTATTGTTCATTGTACCGTCAACCCAGTTGTCAAGGAGTCTTTGTTACAGGTTATAGTGTAATTAACAGAGAGTAATCGCAATCATCATAACAGGCGGTATATTTCCTCCAAAACGGACCTGCACCCTTAGCCTTTTAGGTCGCTCTGAGTGATCTCTCGTCTAGGGAAGAGCCTTAGGTTGGGAAGATTGTCGTCGCTTTAATAGGTGTCCGACTTATCCTAACAGCCTTAGGTTGGCCCGGGGAGTTCCCGCCACAAATGGTGTCAGAAGTGGGATGATTGTGATTGATTAGGTTGATTTCCTTTGTTGAATAGTTGAATTGTTGTTGTTGTTTTTTTGGAGGTATGAGCGAAGGCTCGAAAGGTCGAGTGGGCACCTCAAGTGCTGAGGTGCAAAGACTGCGCATGGAAGCCCAATTTCTGCAATGGGAAAATGACCTCATTGCAAAGAAGTTGAAGGCTGCCATAGAGTTGCAGTCGGGTGTTTCCCCAAGGGAAGGAAACATGAACACGCCAGGTCAAGGCCGGCGTGTGCTCCATCAGGTTGACACCGATGTTGAGTTTAGGGTACCCGAAGAGACTACCGGGTATGACTCCGGAACATCGGAGAGAGTCTTGGGCGCAGATATGCGGCCGGAGTTGGCCCCTTATGTGGGGAGGGGTGTGACTTTCAGGGAAAGTACACTATGGCGAGGACGGAGCTCGGGGATTTTCCCCCGAGCACAGTCGACGCCTGTTGCCGGGGAGACAGATGATCCAAATGATGATCTGATGTCGTTAACCCCTGAAGGTGGCATGGAAAGGGCTAAGGCGAGCGCCAACCCGTTCGTTTGCGACATGGTATACCCTAAACAGGTACATGGCGAATTGTTAAGTTTCGCTACTCGACCAGTCGAGGCGAAGAACAACAGTTCAGCTAAAGCCGACATCTCGTCAGTGGGTCCATGGCCACTGAAACGAGAGGCACGGGTCCATGGTGACGTGGGTCAGGAGGAAGGTTTGGAGCGACTAAATCGCAGGCCAAATATAACCCCTGATCGGTACAGCGGTAGAGTGCTCTGGAAAGAGTACTTCCGCCATTTTGAGTCGTGTCGTGAGGTGAACATGTGGGGCGAGGGACAAGCTGCAACGTGGTTAGCCGCAAGCTTGCAAGGGGACGCTCTACGGTTGTTAGGTGACTCTGGCCACAAGTACACGTATGGTGCGCTTGTAAAGTTGCTGGAGCGCAGGTTTGGATCAGCTCGACAGAGTGAAAATTATCTCGTCGAACTGAGACATCGGCGCCAAAAGCCGAAGGAAACTTTGCTTGAATTAGGGCAAGCAATTCACGAATTGACGGCGAGGGCATACCCTGAGTTGCAGGAAGATGCTCGTGAAAGGTTGGCTAAGAACCACTTCATGGACGCCGTTGACAGTCATTCAGTGAGAGACGGCATCAATAGGGCCCGTCCAAAAACTTTGGACGAAGCGGTCCAGGCTGCCCTGGAGACTGAAAACTTTGAGAAGGTTGAGCAGGAAAGGTTGCTTGACCGGAAGCCCGCCAAATATGCGAGGGCTTTGGACTCTGGAACAGAGCAGAGGTTGGTGATTTTAGAGGGAAGTCTGAGTGAACAGGCCAAGACATTGAAGTCTGTGGTTGAGTTGGTGAAGTCGTTGTCAAGTCAGATCAAGGGCCAGGATCACGGCAAGGGTGTGACGTCTCCCCAGACACACAAACCCTGGAAGGCCGAGCCTGGAACCCTGCGGTGTTTCAGATGTGGTGAGAAAGGGCACTTCGCCCGGGAGTGTAAAGAAACTCCTAAGCAGGGAAACGGCAGTCAGCCCCCCCGTAGGACCCGCGGGAAGGCTGCATGGCCGAGAGGGTCAAAAAGGCGACTCGATGACAGCGATGGTGAGGGTGGAAAAATGTCCAAACAAGGGGATGGACAGCGAGTAATAACTCTGCCTAGCCCAGTTCGTGGACCTCGTTATGGCTTATTTGTTGATGGGACGGTAAGAGCAACCAAGTGTCGATTTTTGATCGACACGGGGTCCACCGACACTTTGATAAGTAGCACGGTGTACTACCAAATCCCAAAGGAGAGAAGACCTGTCTTGGAGACAGAAGATGTTCAGGTGAAGCAAGTTGACGGTAGTCAACTAGCCGTGCTGGGCATAACTTGGGTAGACGTGCAAGTGGGTGGAACCACACACCAAGTCAGGGCAGTGTTTGTCGAAATGAAATACTGTGGTATCCTGGGCATGGATTTCCTGGTACCCACAGGTGGAAATTTAGATTTCCAGTCGAAAGAGTGGAGGCTCAACGGCGAGCGAATTAAGTGCACAAATGGTGCAGGTGAGCTCTTTGTGGGTCGCGTTGTAGTCCTTAAAACTACGGTTATCCCACCAGGTCATGAAGCCGTGGTCCCGGGGATAATTGCTCGGAAGGGTGCCGACTTGGTCGGGCCAGCCATGGTGGAACCATTGGAAGGTGGCGGTGACCTAGCCAAAAAGGGTTTGGTGTTGGCCAGATCTCTAGTGGAGAGTGGGGCCGATGTTGTTCCGTTGCGGGTCTTCAATCCCGGAAGGGAGAAAAGGGTTGCCCGAGAGGGAGCAACAGCGGGTGTGATTTCCCAGGTGGAAGTTGGTTCAATTCATGGTGAGTTGGATGGGTTGGCAGGTGTTGGTGAAGAGTTACCCCAACACTTTTGTTTGAGATTTGTTTGAGAGGGGTACATCCAAGGTGGAGGCTATGTACCACGGGGATGTTCGGAAATGTTTAGTAGACTTCCAGGACGTGTTGTCCAAGGGTGACCATGACATTGGTCGCACGGACGTGGTCCGGCATCACATAAATACAGGTGATGCTAGGCCAATGAAAGAACGGATGAGGCGTCATCCGTATTGCCATCAGGAGGAGATCCAGAGGCAAGTCGGTGATTTGGAGAAGAGGGGGGTGATTGAACCTTCCGACAGTCCATGGGCGGCAAATGTCGTTTTGGTTGACAAAAAGGATGGCACGAAACGCTTCTGTATTGATTACAGAAAGTTGAATTCGGTGACCATCAAGGATGCCTATCCGGTGCCGCGCATTGATGAAACATTCGATGCGTTGCATGGGGCAAAGTGGTTTTGTACACTTGACTTGGCGTCGGGGTAGTGGCAAGTCGCTCTGGATGAGGACGCCAGCCAAAAGTCAACATTTGTTGTGAGAAGCGGGTTGTACCGGTGGAAATGCATGCCTTTCGGGCTGTGCAATGCCCCGGCGACCTTTGAGCGCCTCATGGAAAAGGTCATGGCCGGCTTGCAGTGGGAAATCCTATTGATTTATTTGGATGACATCATCGTGTTTGGTCAGTCGGTAAAGGAGACCCTAGACCGTCTCCGATTAGTGTTGGGCAGGCTAAGAAACGCTGGGCTTAAACTCAAGCCCAGCAAGTGTCATTTGTTCCAAAAGTCAGTGGCTTACCTGGGGCACATTGTGTCCTCAGAGGGCGTAGCAACCGACTCTAAGAAGGTTGAAGCAGTGGCAAATTGGCCAGTTCCAAGGTGTGTACGAGATGTGAGAAGTTTCTTAGGCCTCGCATCCTACTACCGGAAATTCATAAAGGGTTTTGCAGAGGTGGCAAGTCCACTGCATGCCTTGACTGAGAAAGCAAGGCAATTTGTGTGGACTGAGAGTTGTCAAGAGGCATTTGACGAGTTAAAGGGCAGGCTTCAAGCCGCCCCAATTCTGTCATATCCAATGCCCGAAGGCGATTTTATCTTAGACACCGATGCCAGCGGTGAAGGTATCGGGGCAGTATTGTCTCAGATCCAGGGTGGTGATGAAAAAGTGCTTGCGTATGCGAGCCGAAAGCTCAGCAAACCTGAGCGGAATTATTGTGTCACTCGTCAAGAGTTGTTGGCTGTGGTTGTGTACTTGAAGTATTTCAAACAATACTTGTACGGCCGCAGGGTAACGGTTCGAACTGACCATGCCGCATTGCGGTGGGTACTTAATTTTAAGAACCCCGAAGGTCAGCTGGCGAGGTGGATGGAAGTCCTGTCACAGTATGACTTGGTTGTTGAGCACCGAAGCGACAAGAAGCATGGTAATGCTGATGGGTTGTCAAGACGGCAATGCAAACAGTGCGGCCGTGATGAGGTGGTCAATGATGGTGAGGCAACTGGTGTGGTACCCGAGGGTCAGCCTCAGGGGAGTGAGTTCTTGGTTAGGGGCGTCTGCCCAACCAACCCTAGTAGTAGGGATGTGCCGCTTGTAGACCAAATCTTAAAAACTCAAATTTGGTCTACTAACAAAAAAGTAGAGATGTGCCGCTTTTGAAACTTAACAAAAAAAACTCACAAAAAACTAGTCTTATTTATCTTGCTAAAACCTAAACAAACAGCGCCCTTCAAAAAAACTTTAAAAAAAGAGATTTTTTTATCTTGGTTTACTCTCAATAAAAATGAAATAAAAAAAATATTATAATACTTATATATAAATCATGATGAAGAAACCAACACCAATAGGATACGGACGTTGGTCTAAATCAACCTTGCAAAAATATGTGGAGCGGAATAATATCACGGTTCCAGAGCGGAGCCTACGCCGGAACTATATCGACGCCATTAGAGTAGAAGAGAATAAATATAAAAACTTGAATCGCAAGAGACTCGATGAGCTCAAACAAATCGTAGACGATCAAGAGTTACAATTTACACCAACTGGTAAATTAGGTCGATTTTTACGAAAGGATTTAATTTTAGCAATTAAATCGTATAAAAACCCCGATAGCTTCAGAGAGGCAGATTTTCAAGTACATAGAGCTTTTAGTAACAGTTATAGAAACTGGGAGCTGACGCCTAGGTTGTTTAACAACGACGTAGAGCAATTCTTTACTACACACGTGAAGCAGATTGAAAAAATTGTTACGTCGGAGCTGAGAGATCTATCGACCATAAAAGTTCAGTTAGGATTTAAAGCGAAATACGATAAAACAAATCAAGACGGCTTAGTAGAAACCAGCGCTTTTACCTTTTTTAGTAAAAAGCTAGTTGTTTTAAACGAGAGTCAGATAAAACAAACAGTAAAAGATCAAATCTTTAAAATAAAAGAAAAACACGCCAAAAATACGAGACAAGGATCGGGTTGGAGCCTCGTTAAAATACTCGCGTTTTATATCAACATCGACCGATATAACCCTATGAGCGGCAGTTCTTATATAGAATTACCGGAGTTTTTAGTAAACAAAAAGGCTTTTATTAACGTCAGAAACAAAGACAACGAATGTTTTCGGTGGTGTTTGAGAGCCGCTCTCGGCAAGTATACCGACAAAATAAAACAACGAGTAAAAGACAAACCCGATTTTAAAATCCACGAAGACAGAACATCAATTTACGATAAAAACGATGGATTAAATTTTAAAGACGTAGACTTTCCCGTTCGAATCAATCAAATAGAAAAGATAGAGAGACAAAACAATCTTAGTATAAATGTGTTTGCGTACGAAGAGGATGACGTACGACCGTTATATTTATCTAAAAACGCCAACGACCCCTCAACCATAAATTTGTTGTTGTTTTCCTCAGGCAAAACGAATCACTATTGTTGGATAAAACATATATCTAGAATATTTTTTAACCAAACGAGACACAAGCATAAAACATACGTCTGTCTCAGATGTTTGGCGCACTACAACACACGAGACAAGTTGGACAGGCATACGCAAGATTGCGAGGGAATAGATACGCCGCCATCTAAGGCCGTCTTTCCAACAGGTTTTAACGACGACCCTCCGATATTAAAATTTAAAAATCACAAGTTTGCGCAAGACGCACCATTTGTCATTTACGCCGACTTTGAATCGGTATTAAAAAAATTAAAACCTCAAGAGGCAAACACGCAGGAGACTCAAGTTCACAAAGCTTGCGGTTATTCGTTGATCGCTTTAAGGTGTGACGGTAAAGTTAAATTTCAAGAGACCTATAGAGGAACAGATGCCGTGACCAAGTTTTTAGACTCGACGTTGCGTTTAAGAGACAAAGTAAACAAAGTTTTTAAAAACCCCAAACCCATAGACTTTACCACAAGTAACAACATCGACCACCAAAATACGGACACGTGTTGGATTTGCGAGAAGTCAATATACCCCAACTACTATTTAAACTGTCAGTGCCCTATACCGAAAGAACCTCGCACTAACGAAGAAAAGGAAGAATATTGGTACGTAAACAAAAAAGGATTTAAAGAGTCAAAGTGTCCAAAGTGTAAAAAGCGTATCAACAAATTTAGAAAGGTGAGAGATCACTGCCATATCACAGGCAAATACAGAGGAGCCGCGCACGCTTATTGCAATCTAAAACTGCAGGTGTCCAAGAAAACCCCAATACCCGTCATCTTTCACAATTTACAAAATTACGACGCTCATTTAATCATGCAAGGTTTGTCTAATACTAAAAAAAATATCAATTTTATTCCCAGCAACTCGGAAAAATACATTTCGTTTTCGATCGGTAATCTGAGATTTATAGACTCGTTTAAATGTATGGCAACGTCGTTGGATAGACTAGTCAACGCGTGCCCAAAGGAGGCGTTTACTCTACTCAGAGAACGCTATAAAGATCAAAATCCTAAGAGTGTCGACCTACTCTTACAAAAAGGTGTTTATCCATACGAGTATATGGACTCGTTCGATAAGTTTGAAGAGACGAGCTTACCAAGCATCGACAACTTTTATAGCAGCCTCAAAGACTCTAATATCTCGCAAGAAGATTATTCTAAGGCTCAACAAGTGTGGAACGAATTTAACGTCAAAAACTTAGGCGAATATCACGATTTGTACGTGACCACCGATGTGTTACTTTTGGCAGGTGTGTTTGAAAATTTTAGAAAAATGTGTAAAAAGAACTATAAGTTAGATCCCGCTAACTATTATACCTCTCCTGGGTTATCGTGGGACGCGCTATTAAAACACTCGGGAGTCGAGCTCGAGTTATTGGAAGACGTCGACAAACATCTGTTTTTTGAAAAAGCAAAAAGAGGAGGACTCTCGAGCGTGGGTAGTTCTAGGTACTACAAAGCAAACAATAAATATCTACCCGATTACAATCCAGACGAGCCATCGACTTACCTGTTGTATCTTGACGCCAACAATTTATACGGTTGGGCCATGAGTCAGTATTTACCCTACGCCGATTTTGAATGGGTAAAACCCAAATACTTCACGACGGAAAGCATCATGTCAATCTCAGAAACGTCCGATATAGGGTGTCTGTTGGAGGTAGACTTAGATTACCCCAACGCTTTGCACGATTGGCACAATGATTTTCCGCTAGCCCCCGAAAATATCAAAGTACCCAAAGAGTGGTTATCTGAGTATCAACTGGGGTTGTTAACCGGTCTGAACGAATCTAAATTAATAGCCACTCTATACAACAGACGTAAATATGTCTTGCACTACAGATCGTTACAACAGTATCTCAATCTTGGTATGCAACTCAAAAAAGTACATCGCGTATTAAAATTTAAGCAAGCGCCTTGGATGAAAGAGTACATAGACAAAAACACTCGACTAAGAGCTAAAGCAACGTCCGACTTTGAAAAGGACTTTTTTAAGCTCATGAACAACAGCGTTTTTGGAAAGACGATGGAAAACGTGAGAAAAAGAACGGACGCGTTTTTGCTCAGAGACGACCAAGTTTCCAAATATAAAGCGTTGGTGCGTAAACCGAGCTATAAACACACGACGGTTTTTACCGATTGCAATCTATCGTTTATCGAAATGTATAAGACCAAGACGCTATTAAACAAACCTATTTATGCGGGAGTGAGTATTTTAGACCTCTCAAAAACTCTCATGTACGACTTTTATTATAACCACCTCAAAGAGACCTATAGAGACCGAGTAGGGCTACTTTATACCGATACGGACAGTCTACTCTTGAGCGTTGAGACAGACGACGCTTACGAAGATATACAAAAAGACTCTGAGTTATACGACCTGTCAAACTACCCCACCGATCACCCCCTCTACGACACTAAAAACAAAAAGGTCATCGGTAAATTTAAAGACGAGTTTGGTGGAAAACCAGTCAGCGAATGCGTTTGCTTAAGACCAAAGATGTACTCGATTTTAACCTCTGACTCTAACCTTAAAAAAGCCAAAGGGGTCACAAAAGCAGTCACCGATAAAAAATTAAGTCACGAGCGTTATCTCGACTGCCTCAAAAAAAAAGAATCTCAGCTAGACACGATGACGTACATCAGATCAAAAAATCACGTCTTGCACACCATTGAGCAAAACAAACTGTCGTTGAGCCCGTTAGACACAAAGCGGTATATACTCCCGAACGGTTCTACTACTCTAGCTTTTGGTCACTATAAACTTGGAGGTAACTCGGTGTCCGGAGGCACAACCTGAAGCTCTTGACTAACGAAACTTCGACGGGGACCTTTTTTGAGATAGTAAAGAGTGGGCTGGTTGTCTACTTTGATCGAGCGATCCAACCCAAAAACCTCGAGACTCCAAATAGGATCGGTCGCTCGCCTGCGTTCTCCACCCTCTAACTCCCCGGGTGCGTAAAGATATCTAAACAAATCACCTTTTCTCACCAACTCTTTTTCTACCTCGTCTGCGGGAGAAGAACTGATTTGACGAACTTGCGTTTCTTGCATGGCGAGCTTAGGAGTTAGTGGCTCGTAATCTTCCGTCGCTATCAATCTGGTGGTTTCGTCGTTTAACGCCTTAATCACGTCGGGCAATCTTTTAACCCAGAGTCGCGATCTCTCCGTCGGATTAACGATTTCTTGGGCGTATTGATGGCCGAACAATCTCTCCGCTAAAGTCCTGTTAAATCTTTCGACCACTGCCTGCGCTCTGTGGTTACCCGGTTCTCCCACTTGTATCGTGACTTTTTTCTCCTCCAGTTGCTTTTTAAAAGCACCGTGAAATTCTTTACCCGCGTCTACTTTTAACAGCTTGGGCCAAGTCAAAGGTGACCTAGCGTAAACTCGAGCTAAAGCGTCTGCCACTTGGGTACTCGTCTTGTTGGTCAAAGGTTCGGCCTCTTTAAAACGCGTGGCTACGTCTACGACCGTCATCGCGTACTTGTATTCTTTTTTACCGACTTTATCGTAAGGTAAAAATAACAAGTCTATCTGATGCATTTCGTTTGGCACAGCCATGGACTTGTTTAAACTCGTAGGTCTGCTTATATACGTAGGAGGCGGTAAATAAATTTGCCACAACGCTTGTTTTCTTAACCAATTTCTGGTTTCTTCTTTGGACGCACCCGTTTTTTTAGCTAATTTTACAACCGCGCCTTCACCCTTCCAATAACCGGCGGGGCTGTAATACACTTTTTTAAACTTTGTTTCCATTTAACTTATAAACTTATAAAAACTTAAACAAACTTATAAACTAAAAAACCTACCAACGCAGTTCCTCCTAAAACAAACACCAACTCGCCGGTCTTTTGATCTTCGCTCGGCGCGTAAAAATCAGCTAGAGTGGGCTCGTGCTGCAGGTAGATTGGTACTTGTGCGTTTGAGCGAGTAACCGAGTTGTATTCTCTGAGAGCCTCGTCTATACTTTCAAAAGTCCTTTGAGCATTCGCTTGTTTTTTGAGTCGGTCGTTTAACCAATCGAGATACTTTGTCCTCGCTCTTTCCCAATTGTTTTTTGCTGTTGCCAGTTTTTCTAAAGCCAAGTCGTGTCTCTTGCGCTCTTCGTCTTGTTTTTGTTGTTTCATGCTCGAAAATAAAAAGTTTGATCCCGTGAAAGCTAAAGCGTTAACTATTGCGCCTCCGATCATCATAGCGATGCTAGCCATATTTTAAAAGAAGTAATATAAAAAATACCTATAAAAATGGACTTAGATTTCAAGAGTCTAGAAGTAGTAGTTAACTCGGTCGACCGCGGTTCTTTTATGGCTACTTTCCCAGATCTACTCGCCGACTATAAGTTACCCGTCGTTAAAACGGACGAGGTAATAAACAGATGGAAAACACAACCGATGACGTTTTATCAAAATCAACTTAATTTTGCCATTTGGTGTAGTACCACCGGAGCCGGTTTAGGGTGGGATCTTATTAATTCTATCGATCCTCTGACGAGCGCCGTATATAGATTTCACGTTTATTTTACCGTTAGAAAAATATTAGAGTTTCTCAAATGTCCTATTTTGAACGATAACGTATTTAATGCCGTAGACAACAACGTAGATCGCGGGGCTTATATCGACGCGTGTAGATTTTATTCTACGGATCCTAAAAATACTTGGATACAGACGGTGGTAGATCTCTACTCGGGTGGATTGGGACAGGCTTATGCTTGGGGTAAACCTTTAGGAGATTACGATACCACGGACTTGGGGATTAGTTACGGTGAATACGCGGGAGAAACTAAAATGGGGTTTGGCCCCTCACAACCTCCTGGAGGATCTGGACGTTACAGCTCTTTTACGGTTACTAGTCTGGCGCAAGACGACGCCGTTGGCTCGGCGTGGAAACGTTTTATAAACCAAGAGTCTCACTTTTCCGACGTCGGAACACAAAAAATAAACGAATCTATCAGGGCGTATGTTTACGCTCTGCTGGGGGCCCAGGCGCAAACAAAAACTAGTATTTTAACTACGGGTACGGGGCTCGACGCCCAAACCCAGTTTGTTAATATCGTAGAAGGCTTGATTGCAACTCCGACCGATCTGGAAGAATCTATAACCCAATTTCAAGATTCGCTGCAATACGCCAGGAGTTCGTTAAACTTTGTGTTGGCAAAAGGATTATATCTCGTGCCTTCGAACATGCAATTGAGGGTCGGAACCCACGAAGGATATAACAACAATATACAGATTGCGACCGCTGAGTTGGCGTTGGGATTAAACTCAAAGATAAACTCAAACGTACCACCAACACCAACCCTCGCAGTCGTTGACCCACCACCCTTCCCTACTCCCGCGCCCTTCCCTCCCTCACCACCACCACCACCCTTCCCTACTCCCGCGCCAACTCTCGCAGTCGTTGACCCACCACCACCACCACCACCCACGATCGAGTCTTAAGGCCCAGTCACACCGGGCTTGCGACCAGGTTACGACCTAGCTGCGACCGAAACATGTTGCAATCCTGGGCAAATCGTACAAAGAGCGTGCGACTGGTCGCAGAGGTCGTGGGTCATCGCCACAGCAAAATCAGTCGCAGCAAGGTCGATGGTCATGTTCAAAACTTCTGACCTGCGATTCCAAATCGTAAGAGGTTGCAGACAGGTCTTACATGGTCGTACCACCAATCGTGCATGCTCGCACCACCAGTCGTGGATGATCGCGGGTCCCACAGTCGCACGATTAGTCGTGCAACTGGTTGTAGGTATACACGACTGATCGTGCGAGTGGTCGCAGGTATACACGATTGCTCGTACGGTCAATCGTGGGTACCTGGGACTAGTCGCACGATTACCTACGACTGATTTTGCGATCAATCTTCTCCAATCGCTTGTGATCGCACGACCAAGCGTGGCACCAATTGTACGTACCAGTCTTAAGAGCAATCACAGCATACGACCGCTATGAAGATCGTCGCAAAACATTGGCGATTGGTCGTACCTCTGCTAAATCGCACCAATCGCACGATCCAGAAATCGTACGATCCGGTGTGACTGGGCCTTTAAGAAAACGCAGTCAGAGATCCTCACGAATACGAAAAAACTTCGCTGATTGTCGGTACTTTAGCCATAGCAGGTATAGGATACCTGCTTTTAGACTTGTGGTAAAAAAAAAAGCCTTCTGTAAGCTACAGAAGGCTTTTTTTTTTTAGAGGCGCTTTTGTAAATAAACAAAAATTAAAGTTCCGACTCCCACTATAAGGGTCCACACGTGTTCTCCCAACCATCCGACGGTTTTGCTCAATACGTTAAATATCCAACTCGCTATACCGCCTAAAATTCCGGGCAAGGCGTCGAGCAGCTTGGAGCCTAGTTTAGCGAGCACGTTTGACAGATGTTTTAGTTGCGACTGTATCCATTCTTTTACGTTGGTGGCGTTAGACGGTGGTGGGGGAGGGAAGGGTGGTGCAGGCACAGGTGCGAGCGCCGGCGCACCGGCAGACAAAACGCTCTTTACTATCAAACCGATAGCCAAACTAAACGCCGTCAAAATAGCCGTTATGGTCACGCCTTGTTCTCTAAACAACGTTCTAATTTTTTCTCCCAAGGTCTCGTCGCTATCTAAAACACTCGTAATCGTTTCTTTTAACCGACTCATCTGACTTCTGAGGTTTTTTTGCGTTGATAGACGCGGCTTCTAATCTAGCCGATTTTTCCAACCTTAAGTCTTCTAATCTCTCTCTCATTTCTGCCGTGGAACCGTCGGCGAGTGCCGCTTCGGTTGAGACTATCTCATCTTCGACTTGTCTGAGGCGCGCTAAATTTAGTTCTAAGCTGCCTCTCGTCGTTTGAAGGGCTTTGTTTAAACCCAAGATCTCTCTCATTGGTAAGCCCGTTTCTCGTTCTTCGATAAAACTGGTTTCTTGTTCAAAAGTTTCGAAAATTTCGCTTATAGCGTCGGCCGCTTTTGGAAGATCTTGTATTGGGATAGACTCCGTATTCTCTTCAAGTTGCTTTTTTAGTTTTTTACTAAATGGATTTACTTTATAATCTTTAAAACCTAATTCATTTCTAATAAATTCTACACCAGAATTTATTTCGATGGAACTTAATGCTAAAAATTTATCGGGTTTGTTTTTGTACGATAATTGTACTTCTACTTTGTCGTTTTCAAAAAATAACGTGTTATTTTTTACTACGAATCTTTCCCATTTCTTAATCCCATATTGTTTTTGTCCTTGACTTTTGTAGAAACTTTCGACTCTTGGATTCTTAATAAACATACGGTTCGCTTGTTCTAAGACAACGTCCGTTTCGTTGTAGAGAGAGTCCTCTTCTTCCTCTTCTTCTTCTTCTTCCTCGTAGTCTTCTACGTCTTCAAAATCTCCACCTTCAGCCATTTATATAAACAAACTAAAGTTTTAAAATATTTGGTGGAAGTATATTTTGCGATACCAGCCAGGTTTTTACGTACATCGATCCGCTTATCATAGCCGTTAGTTTCGCTACATCTTCCACGCTCAACTTGTCGAGATCGGCCGGTTTGATCTTCAACAGTTTTTTACTAAACATGGTAAACCCCACGCTTAACATAGAGATGATAGCGGCGTGATAGAGATTGTTGACGATGCTATTAGTATCCATTTATTAAAGCTTTATATTGTTTTTATTTTTTTATTCCATTTCTACAAAATTTGAAGGTGTAGAAGGTGGTTTCTCTGGCTGAAGAGGGCTCTCTTGGGCTGGCTGAGGTTTTGGTGGTGTGGGGCTTTTTTGGCTCCATATATAGAGTCCTCCTAAAACTACAACAACCACCAGCGACAACGACCCAACAGTCGCGTATGAAGAAGGAGGAGTAGTAGGAGTAGTACTCACGTCTATATTTTGCATCTTGACAATTTGTTCTTTTCTCTTTTTGTTGTGTTCCGCTAATGCCTTGCCTTGTTTTACTCTACCGGGATTTTTAGTTTTAGTCGTCACCGTCTGTACTTTTGGGACTTTTGGAGTCTCTGGCTGAAGAGGGCTCTCTGGTTGACTCATCTTTTATTATAGGTACACAATAATTTTTGTTAATAACTAAATGTTTAGATGTTATCAAGACACCTACTAACGGCGACAACCAAACGCCGTAGTTATAATAAACTTCGCAGAGTAGGCTGGCTATCGAGCTAGATATAACGGGATCTTCCTCTAGATCTTTGGTGAGTGCGTCTTCCGAGTCTACTCGTAGACTGACACCTAGGGGTTTGATCATAGGTAGACTCGCGCCTAAAACTCTCGAGTAAATCCCCAGCACGCAGTTACCCAAACTAGTAATCATTTCTTTACCCAGTCGAGCCTCGTAATGGTTGTACATTTTTTCTTGTTTGTTCGCGTCTAGGTTTTCTATATCTCCCTGGCTAAATTCTTTACCCAAATACTTTTTAGAATCACCAGCTGATACTACGCCCAACAATCTAGTTTTATGTTTTTCCGTTTGCGGCGCCGGCGTGCTAAAGTCTAAAGTAGACAGCTCCATTTTTATAAGACTATATAATTTATTTTTTAGAGCAAAATATTCGTAAGATAAAATACACAAGGTCGACGCTATAATAAATTTGAGCGACAGATCGGTCAGCACGAACATTTAATATAGCGAGATAAACTAGTTGTTTAACTAGCTGTTCAACTAGCTGTTCAACTAGCTGTTCAACTAGCTGTTCAACTAGCTGTTCAACAAATTACAACTAGCTGTTCAACTAGCTGTTCAACAAAACTCAACTAGCTGTTCAACAAAACTCAACTAGCTGTTCAACTAGCTGTTCAACAAATTACAACTAGCTGTTCAACAAAACTCAACTAGCTGTTCAACAAAACTCAACTAGCTGTTCAACAAAACTCAACTAGCTGTTCAACAAAACTCAACTAGCTGTTCAACAAAACTCAACTAGCTGTTCAACAAAACTCAACTAGCTGTTCAACAAATCTCAGCTAGCTGTTCAACAAAACCTCAACTAGCTAACAACTAGCTGGCAACTAGGTTACAACTAGCTACTCAAGTACCATTTAGTCGGAGGATCCGTATGTAAAATCAATTTACTATAGGGAGTGTCTTTGAGATATTGTTTTATGTCTCGCCTTTTGTTATCCGGCACCACATCATTTTCGTCGAGACAATTATCAAAACTTTGTTTGTCTTTGCAATAAAAAATAGCGACCCATTGAGTCTGTTCGCGATAATCTTTTAAAACGCTGTTATATTTTTGAGTCAATAACCAACAGCTGTGGTTATCGTGTCTACCGCTAAAGGCTAATTTAGATAACATGCACACACTACTACCGCCTCTAGAACCCTTTCGATATTTTATCGCTTGATAAGCGCTGCAGTCGTCGATTAAAAACAAAGTGTGCAATCCTTTAAATTTCGTTCTGTAAAAGTCTATGGCTTCGTTCATGTTCATATTTTCGGTGTCGGGGTCGCACGCATAAACGTTGGGGTCGTTAAAAAACCAAGGTCTCTCGTGATACGTTTTGTTGTTTGACAGAGTCGGACATATGATCACCAAGTATTCAAATTTGTTGGCATATTCGTTTTCTAGCAAGTCTAACGCAAACTTTGTTTTACCAGAGTTTGTCCTTCCACATATTAAAGCGCAGTGCGGCGTCATCTTTTTTATATAGAGTTATTTTATTTTTAAAAGTTGACGCTGCTCAAGCGACCTCCTTGGATGTTAAGTTGCGCGTCCATAACCAAAAATACATAACACTTTAGAGCGCCCGCGGTTTGAGCTTCGCGTTCCATCAATATAGAGATTCCTCCGCTTATATCGCCGATTTGTTTACCCGATCCGTGATTTTTGTTGTCGTCGGTCGATCTCATATCCAACCAAAGTCCGTATCTTCTCAAAAAATAATCGCCGATATCCATATCCGTCAACCCTAAATCTTTACATATACCAGCTCCTAGCTCGGTGGATGAGTCTCCAAAGAACTTGTTGATTTCCTCCCAGTGTTGATAGCTTTTGAGACCCGAACTGTAGAGTTGATTAGGTTTTCCTTCTATCGTCACGCTAACTTTGTCTATCTTTGGGTTATAAAATAGTTCGGGGGTTTTCGTAGTCGTGTCTTTAAACAAAAACAGTATACCCTTGAGACTTTTAACCGCCACGTTTAAATTAAAGTTCCAAACGGTGTCCGATTTATTGATAGATCTTACTTCGTGTCTCTGAATCCTATCAAACAAAAACTGCGTCTTGTCGAGATATTTTTGAGCTAAGATTTGAGCTAAATATTTGTTGGAAACGATCTCGTATTCTAACGCTAAGTTGGTGATGCTATAACTCGCTTCGGCGTCGGTAGAATTTACGACTTTGGAGTACTCGTTAAAAGTAAGTTCGTAAGACAGTTGGTCGTTCAGAGCGGATGGATAAAACGGTTGATGATCTGTGAGCATTTCAAAGTCTAGAGGAATACAAAATCTGTTTCCAAAGGCATCCGCTGTTGCTTTGTCTTTTCCAGAGTTTGCAGCGGCAACCGCGTTACCGGTACCCACGCGCAGGCTCGATATGTTGGCAATCTCGTTTCCGACGTAGTGATCTTTGATGCCTTTGGGTAAACAAAGATCTTTAAAAATGTTATAAACGTCGGCGTCGGTCAAGTTTACGATCTCCCGACCTCCGATACATATTCTTATTTGTTTTACGAGATTTCGTCCTAGATTTTTAAACAGACTTCGATCGGCATCGTCGTCCGAGGTTAGATCGATATTAAAAGCTAGTTTCGCCGAACCGGGGACGATCACGTCGTCGGCGCTCAACGACGGAAACTTGACTATTAATTTGTCGTTCGCGTCGATCGTGCTAGGATTGTGAGTTACGACGACAGTCTGACGGTTGCCTTTTATACCCCGAGGATTTTTAAGGCGTCTGTGCGGATTCAGTTTGTTTCCGTAAGTCGCGTTCATTTTTTATAGTAACGTTTTATTATTTTATTTTTTTAAAAATGCAGTCGCATACATTTGTCATGACCGAAAAAGAGCAGACTTTTGAGCTACCACGGCCTATAGATAACGTTGAGGGTAACCGTCGCATTAAGTTAAGCAGCGTTATTTTAGACGTGGGTTTTTATAACGTCAAAAAAGTAGAGACGGTGCTGTATCATTATTATAATTCTCTTGGTCATTCAATAGATGAAAAACTTTATATCACACCCGGCCGATGGCATCTTGGTTCTTTCACAGATCATTTTCAAGATGATATTAAACATATGACCATTAGGTCGATAAACGGTAAACTATTTTATTTGTCATGGTTGAACTCAGGGTCTTTCGCGAAAATAAAACTATCGAGTAATTTGTCTAAACTTTTGGGCTTACCCAAGGGTTGGCTCTACAATACTGAATATTATTATTTTGGAAAATTTAACATAAATCTTTACAACGCGGCTTTTTTGCATTGCGAAGAACTGTCTACGCATTCAAATTTTGTTAATGGAAAACAAACTAACCTGTTGGAGAGTATACCTTTATCGGGCGATGCAGCTCGTTCAAACAATCCCCAAGATCCAATTTATGTCAAATACAACAATTCTCCAAAAGAGTTAGTAGCCGATAAAATAAACAGCCTCACGTTTTCGTTAAAAAACGGTCTTGGTGAGGTCTTAGATAATAGAGGTAAAGATATAATTTTAAACATAAAAATATTTTAGTTACTTTTGTAAAATACAGTCTCATACGTTTGTCATGACTGATAACGAGCAGACCTTTGAACTATCGCGACCTATAGATAACGTCGGGGGTGACCGTCGCATGGAGTTAAACAACTTTGCGTTAGACTTGGGTTTGTATAACCTCGAAAAAAGAGCGTCGATAAATTGGGAGAGTTTTACGGGTGATATCGATAATCTTACGTCTATTCAAATTGTCGATCATGAAAAAATTGATATTCCTCCAGATAGATGGAATCTTTATTCTTTGAAATATCATCTAAAAGATTTTCACGATATATCTATAAACCCCTTAGACAAAGAACTGTTTTATCTATACATTCACAAGCAAAATCGCATAAGACTATTGAGTAATTTGTCTAAACTTTTAGGTTTACCCAAGGGTTGGATCTATGGTGGTATTAATCATTATGGAAAATTTAGCTTAAATCTTTACAACGCGGTCTTTTTACATTGCGAAGAACTGTCTACGCATTCAAATTTTGTTGGTGGAAAACAAACTAACCTGTTGGAGAGTATACCCGTACACGGTGATGCCGCTCGTTCAAACAATCCCCAAGATCCAATTTATATCAACTATAACAAGTGTTCGAAAGAGTTGGTAGCCGGTAAAATAAACAGCCTCACGTTTTCGTTAAAAAACGGTCTTGGTGAGGTAATAGATAACAGAGGTAAAGAGATAATTTTTAACGTAGAAATATTTTAGTTTCTTTTGTAAAATGACGACTAGTATTTATCCTGATCTAAAAAGTACCATCGAAGAAGACCAAACGAGGGTGTTTCGATTGCAAAAGATCGAAGAAGTTCAAAAAGATATATTGGCGCAACGAGAACAGCGAAGCGCGTTGTGTAAAAAATATGGCAAGTTAATTACGACATTGTCTACTACGGAAACGCTAGCCGAGATGAGTGGAGCAATTTGTGGGGGTTTGGGAATCGCAGCTATAAGCGGTGCCATCACGTCACCCGTTGGTTTTGCGCTAGAGGGAGTAGCCTTGAGTTTTGGTTGCGCCGCGCTCTTGCTAAAATATTTTAGCAAACGATTTAGACGTAAAGCTAAAAAACACGACGAGATTAGAGTCTTGGCTGAGGCTAAACTCAACAGCGTAAGAGATCTTATTTCTCAAGCTATAGAGGATGGTGATATATCCCACGAAGAGTACGCTTTGGTGTTGAAGGAACTGAGGCAATTTAACGATATGAAAGAGGCTATCAGGTCCGGCAGCTTGCTGTCAGAAAAGAAAGGTGAGAGCGATATGGAATCCGAGATAAAAAGACGCGTAGAAGAGTTGGTTTTGAAGGAAAAAAAAGGAATTATCGAAAAACTTACAGATTCGAGATAAATAAAAATTATTTTGATCAACCCCCTCCTTACGCCGCAACACCGTCATCAGCGCCTCCTTTATAAAAAAGGGAAAAACTTGACTCTTTGAACCCAGTGGGTACCAGCACTAACACAAAACAACCTTTGAGCCGAGGTTGTTTGGTCAGCGTGGCTAGCAGCCGCCCTTCACAAATAAAGAAATATATCTGCCGGTGGGTGGCTGTCACAGCGTGGGCGGCTGTATGGAAAATTACTGGTTCTAGTAGCGGCAGCTGTTTCATCATTTCTGCACTTGTACAGCGTGAGCGTGACACCGAGCCAGACTCCCTTCTTTTTTAAAATCACGAGTCTACTTTTAACCCAGAACCCAGCTACAGAAAGGTAAGAGAATATAATTGTTTTGTTTAGGTGAGTAGCTCAAAAGAATAACTCTATCTATTATTTTATTTTATTTGCTTTAGTATCATGGAGTTTCCAAGGCAAGTCCTCAAACTGACTGAAGCCAATCGTCTCATCGACTCAAGCGGCGAGTGGGTGGTGCAACAATTTCAGAAAAAATAAGACGTATTTTAGTATCACCCCAGCATTAGGTAAAAGATGGAAACACCATGCAGAGTGTATTTGTAATCACTGTGGACCTGTGTAATTTTAGACATGACATCATTTAAAAAAAAGTATATTTTGAGAGAAGGAGACTGCAGTCTCCTTTTCTAAATATAGACATGACATCATTTGTAAAAAAGTCTATTTTGAGAGAAGGAGACTGCAGTCTCCTTTTCTAAATATAGACATGACATCATTTATAAAAAAGTCTATTTTGAGAGAAGGAGACTGCCAGTAAAAAACCTAAAGGGCACTGGCAGATTTTTAGAAGTTAATTTTAGTTAATATCTAGTTAAATATTAAAAGTTAATATTATTAAAACTGTAATCAATGAAAATAAAATAAAATAGCGCCCTCTGTTGATGGCGCTTTTTTAAAGTTTGTCATTTATTGTTTTTTTTATTTAACCCTTAATTTTAGAGTTTGTCATTTATAGTTTTTTAATTTAACCCATAGAGGGCGCTATTTAAAAAAAATTAATTTAGCCCATCGAGGGCGCTGTTTTTTTTAAATTAATTTTAGATTTTTAAATGTAATAGAGGGCGCTGTTTTTTTAGGTTTTAGCAAGATAAATAAGACTAGTTTTTTTGTGAGTTTTTTTTGTTAAGTTTCAAAAGCGGCACATCTCTACTTTTTTGTTAGTAGACCAAATTTGAGTTTTTAAGATTTGGTCTACAAGCGGCACATCCCTACTACTACCCTGTCTCGTAGTGCTTTAAAGGAAGCACAGTCACAGGATGACACCATGAGTTGGCTCATAAAGTTGAAGGAAGAGGGTAGTGGTCGTCCTGAGTGGAAGACAATTTCCCACTTGTCATCAACCTGCAAGACTTATTGGTCGCAGTGGGACCAGTTGGAAGTCCGTGAGGGAGTTCTGCACAGGCGTTGGGACTCCGATGACGGAAAGTCTATCCGGTGGCTATTGGTGTTACCATCAAAGTCCCGGAAAGAAATTTTGTCAGAGTTGCACGGTGGGCAACTAAGTGGTCATTTTGGGGTCAGCAAAACTCTGGCTAAAGTCAAAGCCAGGTTCTTCTGGCCAGGCATGTCTGCGGACGTGCGGTCATTTCTCCGAGGCTGCAATGTCTGTGCCAGGAGAAAATCGGCTGCTAAGAAAAGGGTTGCACCCCTGCAGCAGTATCGAGTTGGTGTTCCGATGGAACGAATAGCAATAGACTTGCTCGGGCCATTGCCGTGACGGACAATGGTAATTGTCTGTTGTTGAGTAAAATTGTGGGTTTTTGTTTGTTTGAGCTTTGGAGTCCTTTACATGGTCATCCTGTGTCGATTGGAGGTCTGCGCTACACTTGGCATCGAGATGGTTTTCCGGCGAAAATAGGCCGTGGATTACCACGTTCGTCAAAAGGACGAACCAACCCAGATCAACGCAGCAGAGATCCGACCCAAGATGTCGACACCACCCCTGAGGACAGCGATAGTGCGTTCCAGTACTTAGACCCAGACGACGTGGCTGGATGGCAACATAGCCGCCTCCGAGGAGCACGACGGGTGTACTGCAAGCAAGTCAAGTCCAGTGGAGTCGGCAGGGATGAGCGTGAAAACCCATTGTTGATAATTTAAGAACTATTTTTGTTTAAATTTGAACAGTTTAATTATTTTTACAATCGGTACATTTGAGCATTAATTTCTTCAAATTATAATGTTAATTCGACCACTCAAATTTTGTGAAGAAAACAAATCACTGTGTAAATAGTTTATCAGTAAATAGTTTATTGCATTTTCTGCTTTGCAAGAACTTGTAATATATTTGCTCAGTAGAATCTCAGTAGAAATTTAGATTTATCTAAATTTAACTGTTTAATTCATCAGTGTACATGTTATGATCTGTAGAAACTATCCTGTCTGAGTGACATTTGATTTATGTATTAAGTGATTCTTCTTAAAATTTAGGGGACATTTAAATCAGCCAAAATCCTGCCAATTTAAACTCTGTGAAATCTCATGGTCTGTAATTTCTGTAAGTCGACCTTCAAATCGAGTGTACAGTTTCAATTTATCCTCAAACAATTTGTCAAGAATTTGGTTTAAATTGCCAACATTTGTATCTGTTAAAATTAGTGCAAAATGTCATTACGTGTGTGATTCCTGTATAATTTTGGAGCAGAACCCAGTGTAAAATCCTGTATAAAATCTTGTGAATATTTAATGAGCTGAATTTTAGGGTTCTTGAAATTGAGCCCAAATCTTGTGAATATTTAATAAGCTTAACTTTTATATAAAATTATAAAGGAAAAGTTAAGGAATGGACACTTTCCATTTAGTTTTTATGGCTTATAGAGTATGGGGACATCCTCTGTCATGCTCGGGCCTGTGTGACGGAAAGTGCAAAGACTTAGTGCCAGTTTATGTTATTGTAATTCTAAAGTTTATGAATGAACTGTAACCACGGGCGGACATGACCTGTAGTTGCGCGCGCTGGCTGGGCGGAGCATACCGCTCAGTGACTCACTGCGTGAATGCACGCGATTGGGTAACAAAGCCCATATGCTTAAGTACATGTATGTGTTTTACATGGGGTGCGTGTTTACCTGGGTGGTAGACACGTAATGTTCATGGTTAGTTGTTCGAAAGGTGCACGGCAGATAAGACGTAGGTAACTGGTGCTGCGTTTTGTGAGATGCTTATGCGAATCGGTACAAAGCGGTATAGCTGTACATTGTTTACGCAAGCCTGCATGGTTAATGTGTTGGTGGTACAAAGCTGAGATAGCTAGCTGTACATAGCTGACGCAAGCTGGCATGGTTAATGCGTAGCAGGTGCAAAGCTGTACTGGTTGTACACAGCTTACTTAGGCACTTGATGCTGACTAGGCACTTGATGCTGACTAGGCACTTGATGCTGACTAGGCACTTGATGCTGACTAGGCACTTGATGCTGACTAGGCACTTAATGCTGACTAGGCATGTAATGCTGACTAGGCATGTAATGCTGACTAGGCACGTAATGCTGACTAGGCGCTTGATGCTGACTTCGCTTGTGTAATGTTCATGATGGCTTTTGCGTTCTGAACACTGCAGTTATTGTGCATTGCTGCTGAGGACCCTAGTATTTAAACAGCCCACTTAATTTCCAATTACTGTGCATTTCTTGATTGTTGTGAATAAATCATCTTTATTGTTCATTGTACCGTCAACCCAGTTGTCAAGGAGTCTTTGTTACAGGTTATAGTGTAATTAACAGAGAGTAATCGCAATCATCATAATCGGCGGTATATTTCCTCCAAAACGGACCTGCACCCTTAGCCTTTTAGGTCGCTCTGAGTGATCTCTCGTCTAGGGAAGAGCCTTAGGTTGGGAAGATTGTCGTCGCTTTAATAGGTGTCCGACTTATCCTAACAGCCTTAGGTTGGCCAGGGGAGTTCCCGCCACAATACTAATCAAAAGTATCATTTTGGTAGTGTTATGACTTACTTTATTATAGTCAATGCCACATCACATATGATTAAAACAGAACAATTCAACAACGATAACAAAAATACTTTATTTCATTTATGCTATAAACTGCATGAAAATCGATCTATTGAAGTCAAAATAACCATGGAGGGAAGAAACTTATAACCACTTCATGGCTAAAACTTTAGCCACGTCCACCAACATTATGTGCAGTGTTTTGATGGGACACTGAGCACCGCAAGCCCCCTCGCTGTCACTTGCCGATTCATGCTGCGAAAACGGCAGTGTATGACTCGGCCAAAAACACGGATTTAAACGGATTTAACCGGGGTTTAGTATTTTTTTGGACGTTGTACGTTGGCTGACCATCTTTGGAAATTGCTAAACAATGTCAATTTTGTTACAACATAACAGCACACCAGGTGCCCTGATTTCAAAGGATGCTCGAGACCATTCGTGACTGTCAAATAATATGGTCATTCAATAAATGAAGTTTTTGGGTTGTTTTTTTGTTGGGGGGGGGGGGGGGTTGTATCTAGTGTTCCCACTTAAATAAGTCCCCTTTTTTAACTAAATAAAATCTCCTGAAATAAAATCTCCTTTTTAAAGATTATTATTATTGCTGCCTGTCTTTTCAGTAGTTGGAGAAGGCCCCATTCAGTGGAATTGAATTTGTTGTCACCATTAGTGATTACATTTGCAGTCCCATCTGAAATTTTATTTGGAAGCAAAATCATCACCCTTGACTTTGCATAATCCAGGTTCATAAACTTTTTTTCATTTCATTTTATTTATTATTTTGCAGGGCACAAAAAGATAAATAGATACAAATTTACAATCAATAGAAAGTTAAGAATATCTAAACAAAAAAACATGTTAAAAAAAAAAAAAAAAAATTCCAATCAATACAAAATAAAAAATAAAAATATTTTCATCATTTTCTAATTGGATTCCATCGGATTATGCAATGCAAACTGAAACGTTCAGTGCTTTTGATGATTTTTCCTGCAAAAGGGCATTCAAATGCAAATGTTACATTACAGCACAGTAGCCTATGAATGTCGGATGCGAAACATTTCGAGAAAAGCCAAGTTGAACCATGGAGGAATAAGATTCCTCGCTTATTCCTCCATGGTTGAACTCTTTTCAGTAACCTCCCTGTACCTGTAGTTTGGCTTTGCCGAAGAACATGAAGGAGTTGCTTCTTCATCACTTTCGTCAGATGTTGCTAGCGAAGATTTCCTCCAAAATCTTGGAAGCGTTTTCGGTCATGATGGCAGCTAAGTGGCGTGGGCACGCAAAGTGTTTTTCGTACGCGCGCGTCCTGGTTTTTTAAGCCATTTGAAACCAATAATAAACCACACAAAAAGTGAGGGCGCTGTTCACATTTCAGTTCTAAAGAAAAGGGCTTGTGCCATCAAAGAACGCTGGTCACGTAACAACGATTATCATTGGGACATTTCGGCTCTTTGGTTGCCAACGTCTATGTTAATTGGAGCCCAGGTGGCGCGTGCGGTACTCATAGGGTTAGAGTAGATCATTGTCAGTTGTGCTTTTGTATAGTTTGAAGCAGCAAAAGTACTCAGAAGCTGCTTGACAACTAACTTGATGAAGTTTTAAGCTCTGTAAATGCTGTATATTCCGAGAAATAATAGTCTAAGATTTCGTTTTTGAACCAACTATTAATTGAAATTTCAAACAAATGCGTCTCTGAGGTACATTTTTGGACTACTTTTGTTATTATTTTCTTTAAAATGACAGTTTATCAGCAGGAATAATTTCACAGGGAGTTTAGAGTGATTAATATCTGTACATGCGGACTTACGTCCGAATGGGGATTAAAGAGATTACATAAGTAAATATCTTTTACATCAAGTAAGATACTGAACAATAAAAATGTATACTACCCCTTTAAAGAGAGAGGGACAAAACTCAACATTTAGACTGGTTTTGATTGTATGTCTTGATCTGGGGTTTGTGACAAGATGCTTAATTCCAGCATTGGCTTTTCTGTTACTCGAGAATAGAGCATTACGTCACGTGTTTTCACTGGTTGCTATGCGTTATCATTCAGCACTCCCTATTCTAGAACTATTTAGTTTTATTAAAATGGGTCTGGGAATGAAATAATAAGACTTGAGAAGTTGCTGAATGTCGGCGCTCGCCTACATCCCAACATACCTCTGAAAAGAGTTCCGTAACTAGCCACTAAATACACTCTCTAAACGAAATTAGGAAAATAGGAACATTTTTGCGATCATCCCATGGTCTAAATGCCCTACCTGTGATAGCCGTCCATCTTGTGCTTTTGGCCAGGATCTGAAACCGTCACCTAAAAAAAATAATTGTGATGGCAAGCAATAACAGTGAGAAAAATCCCCCTAAGTGCAACTTTAGGGTGAGAACAACTCCACACATACATTTTAATGATTTTCACAACCAAGATCAAGTTTTTGCTGCTTTACAAGATGATAAAGAATAGTTAAATAATTCAATTTATTTATTTATTTGTTGTGGGGGTGCACACGGTACAGTACTAAGTACGCATTATCGGGCACAGTGATCCTGCAATATTACTGTAGCACATTATTTCCTAATTGTTTCGGGTTTTCAGTTTATTTGGGGGTTTTCACAAGATGGCTAAACTGACCCGAACCGACCCAAATACGGTGCAAAACCAAAACCGAACCGACCTAAATAATGTGCAAAACCAAAACCGACCTGACCCAAAGTTGGTTTCGAGTCGGGTCAGTGTTATGTAGGATACACCATTTGCAGATATCTAAATATTGTACTACCGAATTATTCAGAAATAAGTGAATAATGACTGTAGGCATCCAGCAAAATGATTGCGCTAGATATCTTGTAACCGTTCTGAAAAATTCAATTATAAAAAAAAAATTGCGATCGCGGCGAACGTGAATTTTATACAATTTAATTGTTCCCGTTAATTTGGCGAGAAATTATGCCACGTGTATTTGCTTTGGTAATATTTTCATGACTGCCTCCGTAGTCATGGCTACTAGCACGATCATTTATGGAAGCAAATGAAGCATGCATCATTTTTGTGTCCAGTGGGGCCGCTCCATTTGGCAATTAACTAGCAATTAATTTACCTACAAGTGGCCTCAACTGCAGCTCTCTGTAAGGACAACAACACCTGAGTATGTACTACGGAGATCCAGTCTGATGACACCAGACACGATGTTGGTAAAACAATTCATATTTGGCTTGATAAGCCTTTGTCTTGTGACCAGATGCAGCGATGGCGCCGAAAGTTGTAGCGGCAGTTTTATGAGAGGGATGTACCCCTGTCCTCCTGCTTGGGAAATGTGGGGTGATAAATGCTACCGAAAATTGGGTATGGATCTACCGTGGGCCGAGGCGAAACAAGAGTGCCTTAAGATGGGAGGCGACTTGGTCATGCCACGGTCTCAGCAGGAAACCGAGTACCTCTTGAAGAATGTGCACCCCAGGTTTTGGATCAACTGCAATGATCTGGAAGTTCAAGGTTTGTACAAAAGAATTGCTCAGTTCTAGGTATTGATTCTGTGTATGAACAAAAGATGTCGCAACATTTGTCGTGCACAAAGGAAAAGGACATTAGCATCCCAAGTATGCAAAAATCACTTTAATTTGGAGATAATCAAGTTTAACGGTTTTTGTGCTGCTATTTCTAAATTATACACTACATAAGGCCGACATTTTGATCGGTAAATCTTGTAAATAGTACTGCACACTTTATATTTCGAGCCGTTGCTTAATTATAAGGTTATTTACAGGGGGGGAGGGGGGAGGGGGAGGGGGGAGGGGGGAGGGGGGAGGGGGGAGGGGGGAGGGGGGAGGGGGAGGGGGGAGGGGGAGGGGGGAGGGGGGAGGGAGGGGGGGGAGGGGGGAGGGGGGGGAGGGAGGGGGGAGGGGGGAGGGGGGGTAAACCATTTTTGTTGTATATAACAAAACAAAATTACTATAACGAAATGTGTGTCACGTTGAGAAACACAAACATTTTTGCCGTTATAAAATGCCTTTGTCAATCTTTGTATGTCTAAATATCTATGACCCAATAAACCTATTACAAAAATAATCTTTTATTTACCATGTTCTGTTGATGGAATATTGTTTAAATGTCCAAAACCACACCATAAAATCATTACAACAACTTACACAATGACTCACCATAACATCACCTCAATTAATACCTGCAACACATCCCGGTAAATACATTCTTACATTGCAGGGTCACACCACTGACCACACACTGACCAATCAGATGACGAGCATTTATTTAGGCGTTTGATTACTGTTTCGCATTCGTGCAATGCAAGAAAGAAAATCATGGACTTTATTCACTATAGAAGCCATTTTGGTCGTGTTCCCTGACTATTTTTGCATTCTAGCCTCACTTTCGATTTGTTATATTGTATGTGGCTTAAAACATAAAGATTATGTGTTATCACAAATGTACAATTTATTACTGGTGACTTTAATTTAAATTTACTAAGTTCTGACAATAGTAGACAACCGCAAGAATTCTTGGATATAATTTACTAATATTCTTGTTTACTATTAATTCACAAACCCATCAGGGTAACAAACATCTGCCACTCTCATTGACAACAGTTTTACCCCCTCCAAAATCTCGAATTATTATCTCTGATTTGTCCGATCATTTTCCAAGATTTACTTCTTTCTCATTTTATCCCCAGCATACCCCGACTCGTGATTAATCAAGTGACAATATCGCTAACCTTCAACATGAACTTTCCTCCTGTGATTGGAGTTTAATTTTAAATGCCAGAGATGCTAACTCAGCCTTTGACAATATTTGCAAAGGTAGTTTAGATAAACATATTCCTATGAAGCAGTACAATCCGAAATAGTCTAAATTAACTCCCAAGTGCCCTTGGTTCAATTTTAGTTTATGTAAATCAATTTGCCACAAGAATAAGCTTTGTCATAGATACATTGCCAGTCCTACACACTTTAATCGTTCTAGGTACTTACGTTAGAATAATATATTATCAATGTCCCTCGTAATTTTAAGCGTAATTATTAATACTTAATAGTTTGAAAAAAGTTAAAGGCTATATTAAAAACACCAGGAAAATATATTCGATCGTTGTTTTTATGTGGAAAATAAAGTTAAGTCAAGTTGAAGTTGAAGTTTCAAAAATGAATATTTTACCTCACTTTTAATTTATTATAGCCGACTCGTGAATAAAGCCCATTGGGCTCCAAGTCAGAGTACCTTGGAATTTCAATTGAGCAGAATTTCCTGCAAGTTTTGTTATTGTCTCTTTTGTATGTTTGCCAAACAGACGCGTGGGTGTGTCAGGACGGCACTGGTGATGTAGAGTACAGAAACTGGATTGAGACGCAGCCGGATAACCGTGGAGAGCATTGTGCAATTGCAGTAACAACTGGCTGGAATGATCTTAATTGCCAGAAAAAAAGGCCGGTTATCTGCCAACAACCAAAGCTACAATATTAGATGTGACAGGGCTCACCATTGTCTATAATGAAGAGAATATTTGTAAGATTGTATATTGAAAAACTAAAGAGTAGTTTGTGTGTAAGTGACGTGTATACACGCACAGTTTTACTGGAATTGAAAACAGATGACATAAACACGTCACGAGCAAGGCCGGAAATTTCTGTCAGCAATTGCACATCGATCCTGCAATACTATTGTAGCACATTAATTTCCTAACTGTTTTGATTTTCAGTTTATTTTGGGTTTTTCACAAGATGGCTAAACCGACCTGACCTGAATATTGCAATTGCAAGTTTAAAACCAAAACCTAACTGAAAGGATTGAAAGGATAGAAAAAATCAACCAGACCCGACCCAAAGTCAGTTTCGAGCCGGGTCCGTTTTTAAGTCGGTTTTGTACATCATTACTGCACAGGACTAGCCTGGTTTTAAGTATTTCCCGATTTTAAGCGACAATCTGTTGGCATTCGCGTTCGTTTTGACCTACATTTTAGGCCTTATGTCTATTCATATACTCAGGATTGTACACATTATTTAGAATGAATGAAGTATGCTTGTAGCACCATTAAATTAAAAACAAAACAAAAACAAAACAGTAGAAATATTCATTAAAGCAGTGTGGTCAAGTTTACCTCAATTTGAAAAAAATACCTTAATGTAAATGAAGTGGTTATTTGTTATTAGGGCAGCATGTAAAATGATGTTATTAAACAAAATTATGGTCTTGTTACTAGGATTTCTGTTTTTATTTAAAAGGAAAACTAGATGTTTCAATTGGGTAATGAAACAACATAATTACTAAGTACCGGTACGTTTTATTAGGTTGTCTGCATTTTAGCTCAATGGGAGAAAGTGTCATTAAGTGGGTTTTAATAAGGGAATAAATGTGTGTTCGAGAGGTTTTAATCACTCTGTTTAATACCGCTTGGAGTCTGGGTGCTGATAATTACCCGAGCCGAAGGCGAGGGTAATTATCAGCACCCAGACTCCAATCGGTATTAAACAGAGTGATTAATACCGACCGAACACACATTTATTCCCATTCATAAATACCTTTTTTGTAAAATTCAGCCCAAAAAGCCCCGAAAATCCCGGGAAAATGTCGCAAGTAAATTTCGGTGTTTCGCCATTCTGTCTGTGTCAAATGACATGTTTCCGCCTCTGTCGCTCTCTACACAATACATGCAATAAAGCGTATTTACTGTGAACCAGACTATTACTGCCATTGGCAACCTCGTTCACAAGGTGTCGAGCTGTACGCGCTCAACACTACCCGCTCTTATTATTGGAGACGAGGTACGGTTCAGGATTGAAAAATAAAGTGAGCCCTGGGGACGGATTGTTGTTTCCAGCTATGTTTAAACACTTCCAGCCATGTCTTTATCGTCCGTTTAATACCGGCCACGTGACGGGCTCTCGACCAATAGGAATGCCTAAACTGTCCCAGGTATTTATGAATAAGGGAATAAATGTGTGTTCGAGAGGTTTTAATCACTCTGTTTAATACCGCTTGGAGTCTGGGTGCTGATAATTACCCGAGCCGAAGGCGAGGGTAATTATCAGCACCCAGACTCCAAGCGGTATTAAACAGAGTGATTAATACCGACCGAACACATATTTATTCCCATTCATAAATACCTTTTTTGGTAAAATTCAGCCAAAAAGCCCCGAAAATCACAGAAAATTGTCGCAAGTAAATTTTGGTGTTTCGCCATTCTGTGTGTTTTCCCCTATCCATGTTCACGGGCCACTGTCAAATGACATGTTTCCGCCTCTGTCGCTCTACGTCACAATACATGCAATAAAGCGTATTTACCATTGATCTCCATTATATAGACTGGATAGGCCTCCGCGTCTAAATGGCGTACGCGCGCGTGTTTTTTTCAAAGGGAAAAGAACGAACGTGACGCGACCGCGTTTGTGCACGACTTATGGAATTTTTTTAAAAAGTGGAAGACTTTTTTTCTTAAATTCGTCATATTTGGAGGAAAACAGGATTTTGCACCCGAATGGTTCAAAATAGATAAGAACAATGGTCTGCGCAGCAGTGAAGTGCCCGGAGAAGGATGTCCATTGAGTTGTCCATGTGCAGGGGCTACTTTTGTTGCCAACTGGTTTTAAACACTTCTAGCCATGTCTTTATCGTCCGTTTAATACCGGCCACGTGACGGGCTCTCGACCAATAGGAATGCCTAAACTGTCCCAGGTATTTATGAATTTGTATTTGTTGTTAATATTGTTTTTAATTGTTTATGTTTAAACCCAAAACATATGGGAGAGGAATGTTGATCACAAGTCCACTGATAAAAGGGGCACTAGGCCATGCTTTGGATTGTTTACTTAACCTATTTGAAAATTCTGGTTGAAAGGAAACCAACATAATGTCTTCTTAATGTTCCCGAACAAAAATTAATAAAATGATTGTTTACATCGGACACGACGGAGTATGCATACGTTTTTCCTGTCATTGTTATTCATTGTACAAAACACATGGGTTGTGTGTGTCACATAAAAAACACACAGCACCAATGCACAATGTGGTTTCTTACACGTCCGCAAAATTTGGGCGATTCTAGGACATGAAATTTCTTTAACCAGTTTGCCCTGGAGGACGTTTACACACGCAAAATGTTTGCAAAAATCAAAATGGATGACTGAAAACGGGCCACAAGCAACTTGGATCGAGGCCGGAAATATCTGTCAGCAACCGGCTCGCAGCTCGCATGTGTGGGTGTGCTGCCCACGAACTATTGGCCTGGGCCCGCTGAGGTCGATGTTTGTGAAAAATAATACCGCGCCTGGGTCTAGTAAAGAGCTGTTGTGCGAAGAGGTTCCTTCAGTCATCATTTTTTTCTTTCCTTTCTTGCCGTTATTTTGGCAAGAAAATATGCCACTTACGTTTGCTTTGACGGATTTTTTCTTCATGCCTCCGTAGTCATGGCTACCAGCAGCTACCAGCTAGGATCATTTTATGGGGTCATTTATAGAATAAAATGAATGATGCACCTTTTTGTGTCCACTGGGACAGCTCTATTTGGCAGTTAGCTAGCGTCACCGAATTAAATTAAGGACTGTACATCGGAACGGGGTACCCGAGTACCCGAACGTTGCTGTCAGAAACCGATTCCAGATTATGGAATCAAGTTACTTGTAACTAACAAATTACATTCTCAGGCAATGAAAAGGACAGATTTGTTAAAGAATAACAACCGTCTGTTGCCACGATCACCTCAACAACCACTAATAATAGCTAGCTTGTTTAACCTTTGATCACTGAGAGCCCCATGTAGTGCTTGCAAGGCAAATATCCTACCCTTATGGGTCCCCGGGACTACCCTGCTAAATCCAACAGAGTCCAACTGTGACTCATCGACTTTACTGCTCAATCGAACACAGTCAAACATGCCAAGTTGTTTGGGTACTTCAACATATCAAATGACTTGCCCGCCATGATCCACTTACTGTCATATTTTTCTGTTTGTTGTTGGATCCAACAAAGTTCAACTTGGCGTTATTTACGAGAAACCCAACATAATGCGATTCTGAATGCTTTCAGGAATATAACAAGGGGTTTACTGTTCAGTCCAACAGAAACCAACAGAAATGTCAAATATGAATCCTATTGGATTTAACAGGGTTAAGAAATGATTATACACATACAGGCACCAAGCACTAAGGTCTGTCCATGCAACTTTTTGTTCCAAACATCTACCGACTTACAGTACCTTCTGTCACTTTAGGGCTGTTTCGAATATACCGTGAATAGATTGTTATACCCTGACAAAGATGTCGTATGCTGCTACTATACATCACACAATGCCTTGTGCTTTTAGAGGAGAGCTATTTTGATTCAAACCTTGACAAATCCTGGGCCTGGACGGGCAACCAGAGTTTTCAGTGCTATAACAACTGTATTGCACATGATTTTTAGAGAATCAAACTGATTAATTATGTACCAGAAAGTTACACAGATCAGCAGGTACAAGCAACAATATTCACCCACAAATACAGTTTAATATCATCGCCATTCCGTAAATTCGTATTCTGAAAAGAAAAATATTTAAATAAAAAAAATTAAAAAACAGTTTTGAATAAATATTTAAGTATTTGGTGATAACACAGTTTCAAATATCGAATACCTAATTATTCGAAAATGAACGGCCGTATACTTGATGTATTTGCATGTTGATGCAATTGATGCAAAATGTTACATCATGTACTGAATTAGTGCTGTTTATTCAGAGTGCATTCAGAGTTCATTTTGCGAGTGATTGATGGCTGAAATGACCGGACATTCATTGCAATTGGTAAAAAGTCAATTAGGCCCAGCTAGCAAAGTTGTCCCCCAACTACATGTAGCTGCATTACGGTCATCATTGATAGATTGATCTTGGTATAGAAACGGTCTCTTTCTTCATCAATCATAATTTTGCTATAGTGGTTTTTAAATGAAATGTTGTTCATCAAGAACAGATTTTTTCCGGCTGTAATTTTGCTGTAACAATAGTGTGCGTGGTTTGTTTGCTTTTTGGAAGTATGAAGGAAAAGAAGTGGTCTTAGTCTTGTTTATGATTATTATTATTATTATTTATATTATTAATTTTTTTTTTTTGGGGGGGTGTTAAAGGTAGTATATACCTCATTTGAAATATAAACAAACAAAACTACTGATTATTATGAAATACCTTACATGACTGTAAGTAAACAACTGTCTCAAGCATCCTGTGAAATTACGGCGCCTGATGTGATGGGGCTTTCAAAAAAGTGGAATTTTGTATTAATTTTAAATGAATGCCGGCTGGAAATTGTACGTTTACAAACAATGCCCCCAATTAATATTAAATAAAAAAATATCACGATTGCCAGACGGCGATTGCGAAGAGAAAACAAGAACAACATAAGAATCACTGCCCGACGCCGGTTGTAAACTCGGTGGGTACTATACATTTAGAGAAAAAAATGACAGGGAAAACCTATAATATCCACCACTCTCTATAAAACGATGTTAGGAGGCATACATGTAGATGTACATACAAAATGATGTATATGTTGTAAGTTATGGTTCAATCATAACATAGATACTTAAATCTAACAAGATTTCTATTCAACAATTTAACTTTTTAGTTTTTGTTAGGTTTTGAACTGATAAAGTTAAACAAAAATTTAAAACGTCTCTGACATTTTGTTCTTATAAGCTAACACCACTGATGTCTACAAAAGATACATAAACAGTACACTAAAGTTGCTTACTAATCTCAAAGCAAACTGCATTTTGCTAAACATTTTGCAAAGAAAACTATTTTTCCAATCTACCCTGTACATCTATTTATTTACAGTTACTGAGTACTCCTCTTTGGAAATTGTATTTGTAGAGAAAAAACCGGTCCTTTACACTGTTATTGTTGCGCCATCCCGATGTCAACTCTGTTATTACTCTGGCTGTTGAAACAGCAGCATAAAGCGGTCTTGAAACCCTGCCTGAGTTTCTTGTATTTAAACCCATAGATGATTGGGTTTATAACAGAATTGAAAATAAACATAATATCGCTGATAGCATAGAAATACTGGTAATCCTTAGAAGCACAGAAATTAGAATGATCATTTTCTGCAAGCAGAGAAGATAAATTTGTGATGGTGTCCACAGAACGATGAGAGCTCCCAAGACAACTGTTAGCATGCTGAGAAGACGCTGTCTAGCAGTAACAAGACCGTAGGCTGCTGCCCTTGCATGTTGCAGCTTCAGGGCTTTCACTTGTCGTTTAAGCGTGACTTGCATCTTGTAGTAAGCAATACTCATCAATGTTACGGGCAATAGGTACGCCAACAGAAAGGTAAGTACACCGATTATAGAATGCGAAAGACCTGGTAGTTGGTCTTTGAGCAAGCCTGGTCAGGATAGTCACTCGGTTCCGTTGTAAAAATCAAAGGTACCGTTAAAAGTAACGACGTGATCCAGATCATAGCAATCAGAGTTTTCATCCGCGTTGCTGTGAGTTTTCTTACGTAATGTAGCGGATGCACTATAGCGACATATCTCTATAATGTTATTGCACAGAGATTGTAAGCTGATGCATACGTCAAAGCCCAGGATAAATATTCACTTTGCAGGAAATGGCAGACAATAATTCTTTCATCAAAGCTTTTGGGCAAATAGTCAATTAGTTTACAGTCTCCATTTATAAAACCCAAGCAGATAAACTCCAGACACAGCAGCATATCGGCGACAGCCAAGTTCACCAGTAGATAGTTGGTCATGCTGTGTAGGGATTTGACGCGTAGAATGACGAAGCACACCAAGAGATTCCCTAAGACACCAACGAGTCCCTCTATTATGTAGATCTGGCAGACCTACTGGCTCTCAGGAGGGTCCTCACTGTCGACGAATTGCTGGGTTAAATTCATGGGGGATATTGCTGGCAATAATTGTTGAGTGAAATTCATTGCGGGTTAAAGCTAGTTTGTCACATAAGCAGATAGTTTGCCACACAGGCAGATAGTTTGTCGCACAGGCAGATAGTTTGCCGCACCGGCAGATAGTTTGCCGCACCGGCAGATATAATTTGTCATATCCTTGCACATATGTGCCTGGTCATTTTTTACACTGCGTAAAGCATACTCGATTGCGTACAATGCGCAGTTGCAGGTCTCTTAATACGAAGATGACCGTCTGTAAGAGAGATCTATTCCCATGTGCAGTCATCGTCTGGATACTTAAAGCATGGAGCTGTTAAAGGGAGTACCTAGATGCGGTGGTAGATCTTTGTGTTTGATAGAACTCACACTTTGTTTAGCTTAAATACTGTCCAGCAGCTCTGTACGTATTGTCCTCGATTCCCATTAAGGTAATGAGTGTGTGGCAATAATGTCCCATTACAGGTTTGTCAAGTAAATTATTGTGAAAGTGCTTCAATCTCGTCCGTGTTTTCACGAAGCAGTTTTTCCTACCATTGTTTGCTTTACTGCTACAATTTATGTTTTTTTTTATAAAACCAAACTAAGTGTATGTGTTTGTCCATATGTATTTGATTGCGGTTTACTTTGCCAAACCATTACCGAGATCACTGTAGACTGTAGTTAACAGAAGTAAGATGATACTTTGCCAGCTGTTGATGAAGTGTGCCTTCTTCATAGTCTGGTCGTTGAAGATGAAATATTGGTGCTACCCGGACAAAAATGGTATAAAGCTGGGTTTGGTGTCAAACGAAGCAGACTTATGAGTAGAACAACATATCCAAAATCTGCAAAAATCTTCTTTGGGGAAACTTTTTTATAGGTATTTGAATATTTTCAATTTTTTTTGCATCAATATTTTGCCTTTGAGTTTGCGCTATCTATTATCGAATAAATCACAGAACAGGGGGGGGGGGTGTTTCATAAAGAATCTAAAACAATTAATCTATCAACCTATTCAAATACGAAAAAGAAAAAAATATCCCTCACAATCCCTCAATTGTGATACATGAGATATAGGCACGATGTTCTTATAATTTTTTTAGGAAACGAAAAGCGGACCTTGTGCAAACACTTAATAAAATTCATTTAACGCTGAAGTCCATGTCTGAGATCTCACATCGCCAAGTCACTTTTCTCGACCTCATTATCTACAAAATTAAAAGTAATATCACATCTCCGGTATACATGTACTGTATGCTGAAATATGTTTAATCTTTACTGTATAGTAATTAGTATGCCTAGGTACATGTACATGTAGGATGCACTGTTGGTAACATAATTGGGACGTGAAACCCACACATCTTGATGTAAGAGTCAAATAAAATATTGTAATTTGCTAAAAATGTAACGTAACTAACTGTGGAATTGCCTAAATGGTGTATTTGATTAATACTAATTTTCAAATCCTATCATACTAGTCTGAGTATCAGACATTATACCTACTACGTGATAATGTCTGATATATCTAGACATATCAATTTTTGCAACCCTGTGTGCCAGCCAATCGGAGTTGACTATTGAAATGTGGACTAAGCTGCTGACTGGTCAATTTGGCTGCCGTGTTTTTGTAACATAACAACGGGTATAAACACAAGATGCGTTATCAAGGGAGAAAGCGTCTGCTGATTGGATAGAATCTTAAGGTCAAGATGAAGTCTTGTTTTGCGTAATTAATCACCGCAGCTTGTGTAACGAAAGGATATTTCACAGGGGCGGTTCATACTTCACACGGAAGCGAATGTGATACAAATTTGATGTCACAAATCATTTTTCTGCGAAAATTCTGTGACGTCACAAATTCGCATTCGCATTTGCTTTCGCACCGAGTACGATCCAGGCTTTAATCGCATGAGCAAATATCGTAAATTGAGATGCACAGGCCAAGTCCTGTCATCTGTTAAAAGCTAGATAAATGTATGAGGAATTAATTGCATTTTTTGTTTTCATTTGCAAAGCAACTAACCTTTTGAAATTTCAGCTCGGTGAGTACTGTACATTTAGAGAGCATTTGTTGTTTAAATTAACAGGGAAAATATAATATCCACCACTCTCTATAAAAGGATGTTAGGAGGCATACATGTAGATGCATACAAAATGATGTAGTTGTAATTTATGGTTCAATCATAACATATACTAAAATCTAACAAGATTTATATTCAACAATTTTTCTCTTTTATTTTTGTTAGGTTTTAAACTAATAACAAATAATAAATTGTGCAAATGTTCCTGACATTTTGTTCATACAGGCTATAACACCACTGATACCTACAAAAGATACATAAACAGTACACTTCAGTTTCTTACTCAAAGCAAACTGCATTTTGCTAAACATTTTGCGAAGAAAACTATTTGTCCAATCTACCCAGTACATCTATTTATTTACAGTTACTGATTACTGCTCTTTTGAAATTTAATTTGTAGAGACAAAACTGGTCCTTTACACTTTTATTTTTGCGCCATCCCGATGTCAACTCTGTTGTTACTCTGGCTGTTGAAACAGCAGCATAAAGCGGTCTTAAAACCCTGCCTGAATTTCTTGTATTTAAACCCATAAATGATTGGGTTAATAACATAATTAAAAATAAACATAATATTGTAGATAGCGATGAAATACTGGTAATCATTAGAAGCACAGAAATTAGAAAGATCATTTTCTGTAGCGTGCAAGCAGAGAAGATCTAGTTGTGCTGGTGTCCACAGAATGATGAGAGCTCCCAAGACAATTGTTAGCATGCTGAGGAGACGCTGTCTAGCACACTGCAAAAACTGTGGTGTTAAATTGTACACCAATGGTGTAAAATTTGATTATTTCCTGGTGTTTATATTAGGCAGGGATTTGGGTGTTGAATAACACCAGTTTGGGAATCAAATTTTTTAAACACCAATTTTGGTGTACACTCTGATAGCAAAATTTAACGTGGATATCACGTCATTTGCTCGTCATTCTAGCGAAAAGATGTACTGTTTTAACACTATAATTTTGTACATATTAACTGCATGGACAAATTACATTATGAAATATTACCAAGAACTGACTTATTACACATCCATATACAATAATAACCTATTCCTACTGAATACGTACTACACACATAGCCATTGCCGTTGTTAGTTTTATACTACGCTTTTTTGTCCACGACGATGTCACAACTAGTTTTTATGAATAATGTCAAAATTTGAAAACAAATAAAATGTAACGCGAATTGTTAACTATGTTTGCACAAACAATCAAAATTCAATCATGGAATCGTTTAAATAATTACATATTATGGTTAAAAAATGAATTGTTGGACAAATACAACAATTTAACATCGACTATTGTTAACATATCCCATAATTCCTTATCGACCAATCAGAGGGCTTATTTCACACACGCATGCGCACTAGGTCAAATTTAACACCAAAAGTACGTAACACCAGTACTTGATTTGAAACTGATACTTCAAGAATCATTTTACTTCATTTTAACACCAATTTTCATTCCAAAAGATTAAACAAACATTGGTGTTAAAATTTTAACACCACAGTTTTTGCAGTGCAGTAACAAGATCGTAGGCTGCTGCCCTTGCATGTTGCAGCTTCAGGGCATTCACTTGTCTTTTGAGCGTGACTTGCATCTTGTAGTAAGCAAGACTCATCAATGTTACGGGCAATAGGTACGACAACAGAAATGTAAGTACACGAAACAGAATGTGAACTACCTGGTAGTTGGTCTTCGAGCAAGCCTGATCAGGGTCATCACTCGGTTCCATTGTAAAAATTGAGGGTACCGTTAAAAGTAACGATGTGATCCAGATCATAGCAATCAGAGTTTTCATCCGCGTTGCTGTAAGTTTTCTTACGTAATGTAGCGGATGCACTATAGCGACATATCTCTCTAATGTTATTGCGCAGAGATTGTAAGCTGATGCATACGTCAAAGCCCAGGATAAATAATTACTTTGCAAGAAATAGCAGGTAATAATTCTTTCACCAAAGCTTTTGGGCACATAGTCAATTAGTTTACACTCTTTATTTATAAGACCAAAGGAGATCAAATTCAGACACAGCAGCATATCGGCGACAGCCAAGTTCACCAGCAGATAGTTGGTCATGCTGTGTAGGGATTTGACGCGTAGAATGACGAAACACACTAAGAGATTCCCTGAGACACCGACGAGTCCCTCCGCTATGAACAGCTGGCAGACCCACTGGCTCTCAGGAGGGTCCTCATTGTCAACGAATTGCCGGGTTGAATTCATGAGGGATATTGTTGGCAATAATTGTTGAGAGATATTCATTGCGGGTTAAAGCCGCAAGATAGTTTGTCACACAAGCAGATAGATTGCCGCACCGGTAGATAGTTTGCCACACAGGCAGATAGTTTGTCGCACAGGCAGATAGTTTGCCGCACCGGCAGATAGTTTGTCACACCGGCAGATAGTTTGTCACACAGGCAGATACATGTAGTTTGCCGCACCGGCAGAAAGTTTGCCGCACAGGCAGATAGTTTGCTACACCGGCAGATAGTTTGTCGCACAGGCAGATATAGTTTGTCATATCCTCCTTGCACATATGTGCCTGGTCATTTTTCACACTGCGTAACGTGTACTCGATTGCGTATAATGCGCAGTTGCAGGTTTCCTACGAAGATGACCGTCTGTAAGAGAGATCTATTTCCATGTGCAGTAATCGTCTGGATACTTAGGCCTAAAGCATAAATACTGTCAAGCATCTCTGTACGTATTGTCCTCGATTCCCATTACAGTAATGAGTGTGTGGCAACATGTCTCAAGTACAGGTCTGTCAAGTAATTTATTGTGACAGTGCTTTAATCTCATCCGTGTTTTCACTAAGCAGTTTTTCCTATCATTGTTTGCTTTAGGCTGCTACAATTCATGGTTTCTTTGATAAAACCAAACTAAGTGGGCGCTATTGATGGGCTAACAACGTTCTGAAACCTGCTCCGTAACAAAAATTATAACTTACACCAAAAATTATAACTTACACCAAAATCCGTCTCCATCCGCTTCATCTACTGTGGGTCTCCTTCAGATTTGCCTGTCAATGTCAACATATCTTTCTCCAACCAAGGTATAGTGATCTTTGACGCAAATATGCCGCCCAAAAGAGACAAAAAACAACAGGCATCATCTGATCCGATTGATGTGCATGACCAGCAGTTGTGTGGAGGGGCCGTATCACCGTCCATTTCCGACAGTTTGCTGCCGATGATTCGCCAGGAACTGCAGTCAATGAGATCTGAAATCCAGGGGAAACTCGATGTAGTCATCTCTAACCAACAGTCTCTCCTATCGAGAATGTCAATAATAGAGGCCAAGCATCAACAGTTTGAAAAATCTGTCGATTTCACTTCCCAAGCAATAGAAGATATGCAGGCAGTAAACAAATCAGTTTCATCAAATCTCGCTGACACTACCAGTATGCTCCAATCTGCCAATCACAAAATCGTTCAATTGGAGGAGTCTACTCTGCGGCTGGAACGGTACTCAAGGAGTTTCAACCTTAGATTCGGAGGTATCCCCGAACTTCTGAACGAATCTCCATCATACCCATACGGAAAAATAAAAGAAATCCTAGCTAAAGAATGCAATCTTGAGCCGAAGATTGAAAATGCTCATCGTTCGGGTCGTATTCCGAAATCTCCGACAGATAAACCTCGCCATATCTTGGCGAAGTTTATTTACCGCCCAGAACGTCAAGCAATAATGCTCCGAGCTCGAGCAACCTTATCTGCTTGTGGAATCTTCGTGCTAGATGACTTGCCGGCTGTTGACGTGGCTAAGAAGAGGAGTCTTAAAGACGTGATGCGGAAGTCCTTCCTTGCGGGCAAGAAACCTGTGTTTCGCAATGGGAACTTGTACATCAGTGGTCATAAATACATCCCACCACTTGACACAGAACCATCATCTGGAGTCCGATCCAACTGAGTTTCCGCAGTAGCTTACATGTTTGATGTGTTCATACGTGCTGCTCACACTTATAGCCTTAATAATATGTATTAGTAATAATATAATATAGTGTTGATATGTATGTACATTAACACTTGTCTATGAAGTGTATCTCTCTGGTGTAGCCTAATATTTATGTATAATTACGGAAGCAGTGTTTTTTTCAGTTGTTTCTTTTTTTTGCAATTTAGCGTCCGAACCCACCTATTTGTGTGTGTATGTGTGTGTATACACATATATATAAAAACAAATTTCTGTTAAGTTTATCTGTTAATTGATGTACTATGCCTGTTAAATGTCCTTGTAGTGTCTGCTGTAACCCCGTGAAAAATAACCAGAATAGTATTTTTTGTGATTGTTGTACACTTTGGACACATCTAAAATGTACTGGTCTAGATCTTATCGATCATTTAGATTTAGCTCGTGATGATGGAAATTGGTTTTGTCCTCAGTGTCTCAGCACTGCCCTTCCTTTCAATTGGCTTGATTTTCATGAATTTGATTCAGTGATTACTGACTTGAATTCAAGTACAAATCAATCCATGAGCTTTGAGACCCTGATGGACCTCGATCTTGACTCGCTTGATTTACCTACCGATGAAGATCTGGACAACCCTATTATTAGAAACTCGTGTTACTATTCACTAGACAATTTTATTAGTCACTTTAATCAAGACCCTATAGAACATTTTTCACTTTTGCATCTAAACATTAGAAGCTTAACTAAACATATTGACCAACTCAAGACTTTTCTCCATCCATTAAATCATAATTTTAATGTTATTGGATTGACTGAAACCTGGTTAAATGATAAATCATGTATGAATCAATTTAATATACCGGGCTATTCATTAATGTGTAAAAATAGAGATGTTAGGATTGGTGGTGGGGTCGCAATGTATATATCCACTGATTTACAATATATTCCACGATCCGATTTGAATGATATAGGTGGTGATTCTTTTGAATGTATATTTGCAGAGATTATTACTTCACGCACTACTAAGAACATAATTATTGGAGTTGTTTACAAAGCCCCAAATGCCAATGTTGACAATTTTTTAACATGTTCTCAAACACTATTCAATCAACTTACTAATGCAAATAAACATTGTTGTATTACCGGTGATTTTAATTTAAATTTACTAAGTTCTGATAATAGTAGAAAGCCACAAGAATTTTTGGATATAATTTACTCGTCGTCTTGTTTACCATTAATTCACAAACCCACCAGGGTAACAAACACTTCTGCCACTCTCATTGATAACATTTTTTCAAATATTTTACCTCCTCCGAAATCTGGAATTATCATTACTGATTTGTCTGATCACTTTCCAATATTTACTTCTTTCCCATTTAAACAAAATCGCTTTAATCCCCAGCATACCCCGACTCGTGATTACTCAAATGATAATATAGCTAACCTTAAACATGAACTTTCCTCCTGTGATTGGAGTTTAGTTTTGAATGCCAGAGATGCTAATTCATCATTTGACAATTTTATAGCTATTTTTAAAGCTAGTTTAGATAAACATATTCCTATTAAACCGTATAAACCAAAATCATCTAAATTAACTCCCAAATGCCCTTGGATCACTGTTAGTTTATGTAAATCAATTTGCCACAAGAATAAGCAGATACATTGCAAGTCCTACAAACTTCAATCGTTCGAGGTATGTACGTTATAAGAATATACTTACCAATGTCCTTCGTAATTCCAAGCGTAATTATTATACTAAACAGTTTGAAAAAGTTAAAGGTAATATTAAAAACACATGGAAAATAATCAATAGTGTAATTCATAATAAGCAGCAATCCAAAATAAATACAATTCATATTGATGGTGCAAATGTCAATAATCCTCAGTTTATTGCCGACCACTTTAATAACTATTTTACAAATATCGGTAAAAACCTGTCTAGTGTAATTAATTTGAGTGGCTTGAACTTTGCTGATTATTTATCAAATCCAAACTCTAATTCTATGTTTTTATCTCCTGTTACAGAAGAAGAAATAATTGATATTGTATGTAAATTGCCTAACAAAAAAAGTGTCGGGTTTGATCTAATTAGCTGTACCTTGATTAAACAAGTGATTCGGGCAATCTCCAGGCCTCTGACCTTCATGATCAACTATTCTATGTCAACTGGTGTTGTGCCTGAGAAGATGAAGATTGCCAGAATCACTCCAATTTTTAAAAGTGGCAATCCAACCATTGCTAGTAATTATCGACCAATTTCAGTTCTTATTTCATTTTCTAAGATTATTGAGCGTGTTATTTACAAACGCACCATTGAATTTTTTGATAAACACTGTATAATATCGGATAACCAATATGGATTTCGGGCACATCATTCTACTACACATGCCATTATTAAATTAATTGACAAGATAACAACTGGCTTAGATGCATCTTTTGCGACAATTGGTATATTCCTGGACCTCTCCAAGGCTTTCGACACAGTTGATCATGATATTCTTTTATCTAAACTGGAATATTATGGAATCAGAGGAATTGCCTTGGAGTGGTTCAGGAGTTATCTTTCTAATCGTCAGCAATTTGTATCTATTCATGGAACCCAGTCTACTCATTCTGAAATATCTTGTGGAGTTCCACAGGGTTCTATTTTAGGTCCCCTTTTATTCTCTGTTTACATTAATGATTTTGATAAATCCTCGGATGTACTTTCTTTTATTCTTTTTGCTGATGACAGTAATTTATTTTATAGCCACAGTAATATGAATGTACTTTTTGATACAATTAATCATGAGATGAAAAACGTATCTGCCTGGATTAAAGCAAATAAGTTATCTCTTAACATTAAAAAAACTAATTATATGTTGTTCAGCAATAGGAAATACTGCCAGCTTTCTTCAATACGTATTGATAATACAAACATTATAAAAACTGATTATTTAAAAATTTTGGGGTTGTATATTGATGACGGTCTTTCTTGGAGCAAACATATTAACCACATTTCTACTGTTATTTCCAGAAACATAGGTATTATATCCAAGCTAAAATGTACTTTCACCCAGGATGTTTTAATGATGTTGTATAATACCCTTGTTCTACCTTATATAACATATGGTATACTTGCTTGGGGCAATAGTGGTACTGGTCATATTAATAGAATTATCAAATTACAGAAAAAAGCTGTGCGTATTATTAACAATGCTAACTTTTATGAACATAGTAATCCACTTTTTTATAATTGTAATGTTTTAAAGGTTAACGATATTTACTCTCTCCAGCTGGGCTCCTTTATGCATCAACTTAACACTAATAATTTACCCAAATCCGTTTGTTCTATGTTTTCAAAAATTTATGACATCCACCCTTATTTTACAAGACAGTGTCATGATTTTCATCGGTCTTATGCACGCACTACAATCTCTAAAGCAACTGTGAAGCATGAGGGTCCCAAGCTGTGGAGCTCGATCGACTTTTCCTTGAAAAATATATCTAGTCTCTCGCTTTTTAAGCGTAAATACAAAAATATGCTATTGAATAATTATTTGTAAAGTAAGTGTTTATTATTTCACGGGGTTACAGCTACAGGATAGGCTACTGTTTTCTTAATTATGTCTTTCCCATATTTATGTCTAGTGTTACATGTATTTGTCGTTTCGTGTGTCTGTCTTTCTTGTATAATTGTAAATGGGGATCTCTACTCGACAAGCTTTGCTTTTTAGGGATCCCCATCCACATATTATGTATACAAACCCTTTGTTGGTTGTCTCAATTGTTTATGTGGAAAATAAAGTGAAGTGAATGAATGAATGAATGAATGTTTGTCCATATGTAATTGATTGCGGTTTACTTTGCCAAACCATTACCGAGATCACTCTAGACTGCAGTTAACAGATGTAAGATGATACTTTTAAGCTATTAATGAAGTGTGTCTTCTTTATAGTCTGGTTGTTGAAATATTGGTGCTACCCGGAAAAAAATGGTATAAAGCTGGTTTTGGTGTCAAACGAAGCAGACTTCTGAGTAGAACAACATATCCAAAATCCGAAAATATCTTCTTTAGGGAAACTTTTTTATAGGTATTTGAATATTTTCTATTTTTTGCATAAATATTTTGTGTGCGAGTTTGCGCTATTTATTATCGATTAAATAACAGAACAGGGGGGTGTTTTATAAAGATTCTAAAACAATTAATCTTATCTATCAACCTATTCAAATACGAAAAAGAAAAAACTATCCCTCACAGTCCCTCAATTGTGAGCTACATGAGATATAGGGACGATGTTCTTATAATTTTTAACGGAAACGAAAAGCAAGCTGTGGACCTCGTGCAAACACTTAATAAAATTCATTTAACGCTGAAGTTCACGTCTGAGATCTCACATTGCCAAGTCACTTTTCTCGACCTCATTATCTACAAAGGCGAACGATTCATAAATGAAGGAATACTGGATAATCAAATAGCTACCCAAAAAAATGATACATTTCTGTACCTAGCTCGAAAGTCAGCACGCCCTAAGCCGGTATTTGGCGGCTTGATCAAGGACAAAGTGGTTAGATACAAAGGTATATGTACCAACACAACAGACTTTAGGGAGAGGGTTGAATTCTTCAAGGACAAACTTCAAAAGCGCGGATACACAAACGAAGACCCAGCCCTCCTTACTTAAAGGGGCGAAACTCCCGCGGACTCTAAGCGTGAAAAAAATGAAAACAATATCCCACTGGTGTTCGTCCTACCACACTACCAACAAGTTGTGCACCCAGCCCTCAAACGGGCACTCCTCAAACAATGACACTTGATTAGTGAAAACGAATACTTAAGTAGGCTATTTGATACCCAACCCATCTTATCATATACAAACGGCAAAGATGATCTTGGATGAAAGCATCTCCACAATCCAACCAAGAAGAAAATTTGGATGAGGAGAATGTGCAACTCCTATTAGAATTATTGGAAGAACAAAATAACGATCAACAAAATGGATCTCAGGACTAAAACAAACAAAAATAAGCCAAGATATCCTCCTTTCGATCAAAACACCCCATATAAAACAAAAAGCCCGGAAAATCTGGCATATAAACCACCACACAAATAATAAAAAGGAAAAGGGATAGTAAACTAAAAAGATGGTGACTGATGAAGTGCATGGAATAGCACAGAAAATATGCTTTGCTCCATTTCAAAAAGGAAACAAAAAGAGGAGACGGGATATTATCACCGGTAATAATCAATCAATGAATAAACTAAAAACTAGAATTGTGTTTGTGGACAAACACTGAGCTGTTTTGAGTGTCTAAAATTACTTTCAATATGTGTGTGGTGGTCTAAGTGTGTACCAAGTCTGAAGTCGATCGGATTTACCCAAGTGCCAAAGGTATATTGGTAAAAAAAATATGTACAAATCCTATAGGAAAAACCTGAACCTGTAATGTGACGTCACATGACACCCGATGACGTCATCATGACGTCACCTCAATTTATACCTATAACACATCCCATAATACTTGCATACCAAGTTTGACCCCAATCTGACTTGTACTTCCAGAGATAGAGGGTCCAAAAAACTGCACTTTTAATGTGACGTCACATGACCCATGATGATGTCACCATGACGATTATCCTCTTGGCCCTCCTGTGGATGGTGGTCAAGGTGTGTGCTAAGTCTTAAGTCGGTCAAGTCTACCAAAGTGTCAAAGTCAAAAGTCTAAGGAAAAAACGTGTACAAAACCTGTGGGGAAAAAATTAAACCTTTACTCCCAAGACCCCATAGCCCCCCAGAGCTCCCCGGTAAATCCTTGAAGAACGCCACTAAGTCCCCCGGCGTGATGCACGGAATGCCCGGCTCTTCTCTAGACTGGGCCCCGCTCCGCGGGCCCGTACCCCGGCCCCATACCCCAGCCTGCCTCCTCGTCGTAGGGCGAGTCGGCCGCCATAGCATCATGGTTTCGTGAAAACGTGAGCACTTCACCTGGTTTTTTGTTGTCCTTCTGTATGCCACCCGGTGCCACTAATGTAACGTTGACCGTTGCTGGGGTCGACAAACACACAAGAAGGAAACTCAGACAGGTATTCTGTGGTTTCGGTGATTCTTATCCGTTTAATAAAACTACTTTCCTGGTCAAAACACTGACATGAAGCTGACCGTTACAACGCGGCACTGGAAACTGGTCTAAACCGGTTCGGCGTATGCGCTATCCAGATTGGGTTGCCTAGGCGTACCAACAGGGACCACTAGGCGATTCCACCGTGGAATCGCTCTAGTGTCCTCTACCGGCCAACCGGCACAGACGCTACAATACTCCATGAGAACCTTATTCATACTGGGATAACCGGTATCTACATGTAATTAATTCCATATTAATTAGGCTCATTTGCATAATAAGGTCTGGAACCCCAAGTTTAAGGAAACCCCCCCAAATTTAAGATTTTTGTTGCTTACAATAATCATATCTACGTTAAAATGTATTTTGGGGATTTCCTTGAACTTGTTCAAGTCTTCCATGTTAGGAAACCCTTTAACTACTTTTTAGCCCAATTTATAGACACACCATTTTTCCCAAGTTTTTGTTATCTGGGCTAAATATCACAATGTTATTATTGTTCATATGATTTTTCATAAGGTTTTAATATGATAACTGTGCCAGTAAGCAACTTGGTGAATTTGAAGCTCACCAATACTGACTACTTGATGATATCTGGAGACAGTGTAATGTGCGCACATTTATAGGGTCACGAAGTTGTCATTTTGGATAATTACTGTGTTTTCATAATTATTCAGTCACTTATATGCTTTAGCAAATGTTATTGAAGTAAGGATATTTAAGTAGAATCACCAAAATAAACTTTTCAAAAAATAAAAATAAAATATATACCCAAATATGGGAATAAACATATTACACAGCAGGGATTAACGATTTATGCAAATTTAACATTTTTCCACCAAATATATTTCGGTATACTTTTAGTATGGTTTTAAGGGGACATTTCTCAAATGCATAGCAGTGAAAAAAATTCTGTTGCAATTAGTGGTGGGTTGAGCCACTGATTTGGTTAGATTGACTGGACTATTCCCCCAAAAAAGTCCAGTGCGAACACGGCTTTAGACTCACGGGATTTGTTCTAACGACTATGATTTCTCCCGCCATTCACAGATACTGAAGAATAACTTGGTTGCCAGGGGTCATAGCTCCCGCCAAGTTCAACGTGCCATTGCCAGAGCCAAAGCTGTACCCAGAGATTTGGCTCTAAACGTAAAGGCCCCCAGGCTAATGCCAAACTAATAGCGGGGGGTCTTCCTCATCATGCTTGACTGGTCGGCTGCATTTGATACAGTTGATCACAGTATCCTGTCACGACTTTGGTCTGGAGGGTACTGTATTGAGCTGGTTTCGTTCGTACTTGAGGGGTAGAACGAGTCAAGCCAATCTCAAATATGGTGTTCCTCAAGGATCTGTCATTGGTCCACAGCTCTTCACTTACTACACCCACTCTATTGGTCAAATAGCCCGGCAACATTCCATACAATACCACATTTATGCAGATGATGTCCAGCTGTTTTTGACCTTTGACCCCATCCAGCCTGGAGATGCTGTCTGTGCTCTGTTTCGACTGTCCAAGTGTGTCCAAGAGCTTCAATCTTGGTTGATCTCTAATAAACTCCGGATGAATCCAGACAAGACAGAGTTCTTCATTGCGTCTTCTCCTGCTCACTTCAAACATCTCCAACATCTTACTTTCAACCTCAATGGCATTAACATTCACCCTTCTCTCTCGGTCAGAAATTTAGGTGTTGTGTTTGACCAAGACATGAAAATGTCTGACCACATAACACAACTCTGTCGCTCTCTCAACTGGCACATACGTAACCTTAGCCGGATCAGGAAATTTCTTGACTTTAATGCCTGTCACAATGCCGGCCGTGCCCTGATTCTATCAAAACTGGATTATTGCAGCTGCCTTCTTAATGGAGTCTCCAAGAAAGAAATATCTCGTCTTCAGAGACTTCAAAACAGATGTGCAAGGCTTATCTTTCAGACCCCCAAACACACCCATACCTCTCCTCTGCTCAAACAACTACACTGGCTCCCAGTCGCCGAACGCATTCAGTTTCGCACACTGGTTCACACTTACAAGTCACTTAATCACTCTGCACCAGATTATCTCTCCTCTCTTCTCAAAATCCATAAGAGTCCTTACTCCCTTCGTTCTTCTGCTTGTGGGTCTCTTGTTATCCCTAAGTCACATAAATTGGCTGGTGACAGGGCCTTCTCTGTTGCCGCCCCCCGGCTATGGAACAACCTGCCTATCTCCATCAGAAACTCAGGCAGTGTCTTTTCCTTCAAAAAAGCTCTCAAGACCTACCTTTTTCCTTTTTTCTTTGTTGTTTTTTGTCTTCTATTCCTCTTTCTCCTTTTCTAGCGCCTTGTATCCTTTGGTAATTTGGCGCTATACAAATCCAGTTATTATTATTATTATTAAACCCATGATCCCCCTGGTGACTACCTTTCACCCCAGTCTCCCTTTCCTTCGCAAAATCACTAACGACAGCCATCACATTCTCCACACTTCAGATCGCCTTGTTCGTGCCGTCCCCGACAGCCCTGTATTGGCTTATAGACGCCCTCAAAATTTACGAGACCTCATTGTTCGAGCCGAAGTTCCCAGCTTGGATACATCTCCTCCCATCCAGAACGGAACTTTCAAGTGCAGTTCAAGATGTGTGGTTTGCCAGATCCACATCCAGGAGTCTGACTGCTTTTCTGGCCACTCTTCTGGTACCACACATAAAATATTGGTAATATCACTTGTAGTACATCTAATGTCGTATATCTCATTTCTTGCAGGTTTTGTGGAGTTCAGTATGTCGGAGAGACCAAAAATGCCCTAAAAAAGCGTTTCTACGGTCATCGATCGACTGTCAACACCAAGAAACTAGACACCCCCGTCGGTCACCACTTTAATCAGCCTAACCATTGCATTTCTGATACGATTCTACAGGGCATAGAATCACTTGGCCATCGGAAAGACTCAGTCCGTCTCAGCCGTGTACACAGCCATTATGTCTCTGAAGAAGATCTTGTTAAGATCGAAATATTAGGCCCTCTTAACTTATTTGATTTTTATTAAGTTTACACTAGGTTGTAAACTGATTTACATAGGCTTGAAAGATCTTGAAAGATTTTTAGTGCCAATCTTGAAAGAAATGAAAATAATGAGTGGTCGCAGTGCACTGACTCCGATTGGCGTACTTATTTGGCATACATCGCCCATAATCATGTGATGCATATGCAAATATGAATAACTACATATCACCGCGGGGGGTTTGATTGGCCGATCCGTCAAGTCGAATTTACTGCACTGACATGATGATATGACATCACTTTGATGCGGAACGACAACCAGATGAGGGCGCCCTATATCTAAGGCCAACAAAGCATGCACACAATTATTCGGCCGGATTGACGAAAGCAAATTGGTAGTCTTAACTCCATGGTAAGTCCGACTTGGGTCAAGTTTAGGGTGCACCCCTACTGGTATCAGTTTGAACAAGTGATCTTTACCATCCAATAGCTAACCTCATTATCCACTTTGTTCGTTTGTTTGCAAATCAGTTTCTCATTTCTCGTTTTCTCTCAGTTTTCCAGTTTCCCCTCCACGGTACACCCCTACTGATATAATTTCGAACAAGTAATCTTACCATCCAATAGCTAACCTCACTATCCACTTTGTTGGTTTGTGTGCTAATCAGTTTCCCATTTCTCGTTTTCTCTCTGTTTTCCAGTTTTCCCTCAAGGGTACACCCCTACTGGTATCATTTTAAACAAGTCATTTTACCATCCAAAAGCTAACCTCACTATCACTATTCTACTGTGACAGCTCAACACAACCCTGTTTAAGCTAACATTTTACCTTTCTGGGGTAGAAGCATACATTTCCATCAAAACTGCTAATTACGAATTTTTTGAAAGACTTTCTTCCAGAAGAAAGTATTGATCTTTGGGAGGACGACGAATTGTCTTACCTGCACGTGCAAAACCCGCCTGACCCAAAGTCGGTTTCTAGTCGGGTCAGTTTTGTTCAGGATACACCTTTTGCAGATATCTAAAATTGTACTACCGAATTATTAAGAAACATCTTACTTATTTAAAAGTAAATAATGATTGTAGGCATCCAGCAAAATGATTGCGCTAGATATCCTGTTATTGTTCAGAAAAATTGAATTATATAAAAAGAAATTGCGATCGCGGCGATCGTGAATTATTTAGGGAATAACACACCTCTTGCTAGTTCTGTATTCTGGTTAGCTGAAACAGGGTCACGTGGGGTTAACTAATATAGGCTAGTGCATGAGATTTGCGCCACCTTGAATTTGCGGGGAATAGTTCCCGAAGCGGGCTACTAACACGTCAGATTTGCCGTTTCATTGTAATGGGACGACTTGAATGGAGACCAAAGCGCGCGCTTCAATTCGAATCGATTTTAATACGAGCGAAACGTATGGAGACCAACGACGTTGACAGCCATAATTCACCAAAATAAATGGATACTGTCCTTAGTTAATTGTATACAGTCCCTAGTTTTTCGTATACACGACTTTTATACCTTTTTCTATTAACCAAAATTATTGGTTAATAATCTCATTTAGATAGGGTCTTATAGAAAAAGGTATAAAAGTCTGTGACCAAGTCGTTCTGCGGAATAGCCGATCTGACGCGTTACTGGTACGAAAAAAAAATCGCAAGCGGGCAATAGACTTAAAATGTTTGACTGGTTACAGCGCCCCCAAGAGGTTTGCCAGGCTCATCTTAATATGAAAAATGGCGGCGTCTTGATCTTTTGAACCTAGGTTTGTTATAAAACACATATGGACTGGCATGATTCGGTCACTAGAGCACGTATATCCCCCCTCGGGCCTGTGAGTAACCAGAAGGGGGACCTATTTCCTCGGAAAATAGGTCCTCCTTCTGGTCACCCACAGTCCCCCGGGGAAATAGACGTGCTCTAGAGCCTATATTAGTTAACCCCACGTGACCGTGTTTCAGCCAACCAGAATACAGAACTAGCAAGAGGTGTGTTATAATACAAAACAATGCCCTCCACGTGATCGAGTCTCGACCAATATGAAGCTATCAACTCTCTAGTATTTATTAAATATAACTCAATTGTTGCCGTTAATTTAGCGAGATATTAGGCCACTTCCGTTTGCTTTGATGATATTTTCATTTGCCTCCGTAGTCAGGGCTACCAGCACGATCACGTATGGAAACAAATGAAACATGCACCCTTGTTGTGTCCAGTTGGGCAGCTTTATTTGGCAATTAACTAGCAATTACATTACCTGCAAGTAATCTCAACTGCAGCTCCCTGTACAAGTGAAGGTTAAAAAGGAAAACAACATTCGAGTACGTACTACTGAGATCAAGTCTGATGACACCAGACACGATGTTGCTCAAACGTTTCATATTTGGCTTAATAAGCCTTTGTCTTATAACCAGATGCAGCGATGGCGCCGGAAGTTGTAGCGGCAGTTTTATGAGAGGGGTGTACCCCTGTCCTCCTGCTTGGAAAATGTGGGGTGAGAAATGCTACAAAAAAATGGATATGGATCTACCTTGGGTAGAGGCAAAACAAGAGTGCCTTAAGATGAGAGGCCACTTGGTCATGCCACGGTCTCAGCAGGAAAACGAGTTCTTCTTGAATTTGTACCACGGGTTTTGGATCAACTGCAATGATTTGGAAGTCGAAGGTTTGTCAACATTTTGCTGAGTTCTAGATACTGATTCCGTGTATGAACAAAAGATGACGCAAAATGTGTCGTGTGCCAGAGGAAAATACATTAGAATACCAGGCATGCAAACATCACTTTTGAAGATATTCGAGTTTGACGGTTTTTGTGCTGCCATTTCTAAAGTATTTCTAACGACTTTTAGCCAGGAATTCCTCAAGTCATTATTGTAACAATCCTATAACGACCTTTTGCCAGGAACAAAGGTCCCACTGAAGTGAGGAGGTGAATGAACTTGTAGCAAGTTTGGTTACATTTGTATTACCTGCTTACGTCTTTATGCCGGCTTAACAAACAAATCATTAATTAAATCAGAATGACTGATACCAAACGAAAGGTATTTTGATATCATCATTTACCCATAAAATACCAATTCGAACTTTTGACCCATTTTCACCCTAACTTATTAATCGTGTGCGACTAGGAATTAAACAAGTTGACTAGTGTGTAAGAAAGTGGTGAATTGAAAGAGGGGGGGGGGGGGTGGGGGGAGGGGGGGTGAGCCCCAGGTTAAATGAAAAATCAATTAATTTAACATACCCGGCTATTCATTAATTTTAAAAAATATATAGAGATGTTAGGATTGGTGGTGGGGTCGCCATGTATATCCACTGATTTACAATATTTTCCCAGATCCGAATTGAATGGTAGGTGATGATTCTTTTTAATATATATTTGCAGAGATTATTACTTCACGCAACACCAAGAACACGTTTTAACATGTTCTCAAACATTATTCCACCAAATTACTAATGCAAATAAACACTGAGTGTTTTATTACCAGTGACTTTAATTTAAATGTACTAAGTTTTGACAATAGTAGACAGCCGCAAGAATTCTTGGACATAATTCACTCGTCTTTAACCTTTAATTCACAAACCCATTATGGTAACAAACACATCTGCCACTCTCATTCACATTTTTCAAATATTTTACCTTCTCCGAAATCTGGAATTATCCTCACTGGTTTGTCTGATCACTTCTTTCCCATTTCAAAAGTAGGATAAACCATTGGTAATTGCTTGAAATATCATGAATGGGTGAATTAGGGGGGTTGTATTTTATAGTAAATATCATTTAACTGACATGCCAAAAGTTTTACAACCATAAATGCTGGGTAAAGTAAGAACAAATCCTATCGTTTCCAACCGAACTGGCAGTGGTTCTTATGTTGTTCTTAGTTTTTTTGCGATCGCCGTCTCGCAATAATAAAGTGAAGAGAAGTTTAAGTTGAAATTTCAAAAATGAATATTTACCTCACTTTCAATTAAATATGGCCGACTCGTGAATAAAGCCCATTGGCTCCAAGTCAAAGGACCTCTTGGAATTTCCATTGAGCAGAATTTCCTGCAAGTTTGTTGAAAGTCTCTTTTTGTGTTTGTCTAACAGGCGAGTGGGTGTGTCAAGACGGCACTAGTGACGTGGAGTACAGAAACTGGAATAAGTGGGAGCCAAGTAACGGTAAAGGTCGAGAGCATTGTGCAATTGCAGAAACGGCTGGCTGGAATGATATTCCGTGCCAGAGCAAATTCCCCGTTATCTGCCAACAACCAAAGCTACAATATTAAATGTGACAGGGCTCACCACTTCCTATAATGAAGAGAAGATGTTTAAGATTGTATAAAAACTAAAGATTTTTTGTTTACGTCAGCAAGCGTGCTAATTAACCAGTTCGCGTCAGATGCTGTGTATACACGCAACGTTTTTTTCGGGAATTCAAAACGGATGACAGAAAAACACGACTAATTTCCTGACAGTATGGTGTCCTAAAATAGTTCACGGTTTCATGTGTAAAATGGACACCAAGGTTGTGATATTTTTTGAAACTGCTGTTAAATGCATTGTTTGGTTCTAATATTCAATCAAATACTACCATATGCACATATGTTTATGAACATTGCTCTTTATTATGTTAAAGCAAGTTAATACTGCTTAAGAATGGCACTATATTTAAATGATTTAATAACTAGTTCAGCGAGATTTATAGTGCGTTTAGTCGAAACGTTCCACATCTAAACAAGACCTTTTTGTGTTCTTTTTACAAATCCAAATGTATCATCATAAATTACATGTCCCACTTGATAAGTGTGAAATCATAACAAAGATTACATGCTTGGAAAATTTTAATTTGAGGTCGGAGGTTCACATTTAAATGGGGCACCAAATCGTGTATGTCCCAAATACGCAATCATGCACCAAGGTGTTATTTGTAGACTAAAGTTATTTTCAAAATAAACATTGATGTAAAACCCCAAAATTACATTTTAAAATAAACACACCACATTGAGCATGAATTATCACAAAAATAGCAAGAAAACTAATTGATGTCCCGTTACACCTGAAACCGTTAATGGGTTTTGACAATATCTTTAAGATATCCCTGTTAATAATTGTTTTTCATTTTGGCTCACAATATCACACGTTGGCGCCCTAATTTATGGAATAACCATTACAGCTTAATATCAAATTACCAGAGATGTAACTTTACTTAAAGCAATGTAATCTGCTGTTCATGTATCACTCTTTTCATCAAGGTACATGTACCAGTTTATTTATGTTGGTAAAGTTAGGTATTTTTTTCTCGTCGAGTTGAAGTGTTACGCGACAAAAGGCAGCACACACTGATCTAAATTTTGAAAGTGCAAAACTAAAATCTGATCTAAAAATCAACCAGACCCGACCCAAAGTCAGTTTCGAGTCGGGTCAGTTTTTAAGTCGGTTTTGCACATCATTACTGCACAGGACTGTCCTGGTTTCAAGTATTTTACCAGATTTTAAGTGGCAATCTGTTGGTATTTGCGTTCATTTTGAACTACATTTTAGTCCTTATATTTGTCTATTTATATACTCAGTAATTCTGCACGATATTTATAATACATGAAGTATGCTTGTGGCACCATTAGATTAAACAAAAACAAAAACAAAACAGTAGAAATATTCACTAAAGCAGTGTGGTAACATTTTCCTTATTCTGAAAAATGTGGTGTTTTTTTCATTTGGGCCGCATGTAAAATGGTGTTGTTAAACAAAACGATGGTCTTACTAGATGTTTCACTTAGGTAATGAAACAACATATTGAGAGTGGGTCCACGTAAATCCCCAAACTTTTCTCACTAGATATGAAAAGACCAATGTTGGCTCTAATCAAATCCAAAAAGAAAATATTCTGAGACCCCTGGCAAGTTGACTTATTGAGAGACAAAAATAGGGTAAAAATTACTATTTTACAGGTTTTAAAAACATGCTTTAATGCATGTATTAAAAATAGCATAAGGATAACATTTAAAACATTTAATTATTTTCTCAAGTCAGGGCAAGGATGATACTTTGTAATGATAGGCCTATAGTTGATTTTGTGATATAATTTTGCATCTTGGTTGGGTGATTTTTTAAGCTAAAAAACAGTGTTGGCGGCCCCAAAACTGGCTAAAAATTCCCAAAACACAAAATGGCCTGTCACTATGGCTACGGGCCATAGAAACACACATTTTCTATTTTGGTTACTTGCTTACCAAGTCCTTTCATATTAACATTAAAAAAAATTGCCGAGGACACATATGTGAAATATTTACGTGGACCCACTCTGAAGAGTGGGTCCACAATAATTCATAATGTGTCCTCGGCATTTTGTTTTAAATTTTTAATATGAAAGAACTTGGTAAGCAAGTAACCAACATTGAATTTTAGAAATAATGCTTTAGTTGGGTTCTGTAGAAATAATGTTTTAGTTCACAACAAGGATTGTTTCCTTTTTTTATATGCCATTCATAAATACCTGGGACGGTTTAGGCATTCCTATTGGTCGAGAGCAGAAACTGGAATAAGGGGGAGCCAAGTAACGGTAAAGGTCGAGAGCATTGTGCAATTGCAGAAACGGCTGGCTGGAATGATATTCCGTGCCAGAGCAAATTCCCCGTTATCTGCCAACAACCAAAGCTACAATATTAAATGTGACAGGGCTCACCACTTCCTATAATGAAGAGAAGATGTTTAAGATTGTATAAAAACTAAAGATTTGTTGTTTACGTCAGCAAGCGTGCTAATTAACCAGTTCGCGTCAGATGCTGTGTATACACGCAACGTTTTTTTCGGGAATTCAAAACGGATGACAGAAAAACACGTCACGAGCAAGGCCAGAAATATCTGTCAGCGATCGGCTCGCAGCGAGCAAGGAAGCAAAGGATGAAACATCCGACTAATTTCCTGACAGTATGGTGTCCTAAAATAGTTCACGGTTTCATGTGTAAAATGGACACCAAGGTTGTGATATTTTTTGAAACTGCTGTTAAATGCATTGTTTGGTTCTAATATTCAATCAAATACTACCATATGCACATATGTTTATGAACATTGCTCTTTATTATGTTAAAGCAAGTTAATACTGCTTAAGAATGGCACTATATTTAAATGATTTAATAACTAGTTCAGCGAGATTTATAGTGCGTTTAGTCGAAACGTTCCACATCTAAACAAGACCTTTTTGTGTTCTTTTTACAAATCCAAATGTATCATCATAAATTACATGTCCCACTTGATAAGTTTGAAATCATAACAAAGATTACATGCTTGGAAAATTTTAATTTGAGGTCGGAGGTTCATATTTAAATGGGGCACCAAATCGTGTATGTCCCAAATACGCAATCATGCACCAAGGTGTTATTTGTAGACTAAAGTTATTTTCAAAATAAACATTGATGTAAAACCCCAAAATTACATTTTAAAATAAACACACCACATTGAGCATGAATTATCACAAAAATAGCAAGAAAACTAATTGATGTCCCGTTACACCTGAAACCGTTAATGGGTTTTGACAATATCTTTAAGATATCCCTGTTAATAATTGTTTTCCATTTTGGCTCACAATATCACACGTTGGCGCCCTAATTTATGGAATAACCATTACAGCTTAATATCAAATTACCAGAGATGTAACTTTACTTAAAGCAATGTAATCTGCTGTTCATGTATCACTCTTTTCATCAAGGTACATGTACCAGTTTATTTATGTTGGTAAAGTTAGGTATTTTTCTCTCGTCAAGTTGAAGTGTTACGCGACAAAAGGCAGCACACACTGATCTAAATTTTGAAAGTGCAAAACTAAAATCTGATCTAAAAATCAACCAGACCCGACCCAAAGTCAGTTTCGAGTCGGGTCAGTTTTTAAGTCGGTTTTGCACATCATTACTGCACAGGACTGTCCTGGTTTCAAGTATTTTACCAGATTTTAAGTGGCAATCTGTTGGTATTTGCGTTCATTTTGAACTACATTTTAGTCCTTATATTTGTCTATTTATATACTCAGTAATTCTGCACGATATTTATAATACATGAAGTATGCTTGTGGCACCATTAGATTAAACAAAAACAAAAACAAAACAGTAGAAATATTCACTAAAGCAGTGTGGTAACATTTTCCTTATTCTGAAAAATGTGGTGTTTTTTTCATTTGGGCCGCATGTAAAATGGTGTTGTTAAACAAAGCGATGGTCTTACTAGATGTTTCACTTAGGTAATGAAACAACATATTGAGAGTGGGTCCACGTAAATCCCCAAACTTTTCTCACTAGATATGAAAAGACCAATGTTGGCTCTAATCAAATCCAAAAAGAAAATATTCTGAGACCCCTGGCAAGTTGACTTATTGAGAGACAAAAGGAGGGTAAAAATTACTATTTTTACAGGTTTTAAAAACATGCTTTAATGCATGTATTAAAAATAGCATAAGGATAACATTTAAAACATTTAATTATTTTCTCAAGTCAGGGCAAGGATGATACTTTGTAATGATAGGCCTATAGTTGATTTTGTGATATAATTTTGCATCTTGGTTGGGTGATTTTTTAAGCTAAAAAACAGTGTTGGCGGCCCCAAAACTGGCTAAAAATTCCTAAAACACAAAATGGCCTGTCACTATGGCTACGGGCCATAGAAACACACATTTTCTATTTTGGTTACTTGCTTACCAAGTCCTTTCATATTAACATAAAAAAATAATTGCCGAGGACACATATATGAAATATTTACGTGGACCCACTCTGAAATAATTCATATGTGTCCTCGGCATTTTGTTTTAAATTTGTAATATGAAAGAACTTGGTAAGCAAGTAACCAACATTGAATTTTAGAAATAATGCTTTAGTTGGGTTCTGTAGAAATAATGTTTTAGTTCACAACAAGGATTGTTTCCTCTTTTTATATGCCATTCATAAATACCTGGGACGGTTTAGGCATTCCTATTGGTCGAGAGCCCGTCACGTGGCGGGTATTAAATGGACGATAAAGACATGGCTGGAAGTGTTTAAACCAGCTTGCAACAAAGGTACAATGAAGTCGATGCCGTCTTTGCTATCTGCTCATTCAATGGCAACGTCGTCGTAAATATGGCCCCACGAGCATTACCATCGTCAACTTAAAACACTGACACATGACACTTAGCAATAATTTGCCGAATTTATCGATGATTTGGTCCAAAAATGAGTGTAATGTAACAATCAGTCGTAAGTAAGTGTCTGTACGTCGCGCGATAGCGCATTTTACCCGTCCCCATGACGCATTTTATTGTAATTACCCTCGCCTTCGGCTCGGGTAATTATCAGCACCCAGACTCCAAGCGGTATTGAACAGAGTGATTAAAACCTCTCGAACACACATTTCTCTTATTAATAAAATGTTATCAGAAATGGTATGTAAGAAATGTTGTAGAGGGGGTTAGTCTAGATTTTTGCCGTCAACAAATGCTGCTTATTCAGTAGGAGTATTTCAAAGAGCCTACAACTCACTCTTATAATTTGAAAAAGGCGCCAGATTCATAACAAATATTCTTGTTTGTGTGTATTATTACTTCAAACTAAAGAAAAAGTTCAAATTTTATTTTTTTAGTTTTTGGGGAAAATGAAAATTGTTGATGCAATACTGCCTTAAAGATGGACTACAACGAAAACTCACACATTAAATTTATTATCGGACCTTGTTTATGTTGTGTTCAGGTAACACTTTATTGTTACGGTCGTGTTGTTCTCTAAATAATTTTGTTGCAATTTGACCGACAAAAATTTGACCTCGATTCTTCGATTTTGAAATTTCCCGCCCTGTACTGGTTCCCGGCAAAGATCCACTGTAAACCACAATGAAATCCACGATATAGTACCAGCGGACTTGTAAACCAGCGAAAAGTGATGACGTACTACCCATGAGCAACCGAGAGTAAACAAAAGACGCCATGTTATTCCGTGTGTATTATGTATGTATGGTGGCCCTGAAGGGACTACGCAGATCGTGAATATTGACGTCAATATTCACGACAAATTTCACGACTTTCCTCAAAGTCGCGAATATTGACGTCAAATTTGACGTCAATATTCACGACTTTCCAAAAAAGTCGCGAATATTGACGTCAAATTTGACGTCAATATTCGCGATCTGCGGAGTCCCTTCAGGGCCACCATATGTATGCGTTTTCATGGGTAGTACGTCACACACAAAGTATGAATTATTCATGAGTTAAGGGCTTTTGCTGAAACTGAGTTTTTCTGGGTCGTAGAACGCCGATCAATTTTGTGGTTTTTTTGCATGAAGGAACAAGATTTATTGAATACTAATGATATATTAGTAATCATTATACATTTCTCGAACAAAAACAGCAACACAGCCTTTATCATTATTCCGTTGTAGTCCATCTTTAAGAGGATACAATCCCCCAAACTTTTCTCACCAGATATGAAAAGACCTATGTTGGCTCTAATCAAATCCAAAAGATAAATATTCTGAGATACCTGGCAAGTTGACAAAAATCGGTTATAAAATACAATTTTCAAGTTCTAAAAAAAATGCTTTAATGCATGTTCCAAAATAGCATAAGGGTGACATTTAAAACTTTTTTTTTCAAGTAAGGGCAAGGATAATACTCTGTAATGATATAGTTGATTTTGTGATAACATTTGAATTTTGGCTGGGTGATCTTTTTTTTTAAATAAGCAAACAAACCCAGTTTTGGGGGCACCAAAACTGGCTAAAAATTCCCAAAACACAAAATGACCTTTTCCCATGGCAACAGGCCATGGAAAAAAAGTTGGTTGGTTGTTGGTTACTTGCTTACCAAGTTCTTTCATATTAAAACAGATTTTAAAAATGCCGAGCACACTTATATGAAATATTTACGTAGACCCACTCTTAAGTACCGGTACGTTTTATGACGTTGTCTGCATTTTAGCTCACAAACAATAGGAGAAAGTGTCATTAAGTGGGTTTCGATTATTTTATAGTTTTTTGTAAATAATATCTACAATTTTCAAAGTTTAAACCCAAAATAACATATGGGAGAGGAATGTTGATAATAAATCCATTGATTAAAGGGGCAATAGGCCATGTTTTTGATTGTTTACTTATCCTATTTCAAAAATCTGGTTAAAAGGAAACCAACCTAATGTCTTAATGGGACCACAGGAAACAAATTGTTTACATCGGACACAACTGAGGATGCATACGTTTTTCTTTTCATTTAGTACACAGACACATGGGTTGTGTGTGTCACATAAATTACACACATCACTAATGCACAATGTAAGTGGATTCTTAATTATCTGCAAAAGACAAACATTACATGGCTGGAATCACGACTATACCAAAACAGCTCAAGTTATTGGGGTCGCAAAACTGGACCCCGAAACTCATTCTACACAAGAACAACACAAAAACACCCAGTTGTTAATGGATGGTTGTGTAAATGTGAAATGCTCTTTCCAATTAATAGAATTTCATTCAAAATGCATTTTGTAGCCCGTTGGGTGATTCTATGACAAAGTGTCCCTTTAACCACTTCGCCCCGGAGGACGCGTTACACGCAAAATGTTTGCGAAAACTAAAATGGAAGACTGATAAACAACTTGGGGCGAGGTTGGGAATATATTTCAGCAACTGGCTCGCAGCTGGCATGTGTGGGTGTGCTGCCCACAGACGGCCGGCCTGGGCCCGCTGGGGTTGATGTTTGTGGAAAATAATCCTGCGCCTGGATCTGGCAAAGAGCTGTTGTGCGAAGATGTTTCTTTATAGATATCATTTTTATCTTTCATTTCTTGCCGTTATTTTGGCGAGTAAATATGCCGCTTCCGTTTGCTTTGATGATATTTTCTTCTGCCTTCGTAATCATGGCTACCAGCAGCTACCAGCTACGATCATGTTATGGGGTCATTTACAGAATCAAATGAATCATGCACCATTTTTGTGTACACTGGGGCATCTATATTTGGCAGTTAGCTAGCGTCACAACATTTAATTACCTACAAGTGGTCTCAACTGCAGCTCCCTGTACAAGTGAAGGTTAGAAAGGAAAACAGCATTCGAGTATGTACTACTGGGATCCAGTCTGATGACACCAGAAAACGATGTTGCTGAAACGCTTCATAAGTTGGCTTGATAAGCCTTTGTCTTATGACCTGGGCCCAATTTCTTGGCTCTGCCTACCGTTACCGAAAATCCCTGCTTAATGTAGCAGAACATTTCGTGCTTACGGTAATCGTATTTTACGCGTAAGCGAGGAATGTTGGCTTCTGCGCAGGCGTACATCCCGTAACCACGATTATGTGCTTACAGGGTTAGCACAGAATCTTTCTGCTTTCACGGTTAGAACAAAATGGTGATTGTAAGCGCAGAATTCTGTGGTTAGCAGAGCAAAGAAAATTGGCCCAGATGCAGCGACGGAACCGGAAGTTGCAGCAGTTTTACGAGAGGGGTGTACCCCTGTCCTCCTGCTTGGCAACCATTGGGTGGGAAATGCTACCGAAAATTGGGTATGGAACCACCGTGGGCCGAGGCGAAACCAGAGTGCCTTAAGACGGGAGGCTACTTAGTTCCTCTTGAAAAGTGCTCCACTAGTTTTTGATAAAATGCAATGATTTGGGGTTCGAAGATTTGTCAAAATTTTGCTCAGTTTAGTTACTGATTCAGAATGAACAGAACATAATGTATGAACAGAATATGACGCAAAATTTGTCGTGTGCCAAGAAAAAGGACATTAGCATCCCAAGCATGCAACAATCACTTTTTGAGATATTTGAATTTAATGTTTTTGTTCTGCCATTATACACTACATAAGGTTTACATTTTGACGTGTGAATCTTGTGAATAGTTCGAATAGTACTGCACACTTTTTATTTCGAACTGTTACTTAATTTTATTTCGAAGTATTAATTATAAGGTTATTTACATATTTATGCTAACGACCTTTTACCAGGAATTCCTTCAGTAAAAGATGTAACAATCCTACCGACCTTTTGCCAGGAACAAAGGTCCCACTGAAGTGAGGAGGTGAATGAACTTGTAGCAAGTTTTGTTACTTTTGATATCCCTACTTACGTCCTTATGCTGGCTTAAAAAAAATCATGAATTATGTCAAAATGACAGATACCAAATGAAAGATATTTAGATACTATCATTTACCCATAAAACACAAACTCGAACTTTTCACCCATTTTTCATTCTAACCTTTTAATTGCCCCAGTGTCTTGTGGGCGTGTGCGATTAGGAATTAGACAAATTGACTAGTGTGAAAGAAAGTTGTGAATTGGGGGTGAGGAGGGGGAATACAAATAAAACCTGCACGGACCCCCCAACAAATATTATAACAATGATACAAATAACAAAACATGTGTGCCATTCTATAAAATGCCTTGTATGTGGTCTATGTATGTAGGTGTAAATATCAATGACCCAACAAACCTATTACAAACAGAATCTTTAGTTTACAAATGTTCTGTTGGTGAAATATGGTTGAAATGTCCAGAACCACAAACAGATTTATATTAATTTCACATTGAAGGTTAGTTTTACATCCCAGAGATACTAACTCAGCCTTGGAGAATAATTGTATAGATATTTGTTAAGTTAGTTTAGATAAACATAATCCTATGAAGCAGTACAAACCAAAATCATCGAAATTAACGCCTGGGTTAGATTACTGTTAGTTTACGTAAATCAATTTGCCACGGGATTAAGTTTTATCACAGATACGTGTACATTGCCATTGTCCAACATTGTCCAGCAGGCGCGTGGGTGTCAGGACTGCACTAGTAACGTGGAGTACATAAACTAGGGGGGGGGGGAGTAATTGTAGAGGTTTAGAGCATTGTGCATATGCAACTATAAAGGCCTAGCTAGTTGGCTGCTAAGTAAATAGCAGGATTTTATTGGCCCTGACCCTGAGGTAAAACGTGAAGATTCCTCTGACACTAAACTGAACTTACTCAGCGCAAACACAACAAGCATTCACATCGCGTATTTACTAAGAGAACTTTCTAATATCACGTCGGTAAACACCATGGAACCATCAAAATTCTTTCCGAATAAATAGCAAAAAAATATCGAATGGCCGACGAGGCGAAGCTGAGACTCCGGGGCGCGTCAGACTTTACAACGCGCAGTGACTTGTCGCCCTCAAACCCTGCGGACATTCGGAGCAATCATTAAACAAGTTGGCCAATACATGATATTATTATTATTATTATTATTATTATTTCTTTTCGGCAATGAAACCGAGGATTCCTCAAAAGCGCCCAAGGCACTGTAGCTCGTAAGCCTGAAGAAACCCGAGTAGGAGGATGAACGGAATGCCAGAAACACCGGGGCGAACCCCTTTTCTTAGCGATAAGCGTAACTGGGTTCATTGACGTGCGTGTCCTGGTTCAATATACACAATACACACACACACGGGACCAACGGCTTTACGTCTATATGAACGTCTACCCCTGGTAAAATGACAATTTCTACCACTATATTTAATTTTATTGGCGTCTACGTAGCTTTTCAGTCTTTTATGCTTCTTATTCTGTATAATATATAATAGCAAGGCTTTATTTCACGTTATGTACGTTAATTTCTACAATTTTTCGGATAAATTTTAATGTTTACGCGGGAGGATGAACTTTTGTGAGAACACCTCAGATGTCCAATCGAATGGACCAATAGAAATGCGCGTTGGTTCGCATGCCTTTGGCTGTTTTTCGAACCCCAGCTTTGTCTTCGTCTGAGGCTTCATTCATACAGTTTAGCAATAGACTATAGCCAGAACGGATCCAAAGCCAGGGTTTGGGAAATGCCCTTGGTCTGTTTGTAACGGAGGCTCTGATTGGGCGCATGATTTTTTGCGCTAATAACCACGGATCTGGCCGAATTACCGCAGGGGTTTGAGCACAGTCAGGGGGGGGCGGAGGGGGGGGGGGGGGAGGGGGGGGGGGGGAGGGGGGGGGCCTTCGAGGCTGTGATTGCGAAACGCTGTGGTACCGTCCATTCTCAAAATAGGAGGGAACAATTTTCTCACTCGAAAAATAAAAAGTTTTTGGCATCCAATCTTAACATCTTGTCTTTTGTAGTTGTACAAGGTTGTTATTTACCTTAATGTTTATCATCCAATGACACAAAATTGTATTGAAAATAAAAAAAAGCAGTCGAAAAGATTAAGCGTTGACGTACCGTTGATGTGCGTGGAGATTGTGCACAAATACTCAAACGACGTTAACAAATACCTCCCCTAAAAAGGGCAATAATAATCGATAAATTGTGAAAAATCGTGCTTTGACCCCACTCATTTTTTTCCATGGATACGTTAAAAAAGGATGTAGCAGTGATATACTGAATTTTTAAAAAAATCTGCCTGTGACCCCCTTGCGTTTTATCGTGTTGTTTTCGAACGAAACTGGCAGAAAATGACATCGCCCCCCAAAAAAATCGTGTAGATCGTGCCTGTGTACCTGGCTTTGCGGACGTTATATGAATCACTGAATTCGGGGAGCGAGCACGGAGCAAATTTGTACGTGTTTCAATGGTGCGCTTGGAGGTAGCGATCTATACGTATTTACTGTGTGAGATGTGTGGCTCATGAGCGTGGAAGAATGAATGAGATACATTTCAACGTTGGTGGCGCACTTTGTTGGTCCCCCCCTCCGCCCCCCCCCCCCCCCCCCCCCCCCCCCCCCCCCCCCCTGAGCACAGTATTAGTAAAAAGCGCGTAAACGCGATGCGTGGCTCAGGATGGTGGGAAAGGCGAAACTTGCAATTTGCAGATCAGTTTTTTTCAAGAAACAAGAAAATCAACAGAATAAGCTTTCAGGAAAATATCGACTTGCTTTAATACTATTCTAATTTCCTTTTATTGATCACCACAGACATTCCAATACTCTCAAACAACATATTTAATTTATAATTTCATGTTAATTTGTTTTGTCCATAACAGCTATAGGCCTACACTATTAGTATAATAGTTGACTACATACGTAATTTATCGCATATTAAAAGCTCGTTTAAAATCAAATGGAAAACTTCCAGACAAAACTGTTTTAATTAATTGTATAATCATCTTCATAATTCAACTGATAAATTTCAAACATACCAAATTCCCTGTAAAACTTTGTTGATAAGATAAATTCATCAAATAAAACAATTAGAAGTAACAGCAACAATTAACAAAAAATAAAGTGTTCCTATTCAGTTTTGACAACCTACTTTAGGAATTTGTCAAGTGCCACATCTTTTTCTTTCTTTCAAATTAGCCAAAGTAAAAATGAATGACAACCAAAAAGAAACAAATTAAATCAACTGTCTTTGTAGATTTTTTCAAAGTAAAGTTACATTTCAACACCAGACAATTACAACTCACAAATTTGATACTCTTACTTGACCTTATATTTAAGCTATTTTTCCCCCTTTTCTGCTTTTGGATTACATGTAAGATACACCATTTGCATATATCGGAAGACGGAAGACACTTAATACTAACCGGTGTAGCGGTTCGGTTTTTGTTTGTTCAGGAGCTTTGTTTTGCGTGAATGTATATTCATGAGAAAGAGCAATGGCATCTCATAAACGTTAAAGAACTATACAGAATTATAAAGAACGGCTTCCTCAACCAACTCGCCAAAAGCATAGTTGGTAAAGAGGAGAGCTATAGATCGAAAGGTCTGTGGTTCGACCGTCATTAACGTTTGTCTTTTTCTTCTACAAATGTTCTTATGGATTATTTTAATCATAGAACAAGGCTGAAGGAAAAACCGGGTTAGGAACGTAAGTTTCTTGAAAAATACAACAAGAACCGCTACACTGGTTAGTTTTCAGTGACTTCCGGTTTTCACAGCCTCCACGATTGTAAAACTTCGGACAGGTCAATTAAACGACTATTATACTATTATTTACTACAAACCCCCAATCCACTCATTCATGATAATTCAAGCAATTACCAATAGTGTATCCTACATTCAAATTTTGCTTTGGGTCATGCATTTGTATTCTAAGCACATTCACAACAAAAATGAAGCAAACTTAACCTCTTCTGAATTCAAACATGCATCAAAAACACGTAAAATGCCAAGAATACCTTATTCTCAATCATCTGAAAATGAGTATGACCCCCCCAAAAAACAACCAATACAACAATTTGTTTAAATTAAACATTTATTTCATTCTACATTTTGAGCCAAGATTTATTTATGTCATTGAATTCTACATCTGCATTAGTTTATATACTTTTGAATGAAATGTAATTATGCCAGATCATACAAAATTTCTCTGCACGACTTAAAAAGAACAAAATTCAAGCTCAACTTGCTAAACTTTCTTCATTATTTAAGATTACTGCCAAATTGCAATAAAGTATCAAGCTTAAGAGAAACGTTTATATTATGCTTACAAATTACCCAAGCTAAACTTTGATGCAACACATTACAAAGTGAACAATGAAAATTGCAAACACAGTTACAGTAGATAATTGCTACGATCATAGGATTAAACAGACATTAATATGATGTTAATCTTAAACCCATCTACCACACTACATGTTAATGAACATATCCCATAAATACCTTTTATACAACTACAGAAATAAAATTCCTAAACACTTTAATTAATTAACCACCACAATGGTTTTAAAATTTAACCCCAATCAGACTACATCAAGAAAAAAGTGCTTCAAATTGGAACCGAAATGGAACCGAAATGAACCCCCCTCCCCCCCCCCCCCCCCCCCCCGCACCCCCCCCCCCCCCCCGCCCCTCTCCAAAGAAATAGTCCAGTTGAAATCCGGACACTATTAAAATGATCACATGATAGGAAGTTGACCCAATAACGCAGTCCACAATGTGAAGGTATCAGGTTTGTTTTTATGCAGACAGCCCATTGCACAGCAACGCTACACCTCTCTCATAGAAGCTATGTCCCTTGCTGGTACCTTCACCATCCCCACTCTCAATGTTGACTGTGAACAGGAGCTCAGCTCTGGTCTGGTTCAGGTAGACCGGCAACAACAGCTTGAGAGAAAAAGCAAAGAGAAATAAAAACAAATCAAGATTGTGACATTTGACAATTGATCTTCTTCTTCTCTCGTATGCTGCCATCGTCTCTTCGTCACACCTGCAACTCGGTGGAGGAAAGCCATGTCTTTGTGTCGTCGTCCAGTATGATGATGCCATGTTCGCCGTGGGGTGGCCGGTGCTGTGGGCAAGACTCGATGATGTGGTCAACTGACTGTTCTGGGTGGCCACAGTCACATACGGCGGAGACCCTGAGCCCCCAGCCTTTGAGCGGCGAAGCGGCCTACGCCGGTTCTGAGGCGGTTCAGCATCGTCCATTGTTTGCGCGGCAGGTCTTCGCCGAGCAGCTCGCCTGGCTCCTCCACGAAACGGTGCAGCCTGGAATGGTCTGCTGCTTGCCACTCTTCTGTCCAGCGCCGTTTGAGCCACAGCCTTTTGGAAGCGTCAGGTGGTGCGGAGCACAGGAGCTGATGGGCATGCTCCTTAAAAGGACGTCGTGACTTTAGGCGGATGCAGTGTGGAGTCTCTGTAACGGTTTTGTGAAGAAGATGGTCCGCGTCATTGGTGGCCTTACGCGACAGTGCCAGGACGGCGGCTTCTCGACGTAGGGATGGTGGGGCGATGCCTGCGAGGATAGGTAGTTGGTTGACCGGTGTGGCACGCAGACAGCCGGAGACCGTGCGCAGGGCGCTGTTGAGTGTAGAGTCCAGCTTCTTGGTGTGGATGCTCCTACACCAGAGAGGGGCGCAGTACTCCGCGGCGGTGAAGACCAGCGCTTGGGTGGAGATGCGCAGTGTCTTGGTCGATGCACCCCATGTGGTGCCAGCTAGCCGTCGTAAGAGGGCAACGCGGGCTGATGTCTTTGCTGACACATTTTCCAGGTGTTGGCGGTACGTCAAGGAGCGATCGAGCTTGACCCCTAGGTATGTCGGAGTGGCCTGGAACTGGAGTCTGTTGTTGTTGACGATGATGTTGAGCTCGCGGCTTGCCTCTCTGTTGTTGAGATGGAATGCAGAGGACATGGTTTTGGCCACGGAGAGCTTCAGACGCCAGTTCAGCAGGTACGAAGACAGGGTAGTCATGTCGGCCGTGAGCCCCGATTCGATTGTCTCCCAGCACTTGTCGGCAAACAGGATGGCGAGGTCGTCTGCGTATCCATACTTGCTCGACAAAGTGTCTGAAAGATCGTGGATGTAGATGTTAAACAACATCGGGGCTAGTACCGAACCTTGGGGGACACCGTTCTTAAGTCTTCTCAGCCTGCTGTGTTGGCCGTCGCTGGTGTGGAGGGTGAAGCTACGGTTGCTCAGCATCTCCATGATGAAGCCCACCATGTGTCGGTCCGGGATCGTCTGCAGGAGCTTAAGGTGGAGTCCACGGAGCCAGACTGTATCGTACGCCGCCGTTAGATCGAGGAAGACGACGCCCACCTTCTCGCCTTTCTGGAAGGAGTCCTCGATGTCCTGAGTGAGGAGGGTCACTTGGTCTGCTGTGGACTTCCCGCGGCGGAAGCCGGCTTGCTCCTTCGGCAGTGATGGGTCGATCACCGGGTCGAGGCGTGCATGTAGGAGACGTTCCAGGATCTTGTATGAGACGCACAGGAGAGCGATGGGCCGGTAGCCCTTTGGGTCGTCCTTCTGCTTGTTCGGCTTCAGGAGGGCGATGACCTTTGCACGGCGCCAAATCTTCGGGAGCTAATTGGAGGAGCGGTAGCAGGCAGAGCAGAAAGATCTTAGCCACTCAGTGGCTTTGCTGCCCTGGTGTAGGATAAACTCTGGGTGGATGTTGTCGATTCCGGCTGCTTTGTTTGGCTTCAGATGTTTGATAGCCGAAACCATCTCGTCATTGGTGAAGTCTCCCGAAAGGTTAGAGTCGGCACCCGGGGCCTTACGTAGGTTATTCACCTCGTCTGTGGTCTTCCTGGAGAAGGCCTTGTCTGCGTTGGGGAACCTGCCATTGCTGATGAGCTGTGACAATTGATGTACGAGTGTTGCATTCACTGTGTGGATTTTCTGAATAAGAGATGTCTACAAACAATACACAAGTTTGATAGCTGAAGGGCACAACTCCCTCCCAATGAAAAGCTAGATCTGTCCCTGCCATACATTTAGCGTACACTTTAACACCAAGGACAAAATTCAACAAAAGACGAACGCCCAAGAACTGAAAGGATCTATTGTTCGCCTATTGTGCTCTGTCCTCCGGAGTTATGTAGTACATAAACAGCATTAAACCCTCTCTGAAAAAAGGCTTTAGAGGGGAAAATAGCTTAGTGCTTTCACCCCCACCCAAAACAAATTAAAAACCCCCCCCCAAACCCCCCCCCCCCCCCCCAAAAAAAAGTCTCCTAATGATGAGCTCAGCATACCGTCCAAAACGTAAGTTCCCACCGGGTTTTTTCAGAACCACACATCTCACTAACAAGTATTACCGTGGTGTTACCACAAACTACTTATCTTATTGCCTTTTCGCCATGCAAACCATCAAATCTCAAAAGAAATCTGAACAAAGAATTGATTTTACCTTGGTTTTACTTGCTTGGGAAGTTCCTCTGAAAGAAAGAAATATGGAGAAAGAAAGTTGTATTACAACAAATCACACCAGCCAGGCCATTATGGGCAAAACACTCCTCGACTTGTACCCCAAAGGAAAGAGCACTCAAAAGTATAATATTGCTAACGCTTGATACAAGGGGTGATTCTCCCAAATCTGCAGGGATTTAATACTCACCTCCGATACCTACAAATGCATTTTTAGTGTGCATGCGCAAACAATTCTGCTGACAATAACGAGAGAAGATTGCGTCACCACGCACGCCCACACAGTACGTCCCAGAATCCCAATAGACAATTCATCTTTTTTTATTTAATGTATAAGGGTTGGAATGGTATCGGAGGTGAGTATTTTCTTAATAGAATTGAAAATCTCTGCAGATTTGGAAGATTCTATTACAGAAAATACATCACCTCCCATACCTACAAATGTAGAGTAGTGCTCACTGGAATGCCCTGTTATTAGGGTGGGGACATGCAACGTGGAGCCCAGCAGTTAAGTGTCTTAGCCTAGCAGTAAGAAATACCAGCAAACTAAAGCTGTTAAGATATACCCATAAGCTAAAAGCCTTGTGATCCTAATAGGATGAGTCAGTAGCTTTACAATATCTCTGGGCTGCGGTTTGAGCATATACTTGTAGAACCCGTCTGCCCATCCAGCCTTTCATCTGGATAACATCTCAGGTAGCATGATGTAAACATAGATGGGTTTTTCCAAGATGCTGCCTGCATAATCTCTGATATGGCCACACCCGGAAAGAGAGCCCATGATGTTGACATGCTTCGTGTTTGATGAGCTTCAGGTGGAACCGATCTTGGTTCAGCCTGCATCTCAGGCGGCTTGTAATGAGCCCGAGTTAGGAAAAGCAACGTGAGCGGCTCTCTTGGTACCTGCGCTTGTAGTACCGGTTGTGCCTCAGCCTGGGAAGATGTGATACACACCTGTGACAGCTGGAAATGAGCCCGAGTTGCGATGCGCAACGTAAGCAGCTCGTCTGGATTTCAGAGAGCTAGTTGTTCGGATGTACTACCTGTAGGTTGTGACCCACCAGGACTATTTGATGTTAGAATGGCTTCCACAGTCCATCTTGCAATATTGGTAATGGTTGCTGCATGGGCGAACTGTTGTAATAAATAACTGTGTAGCCTTACCCCGTAGCTCCTTGGTTCGAGCAATGTAGAATTTCAATATTCTGACAGGGCACCATAATTTGGCCTCCTTGATACTTGAAAAGGAAGTCAAACTGGAGACAAAGATATCCGCAGAAGAACAATTTAGAGATTGGTTCTTGGTTAGAAAGCTTATTTCTGAAATAGGGCGTACGTTTCCTGGTTCCCAGCGCAAGTGGCCTGCCGCTATGGAATGGGCATGGAGATCACTTCTTCTACGTGATGTAGAGGCTGCCAGCAGAAAGGTTGTTTTGACTGTCAGTTTATGAAGAGCAGAGGACCCGGCAGGTTCAAAGGGGGCTTTATCCAGCTTGTGAAGAACATCACCAAGGTCACCATCACTATCACCACGGGGGTCTCTCGACGAACATCCCCTTAATGATATGGGAAATCGAGGTATTGTTGGAAATATTGAAACCGTCCTGAAAGCCCCTATGAATGACCCCAATAGCCGATCTGTAGCCTTGGATTGTTGCAATCTGAAGACCAGAATTATACAAATGGACAACAAAATCACCAATGCTCTTTAAAGATGCAGAATTGGGATTGATAGCTTCCTTGGAATACCATTTGACATAATGCTGTAAACGATTGTAAGTTCTTCTTGTTTAAAGCCTGTCTACTCTTTGCTGCCAAGGCTGCAGCAACTTGAAAAGCCTGCTGTTCAGAAGGACAGCTAGATAGTATCCAGGAAGAGAAATGGAGACTGTCTGGATCTGGATTAAGTGCCTTAAAGACTGGTTGTGACAGTTGTGACGTTTCGGCAACGCAAGAGGTGGTTGGATAAGGAAGTCATGGTGTCAGGGAAACCAAGCCAGTCTGGGCCAAAATGGAGCAATCAGAATCTTGCATCTCTCCTGACTGATCTTCTCTAGGACACGAGGTAACAGGGAGAATGGAGGGAAGGCATAACCCAGGATTTTCGACCAGCTGATGCTAAGTGCATCTGTCGCCCAAGACTGAGGGTGGGCATGGCGGGAGCAGAAGGTTGGTAACTAGTTGTTGAGATGAGATGCAAAGTGGTCTACTGTATGTGTGGATTGTCAAGAGTATTGATCCTTGTTGAACTGTTAGATGGAGAAACCACTCTGTGGGAATCTCACGGCCCCAGGATAGTGCATCTGCAATGATGTTGTCTTTGCCAGACAAGTGGCTTGTTTGAAGCGAAATCTGGTGAAGGATGCACCAACTCAGAAGTTTCCACGTCAGCATGCACAGGGACGGAGAATGAGTGCCTCCTTGACCATAAGTGGGACACTACTGTTGAGCAAAGACTGAAGGGCCTTGAAAATTGCTAAAAGCTCCATATGATTAATGTGTAGGAGTTGCTCTGATGGGGACCAAGTTCCCGATAGGGAGGCATCGCCCAGGTGTGCGCCCCAGCCCGAGTTTGATGCATCTGTGGTCAGAGCTAGTGCTGGGAAGGGTCATGGAAATGGTGAACTGCAAAGAAGATTCTGACGTGAGAGCCACCATATGAGATGGGACTAAATCAACAGATTCATTGGAACACGTTTGGTAATGGCATCCCTCCGTGGTCGATAATGGTAAAGTAGAAGTGGGCGTAGAAGTGGGCGTAGAAGTGGGCGTAGAAGTGGGCGCATGTGCATGCTGCACCAAGGCACAAGGTCCACTAAGCTTGCCATGAAGCCCAGGAAACGAAGCCAGGCCCGAGCTAGAAGTGTCACTAATGACAGGAATTGATGAACACACTCCTCCAGAGCTGTACAACGTTCGATGGAAGGTGTGGCTCTGCCCGCACTCATGTCGAGAGAGGCACCAATGAACATTGGATTTAGTGAAGGGACAAAGAAAGATTTTTCGGTGTTGTTTAAGAATCCCAGATCCAGTGCGAGTTGGATAGTCTTAGGGCTTGAAGGGACGCTTCCCGAGACGGGCCTACGATGAGCCAATCTAGGTAGATGTGAAGATGTATATGTTGATGACGCAGGGTTGCCACTAATACATTAGTGATTCTGGTAAATACACAGGGTGCCGTGGAGAGACCAAAAGGGAGACACTGGAACTGGTAGGTTATGATCTGGTAGATGAATTGTAGAAACCTTTGATGGTCGGCATGAATGAGTACATGAATATACGCATCTTTCAAATCCAGGGATGCTGCCCACCAACCACGAGAGAGGGATTGTAAGACAGTGGCCAAAGTTTCCATCTGAAAGTGCTTTGGTCGTATAAAGGTGTTGAGGGGCCAAAGGTTGATGATTGGCCGCCAATCACTAGATTTCTTTGGAGCCAGCAAGAATGTTGAGGTGAATTCCCTGGTTGAATTTCGAGGAAGAGGCACTATGGCTTTCTTTTCTCTCAGCGATAAAATTTAATTTTTCTAGAGAAGTCCGGCGAGCGCTGTCGAGGGGGACCGGTGTGGGTCAGTGAGACAAAAAGTGAGGGTGAGGGGGCGAAGTGGTAAATTCTAGGCAATAGCCCAGAGAGACTGTCTGAAGAAACTAACGGTCTGTGGAAATGCGAGTCCATTTGTGAGAGAATTCCAAGACGACCCCCCCCCCCCCCCCCCCCCCCCCCCGGGCCACAAGCCGGTGTAATGTGAATTGGACGGACCCTGCAGTCACTGTCCTTTGAATCCTCTTGATCCTTGTGACTTAAAGGAGCATGTTGGTTTGGCTGGTGCTGTCTTGGTAGAGGCGAAGGCTTGACGCCGGAAGCTGGAATTAGTGGAACCCTGGCTGAAAGAGACATAGGGGCGACGAAAACGTATGAGCGACGAAAGGAACCGCGATTGTTCCTATTGTCTTTCCCAGCTGTCTGTGTTGGCCAGGGTGATGGCTTACGTGAGGAATGGCGACAAAGGTCTATTCCGTCATCAGCTTTTAGCTTCTTTCATTATGACCCCATTAAATTTATCTAATAGGTCGTCGCCAATAAGGAGTAGACCTTCAACACGCTCTCTAGATCCATGGGAAGGCCAGAACAAGTTGTCAAATACCAGTGATCGGCGCAGTGAAGAAGTCGTGGCTGCCCCAGCAGCAAACTCTCGTAGGCATGAGCCTAGACAGTAATCCATGAATTTCTCCTCAACTTCTGGGGCCTGCATTCTATAGTTAAGCCTTACAAGGTTCCCTTCGGTGTGACATGGAAGAGTCCAGGTCTGTAAAATCTTGGTCCGAATCACTGGAGATCGGAGAGTAGGATCCAGACATTTGTCAAAGTTGATTTATATAGCTTGTGAGTTGACTAATAAAGACTGAATGACTTGTGATTGACTTGTGGTGACTTGTGACTAACTTGATTAAAACTCTTATTGATTTTTTGTGTGAGATTTTCTTTAGTATTCTGGTTTCCAGAGTTTGCGAAATCATATCCGGTTTTATTAAACCGAAACTATTAATTACAGCGGCTTACCGGACCCATTTGAAGACAGTCGGCGGCAAGTCTGTTGAGATAACGGACGTGATGTACAGCTTGTTGGCCTTACAATTGGCACCTTGTAGTTTGAGCCCTGCATAGAACCAAACCAAGACATTCACGTCAAATCTGAAAGTGGCCTTTGTGCAAAGGATTCAAGTTATAGTAGATCATTTGTCAGTTGTGCATTTTTATAGTTTGAAGCAGCAAACCACCAAATACACTTTCTAAACGTAATTGATAAAATAGAAACATTTTAGTGATCATCCCACGGTCTAAATGCCCTACCTGTGATAGCAAAGCTGCAGTCGTCCATCTTGTGCTGTTGGCCAAGATCCGAAACAGTCACCTAAAAAAAATGGTATTGGTGAGTGATAACAGCCAAGAAAATCCCCAATTCTGCCTAGAATAAGGGCAACTTTAGGGTAGGAAAAACTCCCCACATACATTTTTTGTTTTTGGGCATAGTTCGCAAAGGTGGTTATTTACATTCTTTTCTGGGTATGAGGAATTCAATGGAAATAGTTGGTTTTTTGGTTGGTTTGTTTGTATGTTTGCCAATCAGTTTGTCATTTCTCGTTTCCTCTCAGTTTTCCAGTTTTCCCGCCAGGGTGCACCCCAACTGCTATCAATTTGGACAAGTCATCCAATAGCTAACCTCACTATCCAATAGCTAACATCTGCACTAGTCTACGGTGGCAGCTCAACCACAACCCTGTTTAAACTAGAATGTTACTTTTCTCGGGTAGAGGCATAACTTTAGCATCAAAACTGCTGATAGTGATTGCGGATTCTTTAAGAGACCTTCTTCAAGAAGGAAGTTTTGATCTTCTGGAGGACGGTGGATTTTCTTACCTGCAGGTAGAGTTCTTCAAGAGACCAGTTGTTGACTTGAGCTACAAACTGCCTGGTAGCTGTGATGTAAGCCTCTGGCGTAAATAGACCACCTAGCCATACATCCTGAGTCTGAAGAAAGAAATGTATACCATCAATCGAAGAAGCCTAAATAATGAACAGCGTCAGAATATCTTGTCTATGGCTATTGTCTAGGTGTTCACCCATCACAACTACGCGTGAGCAGGCTGTTAATAGACGTAGCCACAGCTCTGAAAGTCCGTTTCGGACAGAGCCTTACTCTTGGATAACTGATGAGGCTGGGTCGACCCCACTGGCTATCAGAAGTAAAGTCACTTTACTCTGCCATTCTATCACTCCAAAAACAAAAATTTGTTATTTGCTTTTGCTGTAATTTTTAGTAATAGGTTAAATTTGTTGTTTAATATCTACTTGTATTGTAATTTCACAATCAAAGATCTTTGCTGGGGGTTGGAATTTGTAAACAAAATATCTAGGTATGTTTTAAACATTTGTGCCCCGGTATAAATTAATCATTAACAAATATTGTTTACAGAATTGTTATCATAATTATGGACTAATTGCTGTAACCGGTTTTAGTTAAATATTTGTCTTGTGGGTTTATATAGGGGATGCTAGATTACATTTGTGTCATTTCCTAGGTATACGTAGCTAAAGACATTAAAATAAAAGGGCAATTACTTTTGCCACTGAATAATTTAAAAAATGACTTAAGAGATGTTTTTTTCATGCCGCACTCTGGCTTCAGTTTGTAATTTGTCGCAAAGTTGTCATTGGGGGCAGCAGACCAGGCCAAAGAGCCATCAATGTGACGTCATACTTGGGAGTCCGAGTTTTTCCTGTTATGCATAGTTCCGGCGGGTTTTTCACAATCACTCCGTGCACCATGTACCATACATTCACCGCATCCGCGTCATCTTTATGTACATGTACACTTTTGTACAATAAATTGCTCCACTACAACAATAACGTTTGAGGAGGGGGTCCAAAACTTGAGCTTTTCTTTTAGAAAACCTGGTTGAAACATTGTAAAATGGGGTTAAGCGAGCTGGTAAGATTGGTTTTAGGGAACTTTGGAGTTTTCCAAAGACAATGGAATTTAAAAAATAAATTATCCCGCACTTCCATTGCAAAGGAATTAGGAAATGCGTCAAATTTGATGGTAGCTGACGGAATCCCTCGATATGAGTCTTAACCAGTTCACGCCGGATGACGTATATTAACGCAAAAATTTCCCAAAATTCAAAACGGATGACGCATAAACACGCCAAGTTCAAGTTCGGAAATGTATACATGTAAGCAGCGAGTAAGGCCGGAAATGCGTGGGTGTGCTTCCCGGCACTATCAGCCTGAACCCGCTTCGGATCGAGTTTCGTTAAAAATAATCCCGCCCGTCGGCTAGGCGATGTTAAAATAATCCCGGCGCGAACTGGTACAGAGCAATCCCACGTCAGGGAAATATACGGTCAGGGAACCAGTTTATCTGGCTCGTACCTGTTTATATTGATTGCTAACAAAATGTGGACTAACTTGATATGGTAAATTGGGGGTAATTTAATATTTGAAAGAAGCCATTTTATTCCAACGCTATAATCGGCCGACCAGCGTTGGAACTTGATACATTAAAAAAAGCTTTTCTTTAAAAAGACGACACACCAGGATAATTTTTGACTGGATGTTTTAGACTGTCATTCACCAACAGTCCAGTATTTCATAATGAATAAACAGTTTTGTTTGTTATGTAGTTATATACCCCCCCCCCCCCATATATTTAGATTGGCCGAGGTATTATGCCGTTGCTAAGGTGTGTGGGGCTATTATAGTCAAATCGCCAACCGCCAAAAATATTATTTATCATGATATTATTTATCACCCAGTGATTTATTAGTTTTAGTCTGAAATTATCCGAACGACAAACCTCGTGGTCTAACATCAGTTTGTGTGTACAAAGTTTACACGTACATGTACTTACAGTCTGGGGTGTTTGTCAGACCTGACGGTTTCGGTTGTATCGAGGTACGCTGCACATTGTCTAGGCTGCTCATTTGCCGAAATTGACCGAGAAAACCTGTAGTAAGATACATCATTTGCAAATTTCGAATTGTTTTACTAACCAAATTATTAAGAAGTATCTTACTTATTTTGAAAGAAAATAATGATTCTAGGCATCCAGCAAAATGATTGCGCTAGATATCCAGTAATTGTTCCGAAAAATGTAATAAAAAAAAAAAAAATCACGATCGCTGAAAGGCGATCACGAATAAAATAAAATAAAAATAAGAACCACTGCCCGACGCCGCCGGTTGAAAACGAACGCCGTATTTCTTGCTTTTCTCAGCATCCATTATTGTAAAAATTTGGACAGGTCAGTTACACGATATTTACTATCAAATACAACCCCATATTCGTGATAATTCAAACAATTACCAAGGGTGTATCCTACCTTACATTGTTTTGGATCGGGCGTTTTCATGTATAAACATTTATTGGATATGGTTGGGAAGCTTTTTATAAAGTAGAATATAAAGTGTCACACAGTTACTTAAATACTTAAATTGCGTAGTTTTTGTTTAATTTCGTGACAAATAACGGTCCGCCATTTTGTAGAACCAAAACTTCGACTCCACAACTGAACACATGTCCTTTGAAAACGCGTGCGCCTAGTACTACCTCACCTCGCAGACACCAGATAGCTGTTTTGTTGCATTGTTAAATTGGATGGCAGGCCTGTGGATGGTTATTTGGTTTGGATGGTTACTTTGTCAAATCGAATGACACAACAGTACTTTTGCCTAGTCCTAAAACTAAATCGAATGACCATTTTCAGCAGCATTTGGGCTGCTGAGCAAAGTTTATTTCATTGCAAACAAAAATGAAAATCGGTAGTATCGATCTACATGTATTAATTAATTTCAGAGGAAAGTGGCCAGAAATCACCTCAGATTGCACCACAGAGGATCTACTAGAAATCCAACTTGTTCAAGTTCAGCCCCTGATTTCACTAAACGTTGCGACGCGTCGCAACTCGAGTTACGAAGAGCAACGCGTCGCATCTCGCAACGCGTAAAACGATCCATTTCACTAAAGTTACGATGCGTTCAATGCGTCGCAAATACCTTGGCAACGACAAGTAACACGTCGTAAGTTACGACGTGTATTTGGGTCGTCGTAAGATGCGTCTTTTAATAGCCAGTTTTACGCCAAAAAAATGAAATAAACGAGACTAGAATACTCGGGCAATGTGTAGGAAGTAGTAAATGAAACATTTATCGTAGTCATATGAATAAACCTTGAATAGTGCACTTGAAATTTCAAATTTGCGAAAGGTCCACAGCAAGCTTGTTTTTCGTTAGAAGTGACATTTCTTTTCGTTATCGAACGATGTACGCTCGGTTGAGCACTTACGTAATACTCATTGTTACCAACTGGCGCTTTTTCGCTATTTCCCCGTGATTCCCATGAGTGGTGCTATTAATCAGAGAATAAACTCCTTTAAAATGCTACCTATCTGCATGATTTTACTAAAGAAAAAGTGGTTTATTGGCTTTGCGCAACTTAAAGTTATCATTTTAAGTGCATGGATCTGTCTTTTTACCTTCCTACCGTGCGAGGCGCCCTTCCCATTATGGCTCACGAGGCCAATACCCTAACCATTACACTACTGTAGACATGCACGAGCTTTTTGTTTTCAGAAAATTATATCTTCTCTATTCCTGTTGCGCCATATTTTGTTTTCCAGCGGTGTCCAATAATTGCTTTAAATAATTTTAATGTATTCATTTATTCCTTGCCAATTGATTGGCTAAAAATCTTGTTGGACCCCTGTAGATTTCCAATAGGCCGATTTTGCTTCTTGCCTCCCACGCACCGACAATTGGGGGATGTGAGTAGCAATGTGAGGATACCTTAAAGACTAGTGAATTACAGTACCTTGCTGCCATCACGGATGCTTACACCCGTATGTGACCCACCACCCCAAAACCAGGCTAAAGTCGAAATTGTTCATATGAGATATTTTTATACCATTGGATTGCTAGCGTTTTAAGTTTTAAAATAATACATCACATGCACCAGTACCGCTATGGAATGAAAAGTAACGACGTTTCAAAAAGTGACATTTTGTTGCCACTAGCGGGATGCCGCGCTAAAAGGCCCACACACATCAACAGACAATCGAAAAGCGACTACTCGTTTATCAGTAACGTCCGTTTCTCCTGAATCTCACCACGGACGATTATTAGTTTGTTTTTTTAAATCTTATTCGCCGTCGCGAACGATCCGACACCCCGCCGCACCGACGCCGGCGGCACACACGCGCGGCGACGAGTCGCCCGACCAAAAGCGCCGCGCCTTTCCAACATGATGGCGCGGCCCTGTGTTCCAAGATGGCGGCGCCCAGGGACAAGATGGCGCATTTTTCATCTTTTATAGTATAGAAGACTAGTGAGCAAGATCGGGTGAGAACTATATTATGACGTAATATACCTCTTCTATACCTATTGTAGACATTCCTTTGTTTTTGTAGTCGAGAACAACGGAGAAACAAAACTAATACTCTGAACCTTAATGGCGATTACAATATTGAAGATCTACTCCAAAAGATATCGAACGCTTTGTGAAACGGGCTACGATAGATATATTTTTAAAAAACATATCTGTGTATAAATACTGCAGCGGATGGGTCGTGGGATCTTGATTATTATTATTATTATTATATATATATATATATATATATTTGGCGACTCGACTCGAGTCCCTCATCTGAATGACTCGACTCCTCTCGAGTGAAGGCTAATAATTTTGAGTCCCCAAAATAAGATCAAAACTTTGCAATGACTTATGCCAGTACGGAACGAGATATAACAAACATACACTGTGTCCTGGACTTCTACCTTTTGTTTCTGTAACGTGTTTATTCATTGTGCAGTAACCAAATATTTGTGACTTGAATTGACTCGACTCGACTCGACTCGACTACACAGTGTAACTCGAATTGACCGACTTGACTCGACCTTCTTGTTACTTCTCAAGAAAAATGACTCGAGTCACACATAAATGTGACTCGGTCGTTACAACTCTGGCAGGTTGTATTGTTTTATCAATTGTTCTGCTAAATGTCTATGTAACCCGACGGCCACGCACCATATAATAAGGGAAGGAGAAGGTGACACCCTAAAGTCTTGCTGCAGCAAGCAAACGAACCCGGTAGGTACGAAGGTGCGAACCTGATCTCCGCGGACAATAACCTGACAAATTAAGCTGACAAATTTTTACTAAATTTTGTTGGTATTTGAGGACGAGAAATTAATTATCTTAAAAATAAGATTGGGAAACCGCGTGCGTTAAAAACTTAAGAAGAAAAAAGGACGTCGGCTCGGTCCGTACGTCGAATTCGGGCGCTGGATTCCGCAGAGGAGCTTATAACGACTCGGACATTCGACTACAAGTTAAGATTGTTTCAAATCGATGTCACTTAATAGGTTTGGAACATGGAGTTTTGGCTCTTTCTACATCTACTTAAAGCAAGAAGTGGAAACTTTGTGTTCAGGGTTAATAAGCCAACGCAATAATTGTCCAATAACTCGACAATTTGTATGTCGATAGAGGGCGCGCCACACTAATAGTAGTAGTAGCGGTCTCCAGCAAAACGCGGGCTCATAGGAAACAATACAACATTTGACAGACGGCGCTGCCTCGCGACGCTCAAGAGTAGGGCGGCAATGTATGTGTTTTGAATTTTGAAGTGGGTATGGTGGCCCTGAAGGGACTACGCAGATCGTGAATATTGACGTCAATATTCACGACAAATTTCACAAATTTTCTCAAAGTCGCGAATATTGACGTCAATATTGACGTCAATATTCACGACTTTCCCCAAAAGTCGCGAATATTGACGTCAAATTTGACGTCGATATTCGCGTCAAATTTCACGACTTCCCTGAAAGTCGCGAATATTGACGTCAATATTCGCGACAAAATTTACGACTTTCCTCAAAGTCGCGAATATTGACGTCAATATTCACGACTTTCCCCAAAAGTCGCGAATATTGACGTCAAATTTGACGTCAAATTTCACGACCGGAAATAAATTTTGACGCGAATTTTGTTCAAGCAAGCTAGGTTGTCTTCTTATTCATCCATGGTTTTGGCTAGTCTTGCTTCAAGACTGATTTTCTTATTTGTTCCGGGGAGCGCCGTCCGTCTATGCAGTTCATCAATCATCAATACTCCGAAAACGGGCTTATTGAGGGCGCCCTCGATTGTCACGAGAGATCAGTGGATTTGTTTTAAAGGTATATGTAGGATACGGTAGGATACACCATTGGTAATTGCTTGAATTATCATGAATGGGTGGATTTTGGGGGTTGTATTTTATTGTAAATATTTAGAATAATTTATTAATGGCGAGAAAATCACGAAAAACTGCGTTTGTTTTCAACCGCCGTCGGGCAGTTGAATATTCTTGTTATTACATGTATTCGTTTTTTTTGCGATCGCCGTCCGGCGGTGATCGCGAATTTAGTTTTATAAAGAAATAATTATAAAGGAATAATTACAGGATATCTTGCGCGATCATTTTGCTGGATGCCTAAAATCATAATTTACCTTCAAATAAGTAAGATATTTTATAATAATTCGGTAGTCAACAAATCCACTGATCTCTCTGACAATCGAGGGCGCCCTTAATAAGTCCGTTATGGAGTATGGAGGATTAATGAACTGCATAGACAGACGGACGGCGCGCCCCGGACAAATGAAAAACTCTGTCTTGGAGCAAGACTAGCCAAAACCTAGCTTGCTGGAAAACAATTCGCGTCAAAATATTCGCGACTTTGGGGCAAGTCGCGAAATTTGACGTCAAATTTGACATCAAATTTGACGTCAATATTCACGACTTTGGGAGAAAGTCGCAAATATTGACGTCAATATTAACGTCAATATTCGCGACTTTGAGGAAAGTCGTGAATTTTGTCGCGAATATTGACGTCAATATTCGCGACTTTTGTGGAAAGTCGTGAATATTGACGTCAATATTGACGTCAATATTCGCGACTTTGAGGAAAGTCGTGAAATTTGTCGTGAATATTGACGTCAATATTCACGATCTGCGTAGTCCCTTCAGGGCCACCATAAGTGGGTCCGCCATGTTGCACTTCTCGTTCGCGCCGACTCCAAGTGTTAGCGTTGGGCAATGATCCGTCCAGGTGTAGAGGTCAGTGATTTTAACTTTAAATTCTCCAGACTAAAGACACTGTTGCTATATATCACGCTTGCAACCCCCAGCTCCGGAATGGTCTGGTGTCTTTTTGCCATTCTCACCTATTGTGAACAATGTATTGGTGCCAAGCGTCTCTTATACGTAACTATACATGGGCTTGGCCCTGAATCACGAGATATAGCAACACAATGTCTTTAGTCTTTAGAATTTAAGGTGAAAACCGTAACAAGCATTACAAGTTAGTGTACCAGGTGTTATTTAAATTTAACTCGCCATAGCCTATTAGTATTACGCAGGCTTGGCGTTAGAAATGCGACATGATAAACTGGCACCGTACGCTTGCTTATCTAGGTGCGCACGACCACGTAACTTTACAGATACAATTGGATACACTAATAGTGCCTTCTCGCTTTGTGTTTTTGTTGAAAATTTGCCAGGCGTAGTGGGAAACAACACTGAAAGCCAATTGGTGTGGGTTTTTTTTCTAATCGTTTTATTCGCCATTTTGTCTTTCTTCAAAACTAACAAAGATGCGTGATATCTTTAATCTATATCAGTAGCGGAGCGAAACACAAATCGCGGATCCGGATTCGGACACGTACGTTCTGCCTAGTAGGCGTACGGTGCTAGTTTACAATGTCGCGTAATATTCTTTTTACAGCACAGCATCACAGCATCTTGTTCATGCCAACGAAGGCCTCATCCAATCAAAACGGTCAGGCCCTAAAATTGGCGCTCGCGTAAAGGCTATACAGTTGGCTTTCACTCCCCCATAAACTGGGCTGAGAAACGCTGATTAGCTTTGAGATTTGATTGGATAGATTTTGTGTGAACTGTGAACTGAAGGTCACCAGTTAATTCCGCGGCTCAGCTGCGCTGCGATCAATTTAAAAGGGCATGCCGCGCTCACCTTCTTCACAGAAGTCTGAGCTGCCATCGGCGTTCCCCAGCTTCTTCGAACATTGGCTTGTACGGCAACTGTAGACTGTATGCATGACTACAGAAAAGTAAATTATTGTGATTTGTGTGAGATATGAAATACTTCGGTTAAACTAAAACAGTATTACCATAGTACAGAATCTTTGCGTTAAAAATGAGAGCGTTACACGTCAGTCTGATCGCTCTGATCTGCACTCGTGAAATCTTTACGGCAAACGGCTCAACCCCCGTCAGAGCTTCGGGTACGTTTTCCTTGGCTGGGCTCGGGAAATATCTGACAGTGCCACGCCGTGTCACCGCCTCGTCTATCGGCCGATCACGGCGTCGTTGCGCCGCCAATTGCCTGAAGGACGACACGTGTCGACAGTTCTGCTACGGGGAGACCACCGGGCAATGTGTGCTAGAAGATGCCAGCTTAGTCCCCATGAATGAGCGTGCGTTGATGCCCGGGGCTGATAACTGCACTTATTACACCAAGCAAGGTAGGAATATCGGAACAATTCATTGCCTTGTGGTCTGTTGCTTGTGAGTTCGAGTCCAACCTGAGGTTGATTTATCGCAGTTATCCCATATTCAGAGCTGGATAGGGGAGACTTCAAAGAGACTCAATTAGATCACTCACGGATTCCGGACAGAATTCAGTTGGGGAAAAAATGGTTTACGGGGAAGACATAAATCGTTCAACCTTTCGAAAATTCAAAACATGAATACCGAAAAGATGTCATTTAGACTGTCTTAAAAACACCTGTTTTAACCAAATAAGAAATACCACCACGTCAAAAATATTTGAATGAGAAGTTGAACAAATGTGTTTAATAAATTTTAATTTTAATAATTTATCTCACCACGTTGACCTCAATTCACCAACATTTTCAGACTGTTTAACAAATAAATGTTATAGCTGTATTTAATATTTCTTATTCGCCATCATTATCACGAATATTCCACAATTTTATGGAGAAAAGAGCGTAATTGCGCATTTACACAATATAATATTATGCATGCGCATGCACACATCTTTGTACAGCGACCACTATGTCCAACACCATCCCTTCCTTCCCCGTGTCCCCGAGTTTTGTTTTTGTTCTAAAATGCGGCTTTAATTTTTTTAAAGAGAATTAAAGTATTCGAAATCTCATAGCCCACACACCCCAACACCTCTTATAAATGTAGCGTACACTACATTTAGAAGTGGTTTTGGGGTGTGTGGGTTTTGTTTTTTTGGGTTTTTTGGGGGGAGGGGGAGGAGGTGGGGGAGGTGGTTATTAATTTTTTTACCTTTAAATCTTCTTAGCTAAATACTACGTAAAAGCAGTTATCTAGGTTGTTTAGGGTTGTTTTAGTCAATGTATGGTGGTACAAACCATGTTCAGAATACTTCTATTTATATTTTGCTATATATAATAGCACTAGTGAGGTGTTTTTGGGAGTGCCAAGGTTAGTTTTATTAGGGTAATGCATTATAGTGGCATCGATTTTTCCCAAAGATTGATGGTGTGGTCAAGATTGCTTTGGTGACGACCATCATTATCTTGCGCGATCAAGGTCGGGAAGCAATAATTAGGTAATAACAGTGCGAGTACACGGTTAATTCGCTCTAATAAAAGAAACGTGAGCCGCATGTATGAATACACCCCTTCCTAAAAAACCTAAAAGTCTCACAGTAAAAAAGAAAAGATAAGCCACACAACCAAGCGTTTAATACACGTCCTTCAATGTAATGTCTTTCCCATGTGACTGAGAATCGTTCTAACGTGAGCCGCATATATGATTACGCTCCTTCCCAATAAACGCAATCTCGCAGAAAAAAATATGGCCAGAACTGACCTCCCAGAAGCGTATCTCACTAAGATAAAAACTTAAATTAAGAATTACGCTCTTGGCAGTATAGTTACGTAACCACACTGCTGGCGTACCAGCAAATCATAAATATACAGATTTATCTCTGCAGACCAGCCACAAACATAAAATCCTATGATACCTCACGCAGCAGAACCTTTTCAGTATCTCCAAAACAAATAACGAGAACGATGAGAAACAGTTCTGGCTTGTGAAAACTCTCATAAACACCCTCCCCTTCCTATATAAAATGAGTTCTGATTCACTGCAGCTAACTCTAGAATTGATCAAACAAACACAAAACAAGGCCTTTCATAGCTCACGAGGAATGCGAAGCGAATTTCATGACGTAAACAATAATGAAGTTTCATTGTGACGTTCTCTGTTACCTTAACGATTTCGCTTCGCAGTGACATTCGGGTGAAGTATGAACCGGTTCTGAATCCATCTCGCACTCACTGTATAGGGAACAGGACAATTGGCAAACACCGAATTGCGCGTCTGTATATGCGCTGCCAATGTACAGGGTGAACCTAAAAAAACGAAACCCACCGGAAAATGGCCATAATTCCGAAAGTATATATTTCATGGAAAAACTGAAGTCAATATCAGAAAGTAGGAGCTACAAGCTTTCTTCTGACACCTACATCGCAGGCCTATGGTCACTGGTAACTGAGTACCATTGTCTTGAAAACCATAGGCAGATTTCAGAAATGTCCAAATAGGTGTGCGTGTTGTTATCTTCGTGTAGGCAAATAAGGTCGCCTGGAAAAGAACAAGAACATAATTCCCTTTGTTATAACCAGTTTATTTGAAACAATAAAAATGAAAACACTTATTTGGCTTTCATAAGCATCTTTCTCAGTCCTTAAGGTTCGATTCCTTCAACATGGCCGCCACCTCTCTCAACGCAAATTTCACATCGTCTTTGCATATCCTGCACTGCTCTCCTCACCATCCCCGGATCTTGTCGTAAAATGTCAACTTCTTGCTGAATCCTCTCCCGTAATTCCACAAGGTCCCGTGGGGGACTAGCGTAGGCCTTATTCTTAAGTATCCCCAAAGGAAAAAGTCACATGGAGTTAGGTCAGGGGATCGTGGTGGCCACTCCACTTCATGATTCAAGGCAATCACACGGTGTGCAAAGAGTTCTCGAAGACGTTCCCTGACAGCGATAAGTCGATGGGCAGGAGCACCATCTTGGGCCCACCACAGACTGATTTGGACATTTCTGAAATCTGCCTATGGTTTTCAAGACAATGATACTCAGTTACCAGTGACCATAGGCCTGCGATGTCAGAAGAAAGCTTGTAGCTCCTACTTTCTGATATTGACTTCAGTTTTTCCATGAAATATATACTTTCGGAATTATGGCCATTTTCCGGTGGGTTTCGTTTTTTTAGGTTCACCCTGTATAGTCTTATATCTACGTTAATACGCACGTTAGTTGGCCATTGATCCCATTAAATTAATGGAAATCAATTATTATTGTGACCCATGCCATTGTGTACATTGCGCACTGGTTTATTTTCGTCTTAACTAATTGTTTTCTTCCCAGCGATAACACAAATTACAAGGTTTTTCTCATTAAATCGGTGGGTTCGTTTTCCTTCCCGGACATTTCTATATATATATATTAAATATTGTTTTTGATTAAAGGCTTTCGTTTATTTATTTTTATATCCTGCAATCTTTTGTATTGTTGAAGGCGATACTGATCATCCCGTAATTTGGCCAACAATGATTTTTATTTTCTTCTAATGATTTGTAGAGTTGTGTTAGCGCAAGAAATGCATTACTGAAATCGTCTTTGTTCTAAATTCTACAACAATAATGTTGGCTTATAATTCTTTTTGGCAGAAAGAAGTCTGTAACAGGGTCAGTATTTATCCAAACTGGATAACCTACTTCAGACAATTTTTTGGGAAAAATCTTGTTTTATTTGCGAGAGGAATCACCGGGTATTTTACCAAGCCCTGTATGTTGTCCATTCACAGTGTGCAGCACCACTTACCCGCTCGCTAAGTATCAGCGAGTGTTCCCTTTGCCTACTTTTGATGGCGAGATCGTGTTGGACTTCGCTGTCAGAGCCAATAACGCTGCCATGATCCTTTTCTCGACCGAAGCCTCGAACGCGGGCCTTCAATACGAACTGGGTAAGGAAACAAAGGATGCGTTGGAGTAGCTCATCCGGACCGGTTTTTTTTTTTTATACTCTGCATATTGTATCCACCATGGCAATAGTTTGCCCCTATTAATTGTTATTGTCCCCTCCGCGAGCTGCCCCGGGGGAATTGTCACTTTTTTGATACACAAAATCCCCACCTCTCAGGCAATTTTTGTATGACAATCTCTTACCTACAAGGGCGGGGCGCAATAGCGTTTATCTTTCTATGTAGTACGCCAATGGTAAAAATGATTTGCGAGTGACAAAATCCCCAGCCTGGGGCTCTTAAAACACGTGGCCAAAGTCCGACATAAAACCCGGGGCAGCCCAGGGGAGGGGTGGGGCCGAGGAAGCAATTAATAGGCGCATTATACAAACAGGAACGTATTTTCATTTATTGTCATTTCGTTTTAGTTTCTATAAAGGAGAGGTGAAACTCGCTCTTTTTTTCTCCCCCGGTGTACGTACGAACGTACGTGTGCATTAACAGTTTTCGGAGTAGGCGGCAGAACCATCATCCGAAAATGCCTGCAGTGCAAGATACTGAAGGGGGTGCCGTCTGCAGGCATCGTCAGCGAGGACGAGTTTCGTCGCTTCTGGTTGCACTACGACCGGGGATCCTTCAAGCTGGGCAAGTACCAAGAGCAGGCATACTTGCAGTGGACAACCACGCCGGCCGAACCCGTCAGGTTCATCGGCTTTGGCGCTTATGGCAGACCACAGACTTGGATGTCCTATCATACCTGTGAGTAGTGAGACTTAGAATAGTCTGGTTTAGTGACCCCATCGTCATTCGGTCTCAGGGGTCCGGTAATTAGCATTGAATCCTATGTAACCGAGCTGGAAGGCTACTACACAAATTCACGACAGGTGACAGAGAAGCAAATCTTGTTAATGTTTATTTAATATCGAATTTTTTTTAATATTTAAATTATGTCAGCAGTCAGCACATATTAATAATTAATCACTAGCTAAGCCAGTAACAGAACACATCATGTTGCTCATGCTTGCCTTTCTTGTTGCCCATCTTGCTATTGCTTACGTCATTAAAAAATATGTATTCGCCAGCACGTTTTCTATTAAACGTTAGGCCTAGGGCCTAGTTGACAGTGTCTTGTCGTTACATAATCATAATTATGACAAGTCCTTAACGTGTTTTTTTGGCATTTGAGGTGTAGGGCCGCTTTGGTCGGGTCGTACTCTATCGACTTCGGAACACTAGGTGTTGCGACTTCTCTTTACGATTTTTTACCAACCTTGAACTGTCGTTTTATCGTAGTTTTATATCGAGTCGTTTTTATATCAAGTTTGCATCTTTAAACAAATTGTAAATTCGATATCTGAGAATTCAAATTGTTTATTTATCAAGCTTGTTTATTTATCAAGTTTGTACAGTTTGGCAAATATATTGTACAATTCTTCTATTAACCTTGCGACGTGCGGCCATTTTGTTTTTACACAAACGCGCGTCCGTACTTTTTTCAAATTCGGTTGTATTTCGTGTGTAACCCCCGTGCTGTTCGGTTTTATGGCTTTATATGTCAACACAGTACTTTCCCATAGTGTCTGAATATATTCGATCCCAGCTGGTGTTGTTGAATGGGGCAAGGCAACAATGGCATGATTAATTGCTTGGGTAGGTCTGGAAAACCCAGACTTGAGACTTGAAAGGCCCCTTTATGTACACAAAGTAATGGGATACTCGTGGGGCAGCACTTTGCTTTGCTAAAAGCTGGGTCACCGGTTTAACCAGGTTCAAGCGGCACTTACCATGCTATTTGGCATGCTTTGAACTAGGAATACATGTAATAGGAGATTTGTTTAACAAATGATGAAAAATCAATTGTTTTTTACGGCGAAGCGACTTCGAAAAAAAGTACGGTGGCACGTCGCAAGGTATAGCACCACGCACTCGACAACGTAGTCTAGCACCCACTAGATGCAACAAGCAGCCGTCCACTGTAGTACAGGTTCCCCCTTCCAAAACTTAATGTCTTGGCATTTCTCCTCAGGGCCCTCTTTTGGTTTTTATCCGGGCCTGGAGGGTGTTGTCCTAAAAACAGGAACTCTAGAAAGTCGCTGCACCTCCTCCACAAAGTCGGCCATGACGACAACATGCGCTATGCGTACCCGTACGTACCACCAGGTTAAGAATATAATTTGTATGCGTGCAAGAAGTCTGAAAATACTGAACACTGCCAGTTTTGTTTTCCTTTCTCGCAGAAACGTAGATCGGTTGATTTAATTAATATAGTTATTTGTATTTTGATAAATCGATGAAGGGAAGAGAAGTCCAATTAATAAATACCCTGTGGGCTTAATTCCTCGAAATAATATCAAAATAACCACTTATGTGTTGAACGATTGGGGGGACACAATTACCTATAGAGGGGGACAAAATTAACGGCTCCAGGGAACACTTTTACCTAGGTAATTCTGTCCCCCCCGGACAATTTTACCGGGGACAGAATAACCGTTCACATCGGCAGCCTAAAGGTCTGACTGGTTCGACCACCATTTTGTTTGTGTTAAAAAAATAACCAATATCATTGGTTGGACACATTATCTACCAATCAGTTGATTATTTCAACCAATCTATTTTTAGGGTGTAGGCTGTATACTGTTAAAGAAGTAAATACATGTGATAACAATAACCATAAGAGCGAAAGTTACATTAAGGGATACCGGCATGTTGGATGTAAAGATCAGGATGATAAAAAGAAATAAAATAGCTACAAGAAAAAACAAACTTGTCAATTCCAAGAGTGTGTCTGTCTGTTGTGTTGAATAGACATATTTTGGCAAAATGATAATGGTTACTATATTATAAGTTTCCCTTGAGTCTTACGGGAAGAGCTGGTTCGCTTCTTACCGTGACACCCTGAGAAGGCATTACTACCGCAATGTCAACATCATCCGATTCAGAACTGGAATCGCCTGATTTAGAACCTGAATCAACTGACAAAGTCTACACAATTAGGTTCAGATGTAGATTCAACCACCGACCTGAAAACGGGTGTGTCCAAAAGACCATGCAGAATGGACACGTTTCAAGTCAAAACAATTGATATTCCTCCTGTCACCACCACCTTCCGACAATTCTATAGTATATACAAAGTTATCAGGATCGATCAGGTTGATCAATGATGACATTGGGGGGGGGGGGGGGGTCTGTATGTTTCGCAGACAGTGTCTGTTTTGTGTCTGCGCTTTTCACTGCATCCCGACAGAGCGTTGGTTTTTCTCTTAGATCCCGACGGCAACATTTGCTAAAATAATAAATCAGCGTGTACTAAGAAGAGCGTTATCAATCGCAGGAAGTGTTATTTGAAAGTCTAAGGTTCCCCTGTAGTTGCCATCTCAGCCGTTGGCAGAATTCCCCCGGATTTAAAGGCCTTATGCGACACAGGGGAGATGCAGCGATAATACGATACGATCGAGTTATTTGACCCCGTGCCTCGAGTTCGATGCCGCCCTCTAGCGTCCTAGATTAGATCGCGATCTCCAATTTCCTGCATGAGAAGGGTGCGTTCGTTTAGCTCACATCTGAGTCATCAACACGGGTAACTTCAGTCGGGTTAGACACGGGTTGGCCACACTAGCCGTGCTAAACGAACGCTCAAATGCAGGTCATCACGATCTTCACGTGATAATCGTAGCCGCGGCTGTAGCCATTGACAAACCTCATTTCGAACTCCATATGTTCCGTTGCTTGAAATTAATAACGCATGCGTGTGATGTATTCCACAATAGACCAGGCTGTAAATGAGCTAGGTATCACCTGGAAGGGGAATTTATCTCCAGTGATTTTTCTAGACCAGAATTTCATGAGGAATAAGAATATCTCGGGTAAAAAGCCGAAGTCACGAACGCACCCTCCAAAAAGGGGGGATCTTTCCAGAAAGGGGGGGGGGTGTCCAGTTTTTAAGAAAAAAATACCATAAGTTACATTTAAACACAAATAGGATAAAAACAAACTCTTATTAACCTCAAAATTTAAACCCAGTTAGTTAATTCAGTCTTATATATTTGATGTGGTAACAATGTAGGGGTGGGGGAGTATTAGGGGGTCTCTAAAGGATCCCCTAGTTAAGAAATTATTATTCTTTATGAAATTCACGTCATAATTTTATTTAATGTTTGGTAATTCTAGACCAGATTTTTATGAAGATTAAGAATATATTGACCCAAAAAAAGGCCAAATCCTGCATACCCCTTCCCCCCAAATGGTTTTTTTTCAGGCGGTATGACAATTTCATAAAATACCCTATAGGCTATGTAATAATGTAGGATACCGTAATTACAAATATGATGCAAAAACATATTGTTAACCTCAAATCTAAATTAACTTTGTTATTTTAGTCAAAAACCATGTGGCAACAATACAATGTGGGGGTCCGGAAGTGCTGGGGGACTTCGAAGGCCCCTTATTTAAGTAATGGGATGGGGTCTTTGGGGGCATCTTTATATTAGAAGAAATATCCTATGTTACATTTAGATACAAATAAGATGAACAGTTCCAAGAATTTGGGTCCATACTTTTCAGCAAAATACGGTACCACTATACCCTTTAGTTCAAAATGTGTAATTAAGGTATATGGTATATGGTATATGGTATACATATGGTATTTTATTAAATTTTCATACCGCCTGAAAAAGAAAAAACATTTGGGGGGAAGGGGTATGCAAGATTTGGCTTTTTTTGTGTTCAAGATATTCTTAATCTTCATAAAAATCTGGTCTAGAAATACCAAACATGAAATAAAATTATTACGTGAATTTCATAAAGAATAAGAATTTCTTAAATAGGGGGTCCTTTAGAGACCCCCTACTACTCCCCCACCCCTACATTGTTACCACATCAAACATACATGTACAAGGCTGAATTAACTAACTGGGTTTAAATTTTGAGGTTAATAAGAGTTTGTTTTTATCCTATTTGTGTTTAAATGTAACTTATGGTATTTTCTTCTTAAAAAAATGGACCCCCCGGAAAGAACCCCCCTTAAGGGGAGTGCGCTCAGGATTTGGGTTTTTTACCCAAGATATTCTTATTCATCATGAAATTCAGGTCTAGAAAAATCACGTGAGTTAAATTCCCCTTCCAGGTGATATCTATTAGAAGATAAAAATGGAGGGTGCACGGTGGGTTTCGGAGAGGGGAGCTAGCTAGGTAAGGGCACTGGGACTCGTAAACTTTGAGCATATGATTGAGTATAACTCTGGTGAAGCTCGACAGGCAGTGTTTTTGTTGTCAAATTTTGTTAAATTTAATTTGTTAGTTCTATTACCATGAAAGTACCACGCTGTATACTGACCATGTGACAGCGCGCGCAATGATTAAGTCGTAACAATAACATTATTGATATTGAGGGCGCACTTGCATGTTGTTCTCGGTGCGCACATTTCTTACCAAATCCGTTATATTTGTTCTTCTTTTTTTCTTCTTTTTTTTGGTTGTGTCCTACTTGGACCACTGATCTCTACAAACTGCATAGAGCGGCTCTGCACGTGAAGCCATTGGCGGCCATATTGGAATATTAAAAACATTGCAGGCGTACACACGTTTGTATAGCGCACGACCGAGAAAACTCATTTAATATCACAGGAAACGAAGTTAAGGTCGCAAAAACGATCCAGTTTGATTAGGAAAATTAAGTTAAACATAATAACACCCAAGAATGAGATGTATACGCCAAGTTTGAATATTAAAAAGCCCTATTTTCGGGAAAAGATATGAGACACACATTTTGTTTTAACATTTCCAACATCATAACCTTATGCACAAACCATAGGAAAAGGAAAAACGAGTTTTTTTTGGATCAAGGAAATTCTTAAATTTTGGGGTTTAATTTTATATCCAGACACTAAAAAGTGCCAGTTTTATAATTAAAAAAAATAGAACATTTTAGTGCGCGCACGTGCGATCACTGCATTGTTTTGAATATCCCAACATGGCCGCCGGTGACTTCACGGCACGCTATCCCATCAATGTACGATCGACCTATCCAGTTTGTAGAGATCAGTGACTTGGACTCACCTGCACGTACGAAAATATAATATGGTTGCAAAACAAAAGATAATGTGTTATTTGCTTCAAAAGAGGGTTTTGATTTGAGAGGGCGCCCTGCCGATAAGGTGCTCATGATTTGGTATCGTGAAGCGCCAGAAGAGGGCGCTTTACCCATAATTTTTCCCCCACGTCGGTCAAAATCTTTGGCATAAAATAATCAAAATGGTCCAAATACTAAAATTGTTATATTTAATATCGCCATAGGGAAGCATACTTACGTTTTTTAAGGCAGAAATTATCATTTATGCTACTTATTGTCCACAAATTTGAATCTGGCTATTATAGTATTAACAATAAATAACTTTTAATTTGATTTGGTTACTAATTTTTTATTTTTTTTCCCCTTTTTTGCTATTTTATTTTTTTACTTTCTGTTTTTTTTTAAGGAAACATAAAGCCCTAGAACTTGACTTGCAAGTAAATCTGTATAAATTATGGTCGGCCCTGAAATGTGTATGGAGTTTTTAGTATGGAGTTTTGTGTGTGCATAGGGTGTGCATAATTGTAAGCCGCTGTTGCTCTTTATATATAATGACTATCAGGATGCCGCGCTTTGCGCGGCACCTGCTAGCTGGGTGAAATCGTAACTTTTAGATACACCTTGTTGACGTCTTAAAAACATAATGGATTGTATGACAAACAAACCGCGAAACTTAGCGAGTAAAGTATTTCGAGCGCACGAAATTATTTCGAGCTCACGAACAGATTTTTTCGAGCGCACGAAGTCATTTCGTGGCCACGAAAACATTTCGAGCTCACGAAACAGGTTATTTTGAGTGCACGAAAAAACTCACATTATTTCGTAAGGGTGATTTGTATTCGTCATATGTCCCTTTAGGGGCTCCGTAGAATACCATTGACTCTGAATAAAAACAATCTTTGTAAAAACTAGCAGGATGCCGCGCTTCGCGCGGCACCTGCTAGCTGGGTGAAATCGTAACTTATAGATACACCTTGTTGACGTCTTAAAAACATAATGGATTGTATGACAAACAAATCGCGAAACTTAGCGAGTAGAGTACCAGCTAGAAATTATTTCGAGCGCACGAAATTATTTCGAGCTCACGAACATATATTCTTGGAGCGCAAGAAGTCATTTCGTGGCCACGACAACATTTCGAGCTCACGAAATAAGTTATTTTGAGTGCACGAAATAAAATACTCAAATTATTTCGTAACGGTGATTTGTATTCGTCATATGTCCCTTTAGGGGCTCCGTAGAATACCATCGACTCTGAATAACAAACAATCTTTGTAAAAATACTTTTCGACTTCCGAACTAATAATACTCAATAGGCAGTCCATCTTCGCTTGCATGCTGCCTGCGTCTCGTGATTTTTTAACAGGAATCGTACGGGAAACAATACTAACCACTTCGGGATTTCTGATTTACATCATCGTGAAAATCGTGATTAAAAAACCCAACAGGCCGGCCACCTGACAGTGCGCCCTCAACTGACGTAATGCAGTCACGTTTCTAAATTGCAATATTTATATCCACCATCGCCATACAATTTCGCGACATTTTTGCACGATCAAAGTTGAAATTGAGGCAATAGCGATATGTTTCGGAGTGTTTTGAGACAGATAATGTTGTAATCAGCGGCGGATCCAGGATTTTCCAAACGGGGGGGCGTAAAAATTTACCAAGCAACAAAAAAAAATTTCCCGTTTTTTGTGTGTTTTTTTTTTGTGTTGTTTTTTTTTTTTTAAGCAAAAGGGGGGGCGTGCGCCCCCCACGCCCCCCCCCCCCCCCTGTATCCGCCCCTGGTAATATTTAAGTATCGACAATGTGAAGCAAAGAAATTTGCTCAAAAGGCAACACGAAAGGAATAAATCATTTGTTAACGTTCCCAAGCTGTGACTGAAACGTGTGAGAACGCGCGAACTTGTAGAATGGATGGAGCAGAGAGTGATAACGCAGTAAATCGGTAAGCACTTTAAGAGAGAAACCAACGAGAGAGTACAACGATGTCGTATAACCAAAAGCTAAACGACGATGTCTTTTTGGTTGCTCTTGAAAAAGGCATTTGGGAATCCATCGCACAAACGCCTTGCTAATAACTCAGAAAGGCTAAAATTAGTATTGGGTGCGGGATTAGTATTTGACCATAAACTGAATGGAGTCTCATCCTTGTGTAGAATGTATTATATGTGTAAAACTGTCAATCAAACAAATTAAGCATAATCCTACCTACATTATAGTCCTACTGCAGGTAACATTCTTAAGGCTCCTACTGGAAATACGTGTCTAAAACAGTGTTAACCAGCCATTATTTGACTTTTGCATTGACGATTTCAAATTTGTTTGAAGAATCTTTATAGACCATTCATTTTGAGCGAAAAGTTATGTGAAAATTTATGTGAAAATGGCTAATCAATGTTTTTATTTTAAGATAAATTAGTGGTTTTAACTTTAACTGTTTTTAGACCGAGTCTCTGGAGACCTCGCAAACGGGCAGTTTAAATTATGACTTGTAAGTGACATTGCTTGAATTTTGACATCGCGACATTTACAATCACACTGTCCCCCTTTTTTTAAGACAAAACCAATAGGCACCGTTTTTAGAATGTTTATCTAGCCTATTTTCAGTATATATGTGAGAGAAATGTCGTAAATTACAAAGTGTGGGTTATTTTGTCACATATTGCCTCGTACATAAAAGCCGCACGGTCCTTAGACTTCGTATTTTGATCCTTGGTATTGCAAAAGTACTCATTTTGTATAATATTAAATATTAATCTTCAAGGAAAATTTTCAAACAAGTCCAGTTCTTCAAATCGCAGCTTTAATTAAATCAAACCTCAAGTATTAAATATAAGATATTTTATATCAATTTCATAAATTAATAGTTAATGTCTCAGGTTTACTTTTGTATAGACCGGAACGGATTCATCTTCGGATATTTATTAATTTAAATGTTATTCTCGACACACACACAATTATCACAGCTGCCACACCTCCGGAATATGAACCGTATAACTGGAAAAGGGCAGTTTCAATCATTCACCAGAAACAATCCGACCAATCATATTATTTCCCAGTGCGTCACGCGTCAGTGCCGTTTCTTTATAGCACTACGGCTGCGGCGTTTTTTAAGTGTGTTTTCATAATTGCTCACAACATAGCATTTCGTGACACACGGCATTAGCACCGCACCATCGGAGCTATCTGGACGCACTGCCGCTTGTCCCAGTTTCAACTTTACACGGCAGGCATAGCGCTAGGGTGTGTGGGGCACCCACCGTATGGGCTTGGTAACTAACTCCTTCATCAAAGGCTGACTGCAGTAGCGCTGGGGTGTGTTACCTATAAGCTTGGTAATACCCCCGTCACACCGGACTGGCGTCCTTACTGCGTTCCTACGGCGACCCAGGACGCGGTAGGGACGCCATGGACGCCGCGGGGTCGTGGTGAGAACGCAGAAGGACGCCGTGGGGACCCCAAGGACGCCGAAGGTCGCAGAGCGACGGCGTTTACTTCGGACATGTTCAAAGTAAACGCCGAGGTTTGGCGTCCTGGCTCAGGACGCGGTGGGATCGCCCTGGGGTCGCCATGGTCGCCGTAGCAACGCAGTAGGAACTCGAAGGACGCCCTAGGGACGCAGTATGGACGTGGTAGGGTCGCCGTGGAGACGCGAATAAATGGATCGTGGACCCCGCGGCGACCTTACTGCGTCCTTACCACGTCTATGGGGTTCTTACCACGACCCCACCACGTCTAAGGACGCGGTAAGGTCGTGGTAGAAACGCCAAAAACGCCGTGAGGTCGCCGATGATCGCCGTGGGGACGCCGTGCAAACTCAATAGAAACGCCAAGGACGCGGTAAGGTCGTGGTGAGAACGCCGTGGGGACGCCGAGTAGACGTACAGATCGCGGAGCACAGGACCCCGGTGTGACGGGTGACCGAAATCTTGATATTTTAAAGAAAAAGGATTGGGGTTCTCACGGCGACCATCGACGTCCTCCATTTTAGGACGCAGTAAGGACGCCAGTCCGGTGTGACGGGGTATTACTCTTTCATCAACGACTGATTTCAGTCACCAGGCCCACCGCGCTACGGCTTACCTGTTAGACCCGGTGGGTAAACAAGTGCACGCATGTATTGGAGCATCGTTAATTTCTCAAAGACGCCAAAGACAGCACTGTGGGATCGACCTAAACGATATAAGCCCTCCCCTCCCGTATATTATGTTGTAAAGAGTGAAACTGAAGTCGATCGAACTGTGGGGAGCTTGTGAGTGCGCACCAATCGAAACAATGGATCCATCACCTGCTTTGCTTGGAAATCGCATTTCATCGGAGGGCAATGTGTAACGCCCTAAAGATACGGTATTTTCCGAATTGACCTTTTTGAAAATTTTGGGAAGCAATTGGGAGTCGGTGTCTGTCTTAAGAATTATCCGGACCATCGTAGGATGTCTTGGTATTCTTGGCAATGGTCTGGTTTGCTTGGTCATCGCTAAAGTACCCGTTATGAGGACCATAACTAATGCCTTTATCTTCAATCAGGCTGTCATCGACTTCCTGGCTTCATTGTGTCTGTTCGTTCACAGCAACAGCTTGTTAAGTATGCCGAGTGAGCCAGCACTTGCCCGCGTCTTGTACTGCTACGTTTGGAAGTCGGGTTACTATCTCTGGGCATTTTTTGTAGCCTCCTCGTTTAACCTCATGGCTTTGACATCTGAACGCTACGTCGCCATCGTTTTCCCTTTTAAATATGTGAAGCTCTTCGGTGCCAAGCAGGCCGGAGCCATGATAGCTGTGGTATGGATCACTGCCTTCGGATACAAAGCCTACTTGTTTGCCACCCGTGAGATCATAAACGAGGAGTGTCCTCTCCGAAAGCTTGAGGCGAAGGGGTTGCTTGGTGTTGCCACAATTTGTATCGAGTATTTCTTCCCGTTGATCTTTATGGGTTTCTGCTACGTCCGGATTATACTGTGTCTGAAGCAAGGAGCGGCGCGCGTCGCCCAGCAATCGTCCTCGCTCCGGCACGGTGGGGAGTCGCTGCGAGGCTCGCTCGTCCGGGCCAAACGGAACACCATCAAGACTCTGATGGTAGTTTGTGCGTCCTACATCTTGTGCTGGTCGGCCAACCAGATCATCTACCTGATGTCCAATTTCGGTTGGCCGCTGGATTTGGACGGGAGCTTTTACGTCTTCTCGGTGTCGCTTGCCGCCTTCAATTCTTGCGTCAACCCCTTCATCTATTCCATCAAGTACAGGCAGTTTAAGAAGAGCGCGAGGTCCCTCTTAATGCCTTGTATCCCCGCTCGCCCAAATCGCGTCATGGTAGCGTCGACATCATATAACGTTGCTACAAGGGGGCAGGTTGATTCTGAACCCGGAATTGAGTACCAATGAACTGATTAACCTTAACCATCAGAATTCTTTCAAAATCTACCAAGTTTTTTAAAAAAATAACTGGATTGAGGGAAGTTTAGCCTAGCCACCGTCACAAGGAATGTACATGGAATGTACACATAATTGCCACAGTGCGACTTTACAATGGAGGACTAAGGAGCTTGTGTCGAAAACTGTCAGTAATATTTGCTGGGAATTAAAATGCGAGGACAACATTTTGGTCTGTTGTTTACGACCGTTCGTCAAGGTTTCTTTTTTTCCTTAAAAAAAAAAAATCTGAGTCAACTTGGTACATCTATTGAATGTATGATCATTACACTGAGTTTTGGGGTTTGGTATTATATTCATATAAATAGTAACATAGTACATTGTATGTTAGATTCTCTTTTAAATGTATGTCATCGTGTTTACATATACACAGTTATTTTATATGAAAACCTTGTTTGGTAGGTAAAGATATAGCGGTAACTGCGAAAATGAAAAATGGTGATTGAAAGAAAACAAAATGTAGAATCTGTGAACAAACAACCAGGCTGTGGCAAGTGGCAACTATATAATGTACACGGTTTGATATTTGTATAAAATAATACAAAAAAAATTGTTTAAAGTAAAATTGTATTTTACATAATACGGTTATTTTCATGAAAACGTTTTTGAAAGAGGAAACGTAATTAGTGGCAAAATACAATGCTGGTTTTGTTTACTTTGTATGATTGAAATTGGGAAACGTAAGCTTTGAGCAAACACGGACTGCGCCACCCGGATACAAACGAGCACGGTTGGTAAATGACAATTTTCTTGGAGAGGTGATAATTATGTTTGTCATAGTGTTTCACACAATTATTGAACAAAGAGGGATCGCTATATGGCAAACTCTTAAATTCGTGTCAATAGGTGTTTTTACGTGGCTCCCCAGAAAGAGAATCGTATTTAGATAGAACACTCGATTTTGTGATCAATAAGAATCGATAAGGATTTTTGCCAATCCGATATTCAGAAAAATTAGTTTTAGTCAAAGTAGACCTACTGCATGATACAAACCTGGTATTTTTCCCTGTAATTATGGTGTTCACTTATAGAAGCGCTCATCGTCAAAAAACCTTGCTCAGATTGACTTCTTCATTTTATCTTTTTCTTCCCGACGCAAATCTATCTTTTTCCGCCAACTGTTTTAGGTTTTTTTCCCCCGCATTTCCAATATATCTTCTTGAATCACGGGAGATACACGCACGTGCCTAATACGCGACCACGTTCACCAGACATAAAGATAGAAAACAAATCTATATAAGGAGTGAGTAAATATCAGATTGGAAGTAGATATAGGCAGTCACGATTCATTATTGGCGCTTCAGAAATGTGCGTTCACTCACCAAAGCAAGCACTTATACCGCGAATAACAATTACTAAGTACGGAGCGTATTTTCAGGTTATTATTCGTTCGTGGTGCCGGTGGAGAATGAACATAGGCCTAAAATTGTACTTGAGATTAATTTTTTTTTAAACTATAGGCCTACTGCTCTTAGATTATGGTGATGGTATCGCATGTCGCCAAGGCAATTTCGTGAGTGCCCTTTTCTCCGATATAATCTCTCCAGCCTTAACATTTCTGTCCAGAATCACGACTCGTTTTGAATCTACCAGTCTGAGAGATAAAGATTGATTATATCCGACTTTTAAAAAAAGTGTCTATAACTGCTTTAATTGGCACGATACCCCGCGCTAAATGTTTGGGTAAACGGCAATATTTATCCCATGACATATTTATCGATGCTTGAAAGTTTAGTGTAGTGCTTTTATTATATATCATTTAATGAAAACCTATTGATTTTGTAGGACCCAACTCAAGCCTGATATTGCTTGTGGACACTGGCATGAGAAAGTACATGATGTGCAAGACCTTTGAAGTGAATTGGATCGGATGCAATTTGATCTAAAAAAGATTGTGCCTTTAGTCGTCCATATAAGAGGAGAGTTGGTCATTTTATTCATGCAGTATATACATGTACTTTGTCGGGGCATTTCTTTATATAGTGCCGTCCAGACAGCACTTAATCTTCAACTCCAACCAGCCACGACATTTCTATGTTTGTATAGGCTTATTAAGATGCATTTGTCACCGAATATGTCTTTTTGAAGAACATGTTTGTGTTAAGTTGTTTTCTTCTCAAACGCCGTCATGAACTTCAGCACTTTGTATGAAAACGTACAAAAACAGAGTCACACCGTTGATAACGCTAAAGTCTTTGTTATGTGTTATCGTATATCAGCCATAATACTAGCGACAGTCGCGTCCCATATGTTTTGTCCTCGAAAATAAGATATATTCGGGTGTGATAATAATGATTGGTTGAATGATTAGTTGATCGTTTGACATTCGGCTATTTATGTCAAATTAATGACAATCCCAAAAAATATTGAAGATTTAACTTAAAATAACTAAATCAATATAAACCACAATTATTGTATAACTATCTTTCCGTTCTTTTATGTTAAGACAGTGCACACCGAAATTAGATTTCCACATTATAGCACCCCCTGTAAGTTATGAGCTTTCCAATGAGATATACAATACAATGTATAATTACTAAGAGTGAATTCGACCCATTAGCAATAATAAGAAGTGATCAAACGTTGCGTCGCGCGTTACACCATTCGTTCTAAAAACGGTTGATGAAAGACCAACTGGTCTTTAAAAAACACATTCGTATTAGAAAGGTTAAGCTTCCAGAATGCGCTTTAAGATAAACAAAGAGCCAATACTTATCTCAATACTTCTACCAAAGTATATATGCATTACGTCTCGTGCAGTAAGAATAGCCTTCTATTAAAAATTGAGGAATCAAAATGGTTAGGGTAATTATATGATGATTAGAATATATCTGTTCATTGAGAAGGGTTTACATTCGGCTCATCTTTGCCGTTTATTTCAACGTCGGTTTGAAATCCACCTCTTGGTTCCAAGATGTGCATCACACTGCAAGAGAAAAAGGGGATGAGAATAAACATGAGCAATGTTACACTCTACGACTCAATTTTTTTTATTGGCTGTTTATTTATTTATTTTTAAAGTTCCCTTTCTTATAAATGTTGCGGTTTTGCCATAAGGATGCCAAATACAACGGTGGTGAAAAGTATATTGACCAAGTTGGCGCAACAGCATGAGTGTAACTGAAAAGTAGGAGAGCATACATTATTCCGTATTAACCGGTAAGACAAATTAATGTATGTTGCTGGCATGGTTCGAGATTTCTTGCTTCATATGTTAATTGGGTTCTCGGAGTTTCAAAAATTCCTTTGATATCTGGGGAATATGTTAAGTAGAGTGTTTGGGGTATAGAGTTTGTATGTACCAAAGTGTGACGTCGTTGTCATAGTAGAATGTTTCTAAATTGGGTACACGGTGGACACAATGGGGACAATGGAAGTCAACAGTTCTCCATTGGGTATATTTCTACAGATGAATATGTCTCGTATACTACGGCCCATTTAGTCATGCATGGTATATTTTGAAAACTCACATTGTGGGTATGCAGATGATTCCAGTAAGGCCCGCCATAGCGAAGAACAGAACCGGGGCGTAACCAGACTGGACCGCCAAGGAATAGGCGTAGCTCTGCACGATGAGAGAGGTAGCGGATACCAGGGAATAGACCAGTGCATATACAGAGAATAACGCACCTGATGATGCAGACACCAAACAAAATATAAAGTGAGTGAACATTATACGACGCTGGTAATCTAGTAGTAGTACGACGCACGTATTTTTTTCGATTCTTTTTTTCGAATCCTAGTCCAAGTTCGGTCAGATTTAGTTTCAACTTCTCCTGACCAATAACACTAAATAGAGGATCAGAGGAGAATATAGGCGTTCCATTGCTTAGGGCCAATAATTAGCAGAGACCCTGCAAGTTTCTGCAAGTTCATCACAAGTTCATACTAGTTGACGCTACAGTACTGGAGTCGTAAACTCAACTCGAGAATTATTGTTGACGTTGAGGTCGTCTAAAATCTGTTTATCACAAGTCCTTCAGTCTCAAGTCAAGTCACTAGCTATTTCAAGTTTGTCATTGTTCAACCAGTTACTTGCTACTGGCTTCATGAAAGGACTTGACTTGTCAAAGGACTTGCAGGGACTCGAATACAACTCTTCAACGAACTAGACGTTAGCTTTTCGTTTAGTGGCGGTGTGGACCATACACTTTCAGGGGAAATCGGAATATCGTATTTCACTTACAGTGACTGTTTTTGTTGACGAGCCTTGTAAGTAGATTGACGAACACCGGTTGAGAAATGCCGGCTAATACACCAGCTAAGCTCGCTGAAAAAAACCCAGATAACGGCAAGTGTGTAAATTGTTAGGCCTGTGTACGTTATTGTTCATATACTACCAAGAAATAATTGTATTTGCGTGTGCAATAATATACAAATTGTTTGTGAGTTAAATGGAAATTTCATCTGTCACCTCATAAAATTATTCCCATCGCACGAATGTGAAATAATAATGTTATTTTGTACAGTACTTTAAAAAATCCTCTCCGTCTGATTCGTCAGAACGCGACCAATGACGTAGTCACGTGCAATGGAAGTTCTGTTCACCGTTGTGCATTGGACGAATATTTCAGTGCACGTGATCAACGATTCACCAATCAGATGATCAGTTAGGGAGCACGTGGTGTCGCCCATGTGTGCAGTAGGCGGGGCCTGTTACCTGCGTAGATCAGGACTGCGTTTGTCGTCGCAACACCTGTGAGAAGCAGCTGCGCAACTCCCGACAAAAGACTCAAGTAAATCGACCAGTATCCAGAAAGAATCCACTCCAGGAACCAAACAACGAAGGGTGTCACTGTGGATGGAAATACCGGGAAAACAGCTATATTTGCATATTTTATTTTATTTATGATTGTGTGCAAGAGCTATATATTTAAAAGTGTCAACGCAAAGCTGGGAAAATAAACCGATGTACAACACGCTGATAATGACAAATCGGAAATCGTAACTAACAATAAAACACTTGGCATGGTTAATATAACAGCTGTGTGCTTATTAGCTATAATTGTGAGTGCCATTACTATTATTTTGTTCGAAAGTTTTTTAATGGTATACTGAAGTTTATAAATTGGAATACTTACCCACAGAATTAGGTACCCCGTACAATAATATAAAGACGCCGACCAGTTTAGAGCTCCAGCAGAAAGGAACACCTAGGGCGTAGAGATTGACCGTGTTCAGATAGCCGTACATCGTAAAGGAAATCATTGCAAAGCAGACGAAAATCAGCACAATTCTCCATCTCCGACCCTCAGTGGAACTCACGAACAATTTTCGAATGCCTCGGGTGACACTCCTGACCAGCTTGTCGAGATACAGCGGTCGCTTCTCCACAGATTCTCGAATGAGGCTCTGCGGTAGCATCCAGAGGAGAGCTAACAATGCGAAGCAGGTGACGACTAGATAGATGACGTTAAACGAAGACAACGTACTTCGGAAATTGTTCAAGATGAATGCAGCAAGATAAACAACGATGCTCTGAATGGCGTAGATTGTAGCTAAAGCCACGCCTCTATGCTTGGCAGAGACAGTGTCCGTCATGTACAGCATGCTGATTGAATTAAGAAGCACAAATCCTCCTGAGATTCCGAAAGCAGCGCACCCAATAAGAGCGTAGTAAACAGACAGCTCAAAGTAGGAGACCACTAAGAAAGTGACTGACATGATCAAAGCACCCAGGCATCTTAGTAGAATGATGGGCCGGCGGCCGGTGTAGTCCGACACCGCGATTAGAGGCAGGCCGGTTACTACCGGAATGAGGTCTGTCAGGAAGCTCTGGTATATCGAAAAGCGAGCAGTTTCTGCCTGAATGTCGTTCAGCTCTTGGCTTCCGTTGGCGGCGGCGCACGCGCTACCTCCTACGGGGAGGGTGAAGTTACGCTTTCGGGCAAACTCCGATCGCGCAAACTGGATCCCCACGCTCGCCATGACATTCTCACTGGGGATTAAGATAAGTACCTGGAAGACCAAGAAGAGAAGTATTGAGATCCACGTGGATCTGCCTCGAACCTCGGATTGAAGAAGAGGTGAGTTTTCAGATAGTGGCTTAGACATGCCTGTGGAAGCTCTTGCCACTGTGGAAGCTCTTGCCACTTGGTTGGCAGACCTGAAATGTTTGAGAAGGTCGAGTCAAAGCTACTCACTAAAAAATATCAAAACCCGAGTCGAGTCGCGTCGCCAAAATTGTGACTTGAGTCCGAGTTGAGTCGAGTCATTACAACTCTGGGGCATGCGCACATAACCAAATAGCACAGACTTCGTGCTGGACTATTTTTGTACCCATGGGAAAATGTATTCATATTAAACGATGAGTCCCAGTAGGCCTATGTTTATAATAATATAGAGTTGACAACAACAATAAATTATACTGTACCTCAGTCGAAATTCTGACCGCGGGCAGGAATTGGCAAATCTTCCTCCATGTTTTTTACCCCTTATTGATCAATACAGTTTCTATACTGTACATGTAGTAGTACTGCATACAATGAAGCTTCAGCGCTGGAGAAGGTAGTGGCATACTAACTGGTATACCATGGACATTGTGTTTTGCAATGCAAGTTCAGTGAAGCTGAACCGGTGTCATAATTATAACAATATGGACCTCTTTTTCGATTACATTCAAACGAACATAATAGCCCAACCACGGTGGTTGGGCCCATTGTGCATTGTAAATTAGACTCTGCTGCAGCCGTTCAAAATCAGCACCACGTAATAGGTGTGCATAGGGGGGGGGGGGGGGGGGTATTTTAAGTTTTATTTGTTCGATTTACTTCAATCGATGGCGTCTTACTTGTTCACTGTAAATCTGCTTCGGGTATGTTAGGAATTCTTTGTTGAAGACCACTTGGCCAAAAAGCACCGGTAGGCCCTTATCAACGCCACACCATGTGCACTTTTAGGCCTATGTCTCGCTGCTAAACACCGCCGCGGATCTTTATACTAAAGCTCGCGTTAGGTTCCAGTTGTTTTGGGTGTTTCTCTTTTCTTTCTTTTAGGCATGCAAAATTATGTGTGTGCTTCAACTGCAGAATGGTCATACACTGGTTCCGCGAGTGTCCATTCCCATCCCACGCCACCGTCCTTCTCAAGTCAAACCAAGAGTGTAAACGGAAACCCCCCCCCCCCCCCCCCCCCCCCCCCCCAATTCTTATTAAGTTTTGGAAATTATTGTAAGAACCGTTTCCTTTCAACGAAAATTCACCGTCGTCGAAAATCACGAATCCGGCGCGGACGAAACCTCGTTGTGCGTCAACACTTATAACGTTTCCTTTTATTAAGATCTCTTGAATCCTCCTCACAGATTTGATTTAATGCACTCGACTCCAATCGTAGATCTCCAGACCAAAAAATGTAGACTTGAGTTACTCATTAATGCAGCAGATAAGCGTTTAATTTGAAATGACAACGAAGAAATCTGATGGTTTGGGTGATTCTGAACTTTAAGCTCCTCGTGTCCAGCTTCCATTCACAGGAGCAAGGCATGTACTTTAATCATTATTGCTCTTTTTCTTTACCAATTATTATGTGCTAGCAAAGGCAAGATAGCGAATATATTACAGCCTCTACAAATGTTTTCTAAAGTATAAAATACGCGATCCCGTTATTAAGTCGATCGGGGAATAAGAGAGATTATATGCATTTCTGCAAAAAAACATCTTGGTTAACTTGATAAGTCTTCTGGCTTTTCAGTTTTATACACCATCGGGAATCAACTGTACAAAAACCTCAATTTAAACAAATCAGAGAACAATTTTACATTATATCATCTGACGCAGAAATTATTTTAATTGACAAATTAGTATGGAATCCATTAGCCTCCCTGGTTATTAGCCTCCCTTGTCTATCCCACAGACATAAGACATGAACATGTTAAGTTCGCCGCGGATGACGGCATTCGGCATATGAAGCCTCTTACTGGACGGGTATCCAAGATTCAAATCCCAGCGGTCGAGGTACAATGCTCCCGATGGACTAACTGAATCCTGCAGGATCTCCCCCATGCGACGAATCACGAGGTCGTTGTAGTAGACGCGTGATTCTTTACTGGGCTGGTCACGGGGGTGTGGACCGACTACAACGATCTTAAGCCCGGGGCAGTGGTCGACGCGCACGAATTTGAACCCGAAAACGAAGCCGGCGCTCAACTGGTACTATGTTTACTCCGCAATAACCAATGAAGTATAAATCGGGGCACCAGCTCAAATAACACGGGATGGGCCGCCCAATCGCGAATAACAAACTCGGCAACAACTCGGGCCACCGAGCGAGTAAGGCGGATACAATTAATTTGTGAAGGCTTCGTGTAACGCAGTAGCTGCCGCTTAATCGCAAACAGCCAACAAATCGGCAACCGAGTTACGGTATACGATTTCGGGAAGGCTTCGGCCCGGGCAAGGACAATGCAAAAATAACGCAATAGTTTACGCAAAAAGGCCCACAGACATCAACAGGCAATCGAAAAGCGACTACGCGTTTATCGGTAACGTCCGTTTCTCCTAAATCTAACCACGGACGAATACGAGTTTTTTCTTAAAATCTTATTCCCCGGGGGATTCGTCGTCGCGAACGATCTGGCACCCCGCCGCACCGACGCCGGCGGCACACACGCGCGGCGACGAGTCGCCCGACCAAAAGCGCCGCGTCTCTCCAACATGGCGCCACCCATGCGCCAAGATGGCGCGGCCCTGTGTTCCAAGATGGCGCGGCCCTGTGTTCCAAGATGGCGCGGCCCTGTGTTCCAAGATGGCGGCGCCCAGGGACAAGATGGCGCATTTAACATATTTTATAGTATACTAGCAGGATGCCGCGCTTCGCGCGGCACCTGGGCCCAATTTCATGGCTCTGTTAACCACATAATTCCTCGCTTACGGTCACCATTTTCCGCTAACCGCGCTAGCAGAAAAATTATGTGCTTACAGTGTAAGCACAGAATCCTTAGTTACGGGTTGTACGCATGCTCAGAGACCAAAATTCCTCGCTAACGCATGAAATACGTTTACCGTAAGCACCGAATTTTCTGCTATAGTAAGCAAGGATTTTTCGCTAACGGTAAGCAGAGCCAAGAAATTGGGCCCTGCTAGCTGGGTGAAATCGTAACTTATAGATACACCTTGTTGACGTCTTAAAAACATAATGGATTGTATGACAAACAAATCGCGAAACTTAGCGAGTAGAGTACCAGCTAGAAAGTATTTCGAGCGCACGAAATTATTTCGAGCTCACGAACAGATATTCTTGGAGCGCACGAAGTCATTTCGTGGCCACGACAACATTTCGAGCTCACGAAATAGGTTATTTTGAGTGCACGAAATAAAATACTCAAATTATTTCGTAACGGTGATTTGTATTCGTCATATGTCCCTTTAGGGGCTCCGTAGAATACCATCGACTCTGAATAACAAACAATCTTTGTAAAAATACTTCCCGACTTCCGAACTAATAATACTCAATAGGCAGTTCATCTTCGCTTGCATGCTGCCTGCGTCTCGTGATTTTTTAACAGGAATCGTACGGGAAACAATACGAACCACTTCGGGATTTCTGAGTTTACATCATCGTGAAAATCCTGATTAAAAAACCCAACAGGCCGGCCATCTGACAGTGCGCCCTCAACTGACGTAATGCAGTCACGTTTCTAAATTGCATATTCATATCCACCATCGCCATACAATTTCGCGACTTTTTTGCACGATCCAAGTTGAAATTGAGGCAATAGCGATATGTTTCGGAGTGTTTTGAGACAGATAATGTTGTAATATTTAAGTATCGACAATGTGAAGCAAAGAAATTTGCCCAAAAGGCAACAACGAAAGGAATAAATCTTTTTTTAACGTTCCAAGCCTGTGACTGCAATGTGGTCGACGCGCACGAAATTCGAAGCCGAAAACGAAGCTGGCGCTCAAACTCCGCAATAACCAAGGGAGTATAAAGCTCAAATAACACGTGACGGGGCCGCCCAATGGCGAACAACAAACTCGGCACCAACTCGGCCACCGCGCGAGCAAGGCGAACACAATCAATTTGCGAAGGCTTCGCGTAACGCATGTAGCCGCCGCTTAATCGCAAACAGCCAACAATTCGGCAACCGAGTTACGGTAGTACGATTTCGGGAAGGCTTCGGCCCGAACTCCGGGCAAGAACAATGCAAAAAATAACGCAATAGTTCACGCAAAAAGGCCCACAGACATCGACAGGCAATCGAAAAGCGATTACGCGTTTATCGGTAACGTCCGTTTCTTTTAAATCTCACCACGGACGAATACGAGTTTTTTCTTAAAATCTTATTCCCCGGGGGATTCGTCGTCGCGAACGATCTGGCACCCCGCCGCACCGACGCCGGCGGCACACACGCGCGGCGACGAGTCGCCCGACCAAAAGCGCCGCGTCTCTCCAACATGGCGCCAACCATGCGCCAAGATGGCGCGGCCCTGTGTTCCAAGATGGCGCGGCCCTGTGTTCCAAGATGGCGCGGCCCTGTGTTCCAAGATGGCGGCGCCCAGGGACAAGATGGCGCATTTAACATATTTTATAGTACTAGTCAAAAGTACCCGTGGGTGTAATATATGACCGGAAGAAGGGAAGTTGGGGATGGGGTGACGTACCCGTACCCGTAAGTTTGGGCGAGATCGGACCAAGGACTTGGGAGGAGTAGCGAAAAACGAACATTTGACCTTTGACCCCAGTGACCTTGACATATGACCGGAAGAAGGGAAGTTGGGGATGGGGTGACGTACCCGTACCCGTAAGTTTGGGCGAGATCGGACCAAGGACTTGGGAGGAGTAGCGAAAAACGAACATTTGACCTTTGACCCCAGTGACCTTGACATATGACCGGAAGAAGGGAAGTTGGGGATGGGGTGACGTACCCGTACCCGTAAGTTTGGGCGAGATCGGACCAAGGACTTGGGAGGAGTAGCGAAAAACGAACATTTGACCTTTGACCCCAGTGACCTTGACATATGACCGGAAGAAGGGAAGTTTGGGGATGGGGTGACGTACCCGTACCCGTAAGTTTGGGCGAGATCGGACCAAGGACTTGGGAGGAGTAGCGAAAAACGAACATTTGACCTTTGACCCCAGTGACCTTGACATATGACCGGAAGAAGGGAAGTTTGGGGATGGGGTGACGTACCCGTACCCGTAAGTTTGGGCGAGATCGGACCAAGGACTTGGGAGGAGTAGCGAAAAACGAACATTTTACCTTTGACCCCAGTGACCTTGACATATGACCGGAAGAAGGGAAGTTTGGGGATGGGGTGACGTACCCGTACCCGTAAGTTTGGGCGAGATCGGACCAAGGACTTGGGAGGAGTAGCGAAAAACGAACATTTGACCTTTGACCCCAGTGACCTTGACCTTTCCAAAAATGAACCCCTCAAGGGCAATTCTGGGGTGAACTTACATCCACCCACCAAGTTTGGGCGAGATCGGACCAAGGACTTGGGAGGAGTAGCGAAACTAACAGACAGACAGACAGACAAACGTTGCTCGAATTATAGTATGATGATGATGATGATGATGATGATGATGATGATGATGATGATGATGATACTAGCAGGATGCCGCGCTTCGCGCGGCACCCGCTAGCTGGGTGAAATCGTAACTTATAGATACACCTTGTTGACGTCTTAAAAACATAATGGATTGTATGACAAACAAATCGCGAAACTTAGCGAGTAGAGTACCAGCTAGAAAGTATTTCGAGCGCACGAAATTATTTCGAGCTCACGAACAGATATTCTTGGAGCGCACGAAGTCATTTCGTGGCCACGACAACATTTCGAGCTCACGAAATAAGTTATTTTGAGTGCACGAAATAAAATACTCAAATTATTTCGTAACGGTGATTTTTATTCGTCATATGTCCCTTTAGGGGCTCCGTAGAATACCATCGACTCTGAATAACAAACAATCTTTGTAAAAATACTTCCCGACTTCCGAACTAATAATACTCAATAGGCAGTTCATCTTCGCTTGCATGCTGCCTGCGTCTCGTGATTTTTTAACAGGAATCGTACGGGAAACAATACGAACCACTTCGGGATTTCTGAGTTTACATCATCGTGAAAATCCTGATTAAAAAACCCAACAGGCCGGCCATCTGACAGTGCGCCCTCAACTGACGTAATGCAGTCACGTTTCTAAATTGCATATTCATATCCACCATCGCCATACAATTTCGCGACTTTTTTGCACGATCCAAGTTGAAATTGAGGCAATAGCGATATGTTTCGGAGTGTTTTGAGACAGATAATGTTGTAATATTTAAGTATCGACAATGTGCAGCAAAGAAATTTGCCCAAAAGGCAACACGAAAGGAATAAATCATTTTTTAACGTTCCCAACCTGTGACTGAAACGTGGTAGACGCGCACGAATTCTAACCCGAAAACGAAGCCGGAGCTCAACTGGTACTATGTTTACTCCGCAGTAAACAAAGGAAGTATAAATCGGGGCACCAGCTCAAATAACACGTGACGGGGCCGCCCAATCGCGAACAACAAACTCGGCACCAACTCGGCCACCGCGCAAGCAAGGCGGATACAATTAATTTGCGAAGGCTTCGCGTAACGCATGTAGCCGCCGCTTAATCGCAAACAGCCAACAATTCGGCAACCGAGTTACGGTAGTACGATTTCGGGAAGGCTTCGGCCCGAACTCCGGGCAAGAACAATGCAAAAATAACGCAATAGTTCACGCAAAAAGGCCCACAGACATCGACAGGCAATCGAAAAGCGATTACGCGTTTATCGGTAACGTCCGTTTCTCCTAAATCTAACCACGGACGAATACGAGTTTTTTTTTAAATCTTATTCCCCGGGGGATTCGTCGTCGCGAACGATCCGGCACCCCGCCGCACCGACGCGGGCGGCACACACGCGCGGCGACGAGTCGCCCGACCAAAAGCGCCGCGTCTTTCCAACATGGCGCCAACCATGCGCCAAGATGGCGCGGCCCTGCGTTCCAAGATGGCGGCGCCCAGGGAAAAGATGGCGCATTTTACATCTTTTATAGTATAGAAGATATTATTATTATTATTATTAACTTATATTGCGCAAATTCCATAAAAAGATGTTCAAATGCGCATTACAAATATACAAATTTAAAAATTACACATTAACATGACAGAAACATTAATCACATCATTTTACTCCATAATTTACAGCAAACTAAGATGCCATAACACCCAGCATGATTTTAGTCCAACTCATCCAAAAGGACAGTATCAATAAAATGCCATAGTAAAAAGATGTGTTTTAAGTGATTTTTTAAAAACAGCAAGATTTGTCGACTTCCGAATATTTAATGGTAGAGCATTCCATAATTTGGGTGCAGCATACTCAAAAGCCCTATCACCGAGCGTGATTTTAGTCCGACACACCGGGTAACTAAGGAGCGTATCATCCATGGAACTTCTAAGATTGTAATAAGAAGATGCCTTTTTTTTGATAAGTTGGCATAAGTATGCGGGAGCAAGACCATTTAAAATTTTATAAGTTATTAACAACACTTTAAAATCGATCCTGAACCTAACCGGAAGCCAGTGTAAATCGATAAACAAGGGTGTAATGTGACAGTACTTTAAAGCATTACAAACCATTCTAGCACAAGAATTTTGAACACGTTGCAGCTGGTTAATTTGAATATCAGGCAATCCATAAAGGAGACTATTACAATAATCTAATCGGCTGGAAATGAATGAATGAATTAAAGTTTCGGTGCATTGCCTGGACAGGTACTTCCTGATACGTCTAATATTATGCAAATAATAAAAAGCAGTAGCACAAGTTTTGGTTATATGAGTAGCCATTGTCATGTTAGCATCAAACCAGGCACCGAGATTCCTTACAATGGGGGTAGTGGAAACCCTGGATGCTCCGATATTGATACCATCAATACTAACCTTAGCTAGTTGTTGATGAGTACCTAAGATAATGAATTCAGTTTTACCGTCATTTAGCATCAGCCCATTGCCAAGCATCCATTTGCGTACGACATGTATACAGCCCTCCATTGCAGAAAGTGCCGACGCCTGGTTTGATGCAACATTTGGGCAAAACGAAAGATAAAGTTGCGTGTCATCAGCATAGCAATGAACATTTGGGAGTTGAGTTTCAACTACTTCGAACAAACTACTAGTATATAAAATGAACAACAAGGGACCTAAACATGAACCCTGTGGTACACCACCTTCGAGGTCAAATTTCTGAGACAATTTACCACGAATGGAGACCTGTTGAGATCTATTAGACAAATAAGATTTAAACCAAAGAAGAGCAGTCCCGTCAATGCCAAACTTGGAATGGAGTGTGTTCAATAAAGTTTGATGATTCAAAGTATCAAAAGCTGAACTTAAATCAAGTAAAACTAATAATGTAACATGTTGTTTATTCATAGCCATTAACAGATCATTTTTAACCTTTAATAGAGCAGTTTCAGTACTGTGACACTTACGATAAGCCGATTGTGCAATAGGATATAAACCGTTCAAGGATAAATGTGACTGTAGTTGAAGTGACACAGCTTTCTCCACCAGTTTAGAGATAAATTGCAGATTACTGACAGGCCTAAAATTTTTAAAATGTAAGTCAAGACCAGGTTTTTTTAACAAAGGTAAAACCACTGCTGATTTCCAGCATGCTGGAAAGTGACCAATGTGCAAGGATGAATTTACTAAACTAGTTATCACAGGCAAAAGTACGTCCAAGGACCCAGTAAGTAACTTCACAGGAATAGGGTCGAGGATGCAGCATTTCTTACTTGAGCCTAAAATTAGCTTACAAACATCGTCTTCAGAAAGTTGCCTAAAATCAGATAATCTATCGGCATCATCAACTAATGAAAGTATGGGAACAGTTATCTGAGGTGAGCAGATTTCATTACGCAATCTTAACCTAATATTTGATATTTTATTAACAAAGAATTTGCCCATCTCATTTGCGAGAGTTATGTCGTCCGTGTGTAAAGGCAGCAAGAAAGACTTGTCAAGATTTAGCAGAGACCTGCTCAGCTTAAACAATTTCTGCTGATCATGACTATTTTCGCTAATCAGGTTAGAATAATAAACCCGACGTGCCCTATTCATCAAAAAGATGACATTATTTTTATTCAACTTAAACAAGTCTAAATCGTGCTGAAGCCCAGTTGTTCTCCATCTACGTTCGCATTTCCTACGCAACTTTTTGGCCGTTCTGATATCATTATTGAACCATGGAACGCAAGGCCGAGCAGTGATAGTTTTTTTCAGAACCGGTGCATGATGATGAACAACAGAACTAAGAATGCTATTATATGAAGTGGCAAAATGATCAAGATCGTCAGAATTGCGCAGTTCTAAATCTGCATTACACAAATCAGATGAAAAAATGTCACTTTTGAACACTTCCATATCAACAGAATTGATCTTTCTGTAAGATACCTCTTTCACAGATAGATCAGGTCTGTTTAAATTTAGTTTACACAAAACTGAATAATGGTCCGAAAATAAGTAATCGGTAACCGGTTTACTTTCAATTATTGAATCTGACTTACGAGTAATAATTAAGTCTAATGTATGACCCAAAACATGAGTAGGTTGATCAACAAACTGTTCAAGATTCAATGATTCTAATAACTTAGAAAAACATGTCGCATCATAGTTGTCAACATCATCGACATGAATGTTAAAATCACCAGTAATTATCAGTGGCGCGGTAGACAGTAAAACAGTTTCTAGGTAGTCGGAAAACTCACGTAAAAAAGAGTTAAGTGTTACTCGATGGTTGGTTGAGTAGGGTGGTCTATAAATGACGACGACGCGCAGTTGATGAGACCCGACCCCCACAAGCCATTCCGAGAATTCAAAGGACGTTTTCTCAGCAGCAGCGACCTTTTTAACCTCCATCGAATCACGTAGAAGGAGGGCAGTACCACCACCATCTATCTATAGATAGATAGATAGAAGATAGATAGATAGATAGAAGATAGATAGATAGATAGATGGAGTAACTATAGAATACAGGGCCACCCGCGAAAGCTTGACGTCATCACGTGTTAGGCTCATTACAGTCAACAGAGGGCGGTATATGAAGCGAATTATATATATAGAAGTGACGGTTTCGGGTTGTCTGGGATGGGATGCGATGCGCGGATGCGCGGATGCGAGGTCGAAAAAAGCTTGACGTCATCACGTGTTAGGCTCATTACAGTCAACAGAGGGCCGTATATGAAGCGAATTATATATATAGAAGTGACAGTTTCGGGTTGTCTGGGATGCGTGGATGCGCGGATGCGCGGATGCGAGGTCGAAAAAAGCTTGACGTCATCACGTGTTAGGCTCATTACAGTCAACAGAGGGCCGTATATGAAGCGAATTATATACATGTATATAGAAGTGACGGTTTTGGGTTGTCTGGGATGCGTGGATGCGCGGATGCGCGGATGCGCGGTTAGTCTAGTCCTAGACCCTTGTGTTATTTCGGCGCCCACGCGCGCAGATTCGTTAACGCTGTCTCTTTTTCAAATCCCGACTTCGTGTGCGTTGGTGTCTCACGCATGCGTAGTTTACATAATGCAGCTGGATCCATACTCGCACTGGAGCCGACGTTTGACAAACGTACATGATTTTGGATTCCCCAATCGAGTGAGTCCACTGAGTTCGCGGGTGCGATTCGTCTGTAGATAGCGCCCTCTATAACATCGGTGGTTTGTGTCAGTGATCGCGGAATAAACAACACGAAGGTCTTGGAACCAAGACTAATGCGCGGTCGGCATAGGCAAAAAGTCAATAGACGTGGGACGTAGTATGTCTGTTTACACATGCGCTTTCTTACGCGAACAAAGTCGGGACGCCAGATGAGTTTATTTAGGTGCATAATTAACCCATAAAAATTGATACAGTCCCTAGTTAATTGTATACAGTCCCTAGTTTTTCGTATACACGACTTTTATACCTTTTTCTATAAGATCCTATCTAGATGAGATTATTTAGGTGCATAATTTACCCATAAAAATGGATACAGTCCCTAGTTAATTGTATACAGTCCCTGGTTTTTCGTATACACGATTTGTATACCTTTTTCTATAAGACCCTATCTAGACGATATTATTTAGGTGCATAATTCACCAATAAAAATGGATACAGTCCCTAGTTAATTGTATACACTCCCTAGTTTTTCGTATACACGATTTTTATACCTTTTTCTATAAGACCCTATCTAGACGAGAATATTTAGGTGCATAATTCACCAATAAAAATGGATACAGTCCCGTTATTTGTATACAGTCCCTAGTGGATACACTCCCTAGTTTTTCGTATACACGATTTTTATACCTTTTTCTATAAGACCCTATCTAGACGAGAATATTTAGGTGCATAATTCACCCATACAAATGGATACAGTCCCTAGTTGTTCGTATACAGTCCCTAGTTTTCCGTATACACGACTTTTATACCTTTTTTCTATAAGATCCTATCTAGATGAGATTATTTAGGTGCATAATTCACCAATAAAAATGAATACATTCCCTTATTAATTGTATACAGTCCCTAGTGTTTCGTATACACGACTTTGATACCTTTTTCTATAAGACCCTATCTAGATGAGATTATTTAGGTGTCTATTTAACCAATTCTCTTTGTTAATATAAACAATTATGAAAGTCGTGTCTACGGACTGTATCCATTTATTTTGAATTATCGCGGTCAACCGGCGTTGGTTTATATACGTTCAGCGCGTATTGAGTTTAATGATTTAACTAAAAATGGTTTGCGCAGCAGCGCCCTCTTGTGGTATTTAGTTTTTTAGTTACCGTCTAGCTGGGCGGAGAATGGAATGACCCGGTTTATAGGCCGTTTTCTAAACCCCTGCCTTCAGCCTATTGCTAAACCGCATGGATGAAACCGAGACGTAGACGAAGCTGGGGTTTGTAAAACGGCCATAAAGTCTTGGCTGCGCATCCACGCATCCGGATGCGGGGAGCTGAGCTGGGGTTTCGAAAACGGCCATAAAGTCTCGACTGCGCATCCGCGCATCCACGCATATCCGGATGCGGGGAGGTTTCATGGTGACCGCGCATCCACGCAGCCATGGATGCGCGGATATAGAATGGAGTGGCCCTGCATTCTATAGTTGTACCAGATAGATACTAGATAGTATAGATGATAGATGACGACGTCGCCTATAAAATAATTACGCACACGACTCCCATACATTTGCACGTTGCACACATTATAATTAAGTGACACACCAGGACTCGGAAGGCGATTCGGCTTAGTCCATTCGGAAAACATCTGCATATATTTGGAAAATGTGATTGGATAAAGACCTTCAGAAACGTCATCGGAAAGAAGACATCAGCCGTATTCCAAACCCAAGCTGCGTCTTAGTATAATCATAATGCTTTATTCATGCAGTTTAGCAAGGGCTGGAGCCGCGAGACAGAGACAATTGTCCCTTTTAAAACTTTACCTACTGTGACCTTTCCTAAAAAAAAATCGACACGGGCAACACCGAACACAATTATGGTTTGCATTCCAGTGCCAGCCTTTTATTTATCACACACAAAGTTGCAAAGACCACGAATTATAAGCACCATTTTCAAAATAAACTTTCATCTTCACTATTCAGCTGTGTTTAAACTCCAATGGATAATGAATCACTATTGACCGATCACTAACTGATAATGTAATAACAAATGACCGATAGTGTAGTAACTTTTACTACACTCTCAGTCAATTTCTGTTACATTGTCGGTTAAAGGACCGAGAAAGTAATAACAATTGGTCAATTTGTGTGACATTTTTGGTTGGTTACTAAACAAACTCTTCATAAAACACAAGGAGAAGTTGTGAGTGAATCACAAACTCTAAAAAAAACAATTTCAGAAAGAGATTTGGTACTCAATGATCTCTTGCAACTTTTGTTCTTCACAATCTAAATAATAAATAAACTGTTCTGTATAAACATGATTGCAATTGCAATAATATTAAACTATGCTTCGAAAATTATTTCCAAAATTAAGTCGTAACCCTTAGAAATGAACATTGGACATACTCATAATAACTAATGCCACAATATTCCACTTTTTCAGGATTCTTCTAAAATATTTTGTTCTTCCAATTAACACATATTGCAAGATCAGAATTTCAGCTTAATTTTTTTGTTAACTTGCCGACTACAGCAAAATTATGAAGACAAGTGAAGAAATAAACGTTTTTCTGAATGACTAGACCTGCAGTCATATCAACTATATCCCCTGCCATGCGTGTCACTAAGCTGTCAGTTTAGCCGCTCGATAGTCCAATGGTTCATTATTCGAATGTTCAAAAGTCTGAACACACAATTAATGTCCTATACTCAGGGTTCATCAGTCGAAAATTAGGGTTTGATTTCAGGCTCAAATAATACGAGTAGAGCTTTTCTCCCTCCGAGAAAACAAGTTCAACATTTACGATATTTGACTTTGCTCTGTGCCATAACGTCATAGAAACGACCAAATCTCAGCTACCGATGCTCCGGATCACTGCTTCTAAGATCACTGGGACTTTGAATACAGTGAAACAGTATGCATACAAAGAGCAATCTCTTGTCCACACAGCATGTTAATTCTCTTGGTCAAAATAGATAAAACAGCAAGTGCAACCACAACATGCAATTTTTTGTGTTCTAAAATTCTGTCTAAAGTAAGTTATCTTTATCTTGCACTGATGTTTTTGTTACATTAACCCTAACATCACCGAATGCTACAAAATACTACTAGTTAAATATAATATGCAGTACTCTCACATAATTGTGTGCAGTGCCTGTAGTATTTAATTGTGTACTTCACTCCAAATACTGTCATAATATACATGTACCGTACATGTGCAAAGGTTGCCGAGTGTAGATACATCTTTAAAATGTACATCTGAACCAAACGCACTCAACAAGCAAAAAGACCCAATGCTAAAAAATACTACAACATTAGCACATGGTAGTAGCCAGTAATTGCGTACCTGTATTATATAATACAAGCATACATGTACCGGTATAGCATTCTGTAGTACTCAGTTACATGTAGGCCACAGTAATTAGGACGTTAGGGTTAATGCCCATTCCATAAACTTAAATTAGACATGGTATTATTTCACTGAATTTGTCCATTCAAATAAATAATTCGTTCAAATGACAATAGGGTACATGTTTACTTTACAGCTTAAAACCAATCCATTTTCATTGCTTTACCGCTTGTGTTAAATACAGGAATAAATATACGTTACGGCTCGGGTCATTATTGCATTTAGGCAACTACATTTTTTCGTATAAAGATGGAATCTACGTTGGGAGATGTCAATTCAATATTACATTTTTACTCTTCACCGACGTTTATTTACACTGTATACTCTGTGTTGTCCCGAGGGATTCATTGAAAGAAAAACCACTGATTCGGGTCTTACTCGAACCCACAACCTCCTGCTTTCTAGTGCAGACTTCTCACCACTCGACCACCGAGCAGGCTGGCTGGTTCGCATCACCGCAAGCAAATGTTTCTTAAGATGAAATTTGCGTCGGGAAATGTACATTCAATATTCATTAGATTCTAGTGCATGTGTTATCACTCGTCTACCGAGCTAGCCATGGTCGGGTGGTCAGTTCAATCTATTTAGCAGCGGGTACATGTACTTTAAGCAATTGTTTTATAAGATGGAATTAGCATCGGGAAATGTACATTTTTATTAAATTTCTAGTGCAGATCTAGATGTCACAGATGTCACAAATATTTCACAATACACAAACAGTGTACAGTGTCCCCCCAAAACCCAACACTTTGTGTCGAGGGACATACTCCTTTTAGGAAATTGTCTATCGCCCTCAGTTTTGGATCTGTTACAATCCTGCCTTGGCTAGATCATAGTCAAAAATAGCAAAATCAGCAACTGAATTATGCAACTTAAAAACCCAATTTCTTCCTTCATCGTATTTAAATATTTTATTTGTATATAACTATCAGTAATTTTGCACCCAATTTATTGCCGATTTTGTTCAAATCCGACTATGATAAAGCCAAGACATGCGATACAAGACGTCTCTAAAAAAAAGTATACCCATTTTCAAATTCATATTCATAAATACCTGGGACAGTTTAGGCATTCCTATTGGTCGAGAGCCCGTCACGTGGCCGGTATTAAACGGACGATAAAGACATGGCTGGAAGTGTTTAAACCCAGTTGGCAACAAAAGTGGCCTCCGCACATGGACAACATTATTCCTATCTCGGCGTTGCGCGTCATTCCGTATTTGGAGTGACGTCACATTTTCGATAAATATTTATTTTAATCAAAGAAGCTAAATTGTTGCCCCGAAAATGGGTGGGTTATAAAGCTCAGGAAAATTTGGGGTAAAGAGAATAATTATGTTTAAACCCTTTTTTAAATGAGTTGTAATTTAAATCCATACAAGATGGATTGATAAATATAATCTTCTTGGCAAAGCCTGAAAAGTTGATGTAAAAAAATCGTCTGCTTTCTTGGCGCTATTTTTGTTGTGATGTCATAATTTCTAGAGTTATTTACTTTTGTGAAGGAAGATAAATAGTTCCCCCCCCCCCCCCCCCCCCCCCCCCCCAAAAAAAGGTGGGTTTCGGAGATCAGGAAATCTGGGATGAGAAAATAATTATATTTAAAACTATTTTTAAATAAATTGTAATTTTAAACCATTGAAAAAAAAGCAATAAATGCAAACCTCTTGACCAAGCCTGAAAAGTTCATGAGAAAATAGAGTTCAGCTCGACACTCTGGGAACGAGGTTGCCAATGCAGTGATGGCCATTTAGTCTGGTTCATAGTAAATACGCTTTATTGCATGTATTGTGTAGAGCGACAGAGGTGGAAACATGTCATTTGACAGTGGCCCGTGAACATGGATAGGGGAAAACACACAGAATGGCGAAACACCGAAATTTACTTGCGACAATTTTCCGTGATTTTCGGGGCTTTTTTGGCTCAATTTTACAAAAAAGGTATTTATGAATGGGAATAAATGTGTGTTCGGTCGGTATTAATCACTCTGTTTAATACCGCTTGGAGTCTGGGTGCTGATAATTACCCTCGCCTTCGGCTCGGGTAATTATCAGCACCCAGACTCCAAGCGGTATTAAACAGAGTGATTAAAACCTCTCGAACACACATTTATTCCCTTATTCATGCAAAACTATTTAGCGAATATACATGTATGTGGAATGATGTCCTCTGTTCAATAGTGTAAGGTTCATTATGTCATTGCCATGGATGACTGAACAAACCAGACAGTGAACGGCACTGAAATCAGCACTGTGACAAGTTGCTTACTTGAGTGATAAGGCTCATGAGGCAAGTGTTTTTAACGACAAATTGTTTTGCTGTTTGTACATATTGGAAAAGTGAATCAATTTTTGTGTGATCCTTTCTTTTTGTGGTACCAGAATTAGACATGTACATGGCCACCTTTCCTGTTAAGGCATTAGCTGGCATCTTCGTCTCATGTCTCTTATACTGCCTGTGTTTATCATCCCAACTTGTCACTCTCACAGTGCCGATTTCAGTAACGGTGCCTTACATCTATAACTGTCTTGTTTGTTCAGTCATCCATGACAATGACATAATAAGGGAATAAATGTGTTTGAGAGGTTTTAATCACTCTGTTTAATACCGCTTGGAGTCTGGGTGCGATAATTCGGCGAGGGTAATTATTTACCAACTACCTGGACATGTACATGTATTGTTCGTTAGTCTCCTTTGAAATTATTGAAAGGGTGCTTTCATGACGTTTACACACGCGTTAGATTTTATGGCGGGTAGCGGTTGACGTAATATCACGCTCTGACTGAAGAGAGAACAAATTCCCTAAGCGACAGAATGCTGGCAAAAACATGTACATGTAAATAATGGTGCTAATAAACTTTTGGTTGGTACTACCGGTAGTTGCATTATCAAAACAGGAATATTTTATTTAATATTTACTAGGAACCAGACTATTACTGCCATTGGCAACCTCGTTCCCAGGGTGTCGAGCTGTATGCGCCCAACACCACCCGTTCTTACTATTGGAAACGATGTACGGTTGGAAATAAAGTGAGCCCTGGGGACGGGTATAATGCGACATCGCGTGACGTATTTTGTTGCCAGCTGGTTTTAAACACTTCCAGCCATGTCTTTATCGTCCGTTTAATACCGGCCACGTGACGGGCTCTCGACCAATAGGAATGCCTAAACTGTCCCAGGTATTTATGAATGAACCTTATACATGTACATGTACATGTACATGTACCATTGGACAGAGGATATTCTACCCTTTCTACAGTTTTGTACATTAATTTAAAAATGGATACCATTTTAGAGACACCCTGTATAACAAATAACATACATGTACATGTACATTGTATGTACCGGTACATTTAATATCAAGCTTAGGGTGTTAGATGATTTATCTTTTAGGATCTTCAACACAAATTGTTGCGGTTGTGATGAGACACGCTGAACAAGGACAACACTTTTTACCAAGTCATAATCTTATTTGAATGTTTAGTCTACTGCAAACATCTTCTTTATTCCTTCCTTATCCCTTCCTCTGTGAGGGCAATTAACTGTATGGCACTGCATTAGAGGATTCTTTGCATGTGCAATAAAGAAAAGACCACTTCTGTAGTTAATAAATGGGCACACACTGTATGGCTTTGCTTACACAGTGTAGTACACCGTAGCCTCATACATGTACATGTAGCATGACCCAATTAACCTTAGTTTCAATGGCATTCCTTGAAGTGATTTGGGGTGCCATGTAAAAAACGGTTTTTTTAAGGTGACTTTTGAAGTTCATTGAGTGTAAACAAAAGAGGAAGGGTTATGGAAGAGCAAATGTGGTTAACACGAACTGTATGCACTGCTTGTCACAAAATACAAAAATAGAATACAACCTTTTGAGCAATAACAGCTTTAACCTGTTTACCTACACATTTTGACCACCTTCTAATTCTTTATAATGCACATATTTCCTGAGCGAAGAGTCAGGCAGGTTTGGTTTTACACCTGTACACATACACATGCAAGTGTGTAAAGGCCTTCGATCGTGGACGGGGTATTGTCCGACCGTCTTCCCTCTTTTGTTTATACTCTAACGTTTTTTGATGATCGCCATAGGATTTGTACACGGGAAAAGATCGTGGACGTTTTGTCAATCGTGGACCCATTGTTTGACTCCCAATTCTTTTGTCCGACGACCACGATTGCCGGTCAATACAAACGCACTGGTACATGTACGGTATGTGTGTGTACAGATAAAGACTTAAATACTTAGCGTTAGCTGTCTTTTTTTATATAATATACAGTGTAACAATCCGCGTGCAAATGTACAAAACACGGCGTAGCAAGACGTAGCAATAACATACAGTAACAAAGTCCATGACGAAGTCTTGTAGATGCTTCAAACGTTGTACATTGTGTACATATTTGTATCAAATGCACTGTAGTCCCCCACAAAACACTGGTCCGTTTCGTCCACATGCTTGTGGATGCACGTTCAAATTGTTCACACGTCTTGCAATGCACTGGAGGGTTAAACATCGCTTGCATTACCACCACTCTGGCAAACTACTGGCAATATTCTTTTTAAGTTTAAATTGAAGTTCATGCCACACAGTTTTTAGTTAGTGCTTCTCACTCGTTAACAAACATGACAGGTTGTTAATTTCAACAAACAGGTTGCGAAGATTGCACGGACATCTGACACAGTGAAAGTCTGTTAGACATACATGTTCATACATTGTACATATTACTCTGTAAACATAGATGTCCTTTGGTTACTTTGAGATTTTTGTTCTATATTTTTATACAGGATCAGTGTTTCCTGAATTCACAAGAATCTGCAATACCCTGCAACCCTTTTTCCTTTACTATGCAAGTCACTGCAGTGGCTTAAACATCACCTGCAGCACAACGTTATCGTTGACCAAAAAGCGGGAATTTGGTGATGACAGCTCGTCCACCGAAACCTTCTTGTCCAGATCCGAGTCGGCAGTATACCTCGACTTTGTAAAGTTCTTCTTCCCCGAAACGCAAACTAGGACGCCGTCATTATTCACCATGGAGATCATGTATTCCATGGGCCGCGGCAGATCCAGCACCACGTTGGAGTAGAGCACAACGCGAAAATCCTCGTTATTCGTGGATGAACCCTTTGGGTAGATCTTCAACTCCCAGTCCCAGCTGGTGTGCGGGTAAGACGAGGAGCGCGTTGAAAACCTGGGCATGACTTCCGCGAGCCTTCCAAAGTGGGAGTACCCCGACAGAACGATGCGTTTGTCCCAGCGGAGGTCAGTGTAATTCCTAAGCAGAAAGTTGGAGGTGGTGAAATCTGTGTTGTTGGACCTGGCCTCCAGGTTGATCGCGTTAAACTTGTAGGCCTGAAGGAGGTAGGGGACAAACATCTCGCGATTCTGCTCCACCACGTGGTGTTTTTCTAGTTGTTCTAGTTGCTCTGGGGTCATCATTGGGAATCGGGTGTACTGGATGAACTGCTGCAGTAGCTCCTTCTGCTTGCTCTGCCGCTCGGGGTGCTTGGGCGACTCAATCCACTTGACCAGAGCGCGGAACAGGGTCAGCTCGTTGCGGATGGTCAGGTCAGAGCTCTTGAGGAACTGGGTCAGCTGTTCTATGTCCAGAGCCAGCCACTCCATGTTCCACTCGGGCAGGGACATGATGTCGTCGGCCTTGGGAGACAGGGCCGCGATGCAAGAGGTGACTAGACAGTGGTGGTAGCACTTGGTAGCATACTGGTACCAGACGTGAAACACATCTTTGAGGGGCAGCTTCGGGATGATGCTCTTAGTGGCAAAGTTGATGCAGACTTGTCGGAGATCGCTGACGTTGTACTTATCGGCAAGCATGAGGATGGGCAAGGTATTTTCCACGGTGAGGACAATGTGACAGCTGTACAGAAACTTGAGAAACGCCTCAAATACATCGCAGCACTCTGGCTCCTCAACTAGCTCCACTTCCTGTATCAAAATGAGAAGACAATAGACTTGATTATTTCGAAAGTCAGGTTAGCGTAGCGGTTCTTTCCTCGCCTTCCACAGCTATGACCCGGGTTCGAATCCCATGTACATGTAGGCCAATATGTGAATTGGGTTTTCAGTCCCTGTCTGATTATTGTGGTGTTACCCAGGCAACGCGTCTACTAGTCAGGCAGATTGGTGCACAATATGATAGAGTTGGCACACAATCGGGTCTTGAGAAACATACAGGGCCATCCCAAATTTGACCTACAAGTATACAATGCATGTAGAATAACATGCCATGGTAGCCATTTTGAAAATCCCTTATACCGGTAAATCTACCTATAATTTTTCAAAGGGCAAATTAAATTTACAATGACCCTATAGCCAAAAATCTTTCTCATGACATACAGTACATGTACAGTACATGTACATGATACACAATGAATGTGCCCAATTCCATGTTTTTTTCCATTTCATTGAACATTTTTTCACCACTCTGCCTAACTATACCAGTACATCTGTGACCGAACCAGCTGTATCAAGACTGACCCAACCACAATCATTTTCGTCTTGCAAGTACACTGAACAAAAATATAAACGCCCACAAAAATATAAACGCTCCAAAAATGGTTATTTGGCCTGAATTTGTGTCCATCTCTGCCAGTGAGGAATTGCTCAGTGATTCATTGATTCCACCCACATCTGTGTTGTGGGTGGAATCACTGCATCACTGAGCAATTCCTCACTGGCAGAGATGGACACAAATGTTGTTTTAATACAAATCAAGACAAATAACAATTTTTGGGGCGTTTATATTTTTGTGGGCGTTTATATTTTTGTTCAGTGTACACGTATCCCTTTATTTTAGCAACGACGAGTTGTCATTCCCAAAACTCCTGCCATCAATTGAACTTTCCATCACTTTTTTTTAATACCGGTATGATGTCTTGCTTCACTCTTTAAAGATGGATTCTAGCCTAGACCTTTTCACAATTTTATTTTGTATCTCATAATACAAGGTACATGTACCTTGCAACGTACGGTGATTTACCCTGTTTACACACATCCTGATTCAGGATGTCCCATCATACAGTACATGTAGGCACAGTTGTGTGCACAAACTACGTACATGTACATGTACACAATGTATGTAAATTAATATTATGTCTGTACAAGCAAAGGTTGATGGCAATTGGCAACTCCAAAAGCCTTTGTTTACTGACAAATCCAAAGGTTTCATATGTCAGGAATAAAAAGAGTTGCGATTAACTTCCACATCAGAATGTCCTCTGCATGTGAAGGTCGCGGAGGACAATTTTAAGTGTGTAGTCATCACTCTTGGCACACAGCCAATCTGTGACACAGAAGAATAACTTCCTACTCCATCTACAGTAAGAAGTCTTTGTAATCCTCCTCTTCATCACTATCCTCATCCTGATGGATGAATTTCCGACCTACAGGGCAGGAAAAGGTCAAGCAAAGTGTCACAATAACCCAGGGGGCACAATATGATCGATGGTTGGTCTCATCATCTACAATGGAGAAGAGAGGGTACCACAAACCAGAATACCAAAACAATTACATAAATTTACAATTCATTTATTTATCATGAAAACATAAAAAGTGTAACCCCAGTCATTACAAAAACACATAAATAAACATATAACAATTTAAAAATATTTAAAAAAATTAATATACATATGGGATACAAGCCCCAGCTGCATTGTACAGTATGAAACTTTACCCAAGTATCCCAACCTACAAACATGTATCTAGAAAACAAGACAAGAAGTTTGCGGCAACACCACGGTAAGTCTCCCCAGCAAGACGCGTGGCTCCGAAAAGAACCAGAGGGAACCCAACGCCCACGGACAGCTTGCCACGCCGTGAGAACCTGACGTCTCCAGATGAAAGGGAAAACACACAGTCCAAAACAAAACAAATTATGCTCATCAAAACGAGTGAAAAAAACACAAATGTGACCTGTCACCACAAAATGAGAGTAAAGTCGCACAATGTGATTTGGAGATATGGCCATCCAAAGTCAAAATATGAAGGGGTGGTAAATTTTGAGATGTTGCGTAATTTGGAAAGCCTAAGTCCTCCTACATATTCCTATTTTTGGGGTGCAATCAGATGATCGAAAACCTCTTAAATTACGTGATTTTGAGTAATGTTTGCGTAGTTAGTGTTTGGATTAAAGTCCATCAGTGGTCTAATTAACACGGTAATTAAATATGCAAATTAGGTCTTCCTAACTGTCCCACGTTTTCGAAATTTTGATATTATGTTGATTATACAATAGTTTGTATGTGTGGGAAGTTTCAAGAAGAAATAATGATCAGAACATAGCCATTGCTACATGTATGCTCAACCAAACCATACTTGTCCTATTTGGCAATCTTTTGTGTGTTTTGTTTAGGATGTTTATAAGTAAGTTTTCTCACAAACACGTTTTGTGAAACCCGTAAGTTTCTGGAGCGCTGTAAAATGTATTTATCACAAAACCCCCAAGTGTTATATACCATTGGAAAGCTCTCTTTCTCAAGAAATTGAAAATACCAATATCTCAATTTCTTTTAATTTTTCCGACTTTACTCTCATATTGTGGTGACAGGTCACAAATTTGCAAGTGATGTTTTATCCGCAGAAGACAACCTGAACCCGCCCGGCGCGCATCTAGCCGCTCGTTGGTATCAGAGGTGGCTCCGTTAACTAACGTATTAACGTATTACGTATTACTTTGCTGACGATCTCCGTCAGCATGACATTTCGTCGGATGTTTCTACTGTCTACGAAGCCGTTGACCAATATAATGCCACACTTCGTCAGCTCTTGGATACATATGCGCCAGCCAGAACTACATCTATCAAGGTCCGTACTCCTTGGTATAACAACGAAATAGGTCAGGAGAGGAGAAAGTGCAGAATACTCGAGCGCAAGTGGCGCTCTTCCAGGCTAGAGATTGATCGTCAATTGTACCGGCAGCAGCGACAACATGTCATCTCCCTTGTACGCAAGTCAAAACGTGCTCACTACAACCAGATCATCCATGACTGTGGCAATGACTCCAAACGACTTTTCAGTGTCGCTAATAAACTCCTGAATCGAAAGCTGACAACCGCTCTTCCCTCCCATGGCTGTGATAAAACACTGGCACAGTTTTTCGGTCAATTTTTCATTAGCAAGATCGATACCATATGCGCTGGTTTCACCCCGGATACATCTACTCCACTACCAGTTCAGACATCTGCAGCCATGAATTCAATTGAGCCTACAACACCTAAAGAAATCGAAACACTCATCCGTAAAAGTCCCGTCAAAACATGTGAACTTGATCCTGTTCCTACAAAACTACTCAAAGACTGCGCACCAGTTTTCTCATCAATCATCGCAAAGATTGTCAACTTGAGTCTCAAGGATGGAAATGTTCCAGCAGCATTAAAGATCGCCCATGTTCGTCCATTGCTGAAGAAGCCAGGACTTAATCCAGAGTCGCTTCAGAACTACCGCCCCGTGTCAAACTTACCGTACTTGTCTAAGGTCCTAGAGCGGGTTGTCTTTTCTAGACTGACTGATTATTTACAATCTATCAATTTGTATGATAATCGTCAATCTGCATACCGTGCCAATCATAGCGTCGAGACCCTGCTAGTTAATTTATCCAACCATATTTTGTCAGAAATGGATGTCGGCAGACTTACAGCAGTCGTTCTACTGGACTTATCCGCAGCGTTTGACACGGTCAACCACGATATACTTGCAAACATTATGTCATCTTTTGGTATTTGTGATCGTGCTCTTGATTGGTTCAAGTCATACTTGGGTGATCGTCATCAGCTGGTACGTATTGGTAACGCCAGATCCGATATTGTTGAACTAAAACATGGAGTTCCCCATAATATCAGTTACCACTGCTATGCTGATGATGTTCAACTCTTTGTGTCATTTGCACCAAGTCAAGTTGACGCCTTGCTGACTCTCCAGAAACTTGAATCATGCATAAATGATGTCAGTGTATGGTTGGGTTCTAATTCTCTCAAACTTAACACTGATAAATCTGAACTTATTATGTTTGGGTCAAAGTCACAACTTGCTAAGATCAATGTCCATGGTATCAACATCCAACATTCACCTGTTAAGTTGTCGGCGACCTGTCGAAATCTGGGAGTCACCTTTGACTCACTTATGTCAATGTCTCATCATGTTTCCAACACATGTAAATCTGTCAGATTTCAACTGCGTAACTTGGGTTTAATTCGGAAGTATCTAACCCGCTCAGCAACAGAGAAACTTGTTCACGCCCTCATTTCATCTCGGTTGGATTTTGTAATTCCCTGTTGTATCAGCTACCCCGTAACCAACTTGCTCGCCTACAAAGACTCCAAAATTCTGCCGCTCGAATTGTGACCCTGACACCCTCTAGAACCCATATCACCCCGATTTTGCAGTCTCTGCATTGGCTCCCTGTTGCTGACCGGATTAAGTACAAACTGTTACTGCTTGTTTTTCATTGCCTTCATGATTCAGCTCCTGAATACAATATAGACCTATTAACTTCATATAATCCATCCAGGCGATTGAGATCTTCTGATGCTTCTTTGCTGGTTGTCCCTCACACTCACAAATCTTGGGGTGATCGATCATTTTCTTACGCAGGTCCTCATCTTTGGAACAAACTACCCCTCAGCATTCGCAATATATCATCGCTTTCTGAATTTAAAGTTGCCCTGAAGACCTATTTGTTTCAGACCACTCAAAATATTCTCGTTTAGTTAAATTTAATTGTTTTGTTACATCTGATTTGATATAATTTTTGTTTGCGCCATGAGCGTCATTTATGGCGGATAATGGCGCGGTATAAATTTCCGTTATTATTATTATATTATTATGATACTCAGACTACCTGGCATCGAGGTACGATAATAATCCAGCGCCTGGTGAACATTCATATATAAATGTGGTCATTGAATTGGCAGTAATGTCCCCTCCATTGCCGATTACCCTTTTATTGCAGTGTATCTGGATGAATGTTTATGTTGTTAATGACCTTGTGTAAGAATGTTAGTTGGTTGGTTTGTCCATGGATGGAGCTATGGTTTGTCCAAACCAAGCTACCTGTAGGACAATGTCCGAAAGTTTATCTTTTTGGTGACAGTTTTGATACATACATGTATGTGACCCAGCACGAGTAAATGATACGCTTTGCGGCAAAAATAAAAATTGAGATTTTGATTTCACCATTTAAAGCTTGTTTAGCTTTAAATGATGAAATCAAAATCTCAATTTTCATTTTTGCCGCAAAGTGTCTCATTTACTCGTGCTGGGTCACATATTCTCGCATATTCTACAGTAGTTTTGAGTGTGCCCGATATTCATATATAAATTTTTATATATTTCTATATATTCTCCTGTATAATCTCCATTATTCTCCATTTTATCTCCATATAATTTTTAAAACTTTTGCTAAAAAACTTGGAGGAAAGTGGCCAGGAATCGCCTCAGATTGCACCACAGAGCATATAGAATAAACAAAATGGCTTTGCGCTTTGAAAAAATAACTTTTGAAACAGATTTGGCGAGTCGGCCCAGGGGCAGGTTGGTCAGGGGCGAGTTGGTCAGGGGGCGAGTTGGTCAGGGGGCGAGTTGGTCAGGGGGCGAGTCGGTCAGGGGGCGAGTCGGTCAGGGGTCGGCGAGTTTGTAAGGGGGAGAGTCTGTCAGGGGGAGAGTCGGTCAGGGGGCGAGTCGGTCAGGGGGCAAGTTGACCTACATGTACATGTACAATTATTCAGTCTATGATTAGTGTATTAGCTATGAAGAGTTGGGTACTTCCGGTTGATGTACACGTCCCAGTACGCAGCCTGCAGTACGTGTCATATTGAGCCAATCACAGAAGATGAATCATACGTGATATAACGTATACAGGTACCGTACCGGTACATGTACAGGTGTAGTAGAAAACGCTGCAGGGGTTTCAGGGTTCCAACCATTTCGACGTAAGTTTGACACGTCTTCAATGTTGTTGCAGTGAACATGGTGAAACGATAAGAAACTAGTGTATAAAGAGGGACTTCCACACTAAAAAGCCATCATAGCCAATCATCTAGTGGATACGCTGTTTGGCCGTAAGACAAAAATATAACAGACCACTTTCTCATTTGGGCCAATCAAATTCCCTGACTTTTCCCTGACTGGAAAAAGCAAAACTAATTTTTCTGGTTTTCCCTGATTCATGTCTTTTCAAATTTTTGGTAATGACCGACCATTATTGAGATAATACAAAGTGAAAATATTTAGAGTGGTCGTGAACCACATACATTGTAATGATCGAGGATAGCCCTTTGTGTTTCCTAAGTTATTCCTGTAACCTAACCCGATTCACCTTACACTACCCAAGCGACCGAGGACAAATTTTGAGAAAGAAACTGTACAAGAATTCTTTGTCCCTGTAATATACTGTTGTTAATATACTTAATATACTTGTTGTTATACTCTTTTGTGTCTTGATCCTGGTCGTAATACAATGTACGGGTAAGAGCATTTTTTGTTGACTGGAATATTACTCACCATCTTATTAGGGTCAGTCCAATCCGAGCTAAACATTCTCTCAAAGACCTCGCTTGACCTCACCAGGATGAGCTTGTGGGCGCTGTAGCACTCAAACCCCACCCGCAGCTTGATGTCGCTCAGCAGCCCCTTGTTGAAGAAGCGGGCCATGTCGCCCAGGGTCTGCCGCTCGTCGCCGTAACAGTCTTTGCCGCTTGGCGGAAGGCTCTCGTCGGTGTCTTCTTCCTTGGCAGAGACGGTGATGGGGACTTGAAGCTGGCTGGCGGCGGCCATGTTGAGGGCCTGAATCGGGGGGATGTCATTCGGCGCTGCACCCCCAACCGGAGCACCTGCTTGCATCATTCTGTAGCCCTGGGTACGAGGATCTGCCTAGGAGGGTACATGAAATAATACAACAGGAACAACTTTACATTGTAAAATTGTTAAGAATATTGTTTTACTCTCCACTTATAGGTACCGGTACCTGTAACTTCATTAAGTACATGTACTACCGGTACATGTACAGTATATACACCTAATCACCAGTAAAATGTAATTAAATTTACAAATGTATACACCGATAGTTGAAAAAATCAATGTACCATGGTTTTTTCGCATCGGAGGCCATACACAAACAGTTTTTCCAGAATTCAAAACCGGATGACGATAAACACTCAAAGAAAGCTGGAAAAAAATGTCAGCGAGCGAGCGAGCGAGCGAGCTACCCACAGCTACCGGCCTGAACCCGTTTCAATCAATCCTACGCCTGGGCCCGGTCAATGTCAATGTCGAAAAACGTATGTAATCCCAGCGCGAACTGGTCAAGAAGACAGAATTATTGAAAGATATTACAGTTCACTTTATTGCAATATAACACTTTATGCTCATAAGGATTTACATGTCATGGGTGCATGTAAATGTTGTCAATACATTTTTCATGTACACAATGCAGGAGACAAACTCAACTGACAAAGCGTGCAACCTCCCCTTGAACTTGTCTTTCTTGTACAATGGAGACTAATCACTTTATAGACAGGTACAAGGTTTTGTTGAGTCACACAGTGGAGCGACAGCACCAGCTAAACTGTATAATTATGTACTACGCACATGGAATAAAATAACAAAACAATGCCTGGACCACTGCAAACAAATACAAAAACATTGTTAATTCTGAGCCTGAATTCTCAAACACATGTAGCACCCCATTACGCGTGTACACATAGTAGGATGTTTGTATACAAAATTTGAATTTTATAGGTTAAACCTAGACCATTCGCAGATTTGTTTAAACAACCAACTATGATTTCGTAATTTTGTTAATGTTTTTTCAACCCGCATTTTAGTGACCGATTAATTCTAAACCATAAGTGAAAAGGGACAGATTACTCAATCGAAAAAACCTGCGGCCCTACATACAGTACATTGTACATGTACAATGTATGTAGTCCAGACCTACATATTTGTTTGTTCAGGGTACATGTATACTTGTACATGTACAAATACTGTACATGTACCCCCTTACCGGAACCAATCTCTGTTTTGTTTCTTGTGTATTATTAACTGATCCGATCATATGTCCCCATAATTATTCACACGCGGTTTATTATGCTCAGCACCTTTTTACAAACATGCACACCGGTACGTGTACAAATGTACATGCAATGTACCGGTACTTGTATAATTAGGTACCATGTGTGTCCCATATTTTAGTAATTCATCGACATAATAAATTAAATACTGTACGTTACAATGCTGTATCCCAAGCAAATTTTACTTTGACGATGCACTGGGGATCATCCCATGGTGACAATTTAACATGCACATCACACACAGGTTGTTAAAATAATGAACACACAAAGCAAAACATGTGAATGAACACAGTACCGGTACAATTTATATCACTAGCTACATGTACAGTGTATGTACTGTATATGGTGCTGTATACTCACATTCTGTCTGCTATTTTTAACCAGTGAATATGCTTAACAAAACATGCTGAGCCCTTAGCTCACGGGTTGACAATATTTTGTGTATGGTACAGATACCAGTACCGCTATCACCGAGATACTATTTTGATAACTAATGGAAAATCCAGTCACTAATGCATGATGCACAGCATAACGGAACAAAGCTTGAAATTACAGTAATTTGGCAAATGTATTACGAATAACGGCGCACTTACACACAGTTTGTCGTGTACTCACCATAATATGAAGCACACTGGCGAGTACCAGGAGGGTTTATGATAAACAGAGTGGGGCAGTCTCTCATAATAGACTAGGGTATTACAATGGCTCACACAAACCAATAATAAACCCACATTGCCCAATCAATAACACTGATGTCGACAGTATACGGATGACTGAACACACATGTCAATATTGGCCACTGCGTCAAAATAAAAATATCATAGGAATCCTAACAATAGTAAACTGCTGCTACTCAGAACCAGAGAAGAGATGCCTACATTATGGATATGGATAGATGGAGGGATGAAATTGTTTCCACGTGGACAAAGACACTGGACCAACCACTGACCGGACACTGGTCATGCCGTACCGGTATTAGCATAATAATGACCAAACAAAAGAGTGACCAATTGATGATTTCCTTCCCCTGTACATGCGTACATAGATTGTACCCAGTATAAGAATTTTATTTGGATCTACGGGTAACTAAAGACTTCCAGGATGTTGGAGATGGACGTATAGTTATGTCACCCAACTGCTATGGGTACAGTATGACGGGTACATTGTGTACATGTGCGGTACAAGTATCTTTAGTGTCCACTCTTACATACAGTCTGTACATCCTTCTATTGTTTTCCTTTGTTTCTGTAGAAATCATAATTAAATTCCTGTATGTACGATACCTATAAACACTGAAAATTCCAAAAATTGTGCTACCGTTGCCCTGATCTCCTTCTGCAAATGTGTACTTGTTATACCATGGTATTAAATTGTGGGATCCGATTGGTTGATAACTGGTCACATGGTTTATTACAAAAGTTCATGTGTTACTCTAAAAGTGATGTACCCAGGGTACCCTGGGGAGAATAATACCTTGATCATTCTCAGCATTTTCAGGTGTACACACACAAAAAGGGCCACATCACAGCGGACCACATCACAGCGGACAACAATTGTATAATGTACCGGTATAGTAAATTTCTAACTTTAAAGATTTACCCCCCAAGAAAGTTGTCTACAAGTTTAACTAGTTCGCGCCAGAGGACGAATATATACAATGTACGTACGCACATTTTTCTCCAGATTCAAAATGGATGGCGCAGTAAACACGTCACAAGCAAAGCCGGAAATGTCTGTCAGTAGCGAGCAAGGCCGGATGCGTGGGTTCGCTTCCCGGTACCATCGGCCTGAACCCCGCCTCGGTTCGAGTTTCGTTAAAATTAATCCTGCGTCTCGGCTCGGTGATCAATGTTAAAATAATCCCGGCGCGAACTGGTTAACAAAAGTTTCAGGAAGAACTTACTAATAATTATAATTTAGATGAAGACCACTTTTGGTGTTAAAAAAAGTTATAATTCATACAAACTTTAACATAAAAATGGCTTACCTGCTGAAAAAAGTGAAGGATTGCGGCAACCGACATATGAATTTCATACAAGGCACCCGGCAAGTCCGAAAACAAATCTACCAGAAAACCTTACTGCAGTGTGTGGAAGTAAGGTCCACACATGTATCACTGGTTTGTAAACACAACAGTGATCTATGAGCAATCCCTGCATACGTACACAGTGACACTGCAAGCTGGAGAAAGCTCTAGTGACATTTGACTTTCATCTCTGCTACTGTTCTGCAATGGGGAGGTCTTTGTGATGATATCACCATCCTTCAAGCCAGAATTACTGGTGCATGCACCCCTAAAGTGGCCAGGTGCCAAGGAGTATGTTTTTTCTCAGAACAAAGAACAGATAATTTGTTGGCAGCATCCCCAATCGGGGATGCTGAGTCACTGTCAAGCATGGAACCAATTTCAATGTAAAGTCTTGGTTTCAAATTTCAAAAATTGCTTAAATAAATATTGTATACATTGACAGTACAGTAAATTTTTGCAATTAAAAGTCAACACTGAGAACAGGAATGAGAAATTTTGTTAAAAGAATTTGGATTAAGGATTTTATGGATTCAGGATAAATCCATATTGAGCAGCTAGTCACCAACACCAATTCTTCTGTTTAACATATTGGTGGACTTTGGCAGATTCAGGATACTTTCTAGTCAAAGTACTTAAGGAGTTAGGGTTAAAAGGTGTGAACATATTTTTCCACTTTTGTGAAAGGTGTGAAAAGTCTGGGTTTTTTTAACCCTAACCCCCTAGGCCTCACTTTGGGCTAAAGAACTGTGTACTACAGAATACTACTTAGTATTTTGTAGCATTGGGTCTCTCCGTGACTGATGATTGGGTGTGTACTGACAGAGTACAGATACTGCCAACTACAAAGTACTAATAGTGGCAATACAGGTCAGTAATACTTACAGTACCTGGCAAAAAATGCAGTAGTCCAGCCTTGACCCATTGCTGTGTCCCAAGTGACAATTTTTGCTGTAGAGTTTAGAACACCTTACACAGCATACAAGGGCCATGCACACTCAGCAAGCAGAGGGACACAATGCTAAAAAGTACTACGAGTGCAATAAGGGGTGAAGTACCAAATACTAAAAATTACTACAGGCATTGCACACAAGTCAGTGAGAGTACTGCATACTACTTTTTACTACTAGTAGTAAAAAGTAGCATTAGGTAGGGTTAGGGTTAATTAAAGCAAAAAAGTGTGGAAAGTTTTTTTTTCACTTTGGCAAAATGTTTTTACATTTGAATTTGCTGGGAAGATAAAATGCGAAAAGAATTTCCCAACTTTCAACTGCACTGTACTGTAACTTGCAAATGGTCAGAAAATTCAAATGCAACTTGAAATAAAATATCATCATCAAAATTATACCGGTACATGTACAGTACATCCCTCCATGTAAAGGACTTTGTGTGTACCGGTACAAGTAGAAGATTTTGTATGATCATGCAAGCACGAATGCAGGTCCACAATCAGTACATGTACCGGTATGTTTCTGGCAAAATTGCTTTATGAATGAGAGACAGTAACTTCCCTAATGATATACAGTATACAGTACATGTACATGTAGTTGATTTTTGTTTGCAATGAAACAAACACCATTTCAGTAGCACTGATTGGAAACAAAACCTGAACAAAGAAAACTCATTTTTCTACACAGTTCTACCATGGTTCTACACAGCACATGTGTTGATGTATTGCCATATGAAGTACAAGTACATTTTGTACATCTACCTTACATGTATGTGTATGCCCAAATAAGGGCTCCAGACTCTAAATTGCATATTATGCCCAAATATGAAGACTGCCTGGGGTGAAAGTTGTTTGCAGTGCCTGTTTTAAGTAACATTACATGAGCTAAATGTAAAATACAAGGTCAATAAATGCAAAGAATGCTACAATACTGTATGTCTTCACATTGAACACCATATCACTCTTTATCAAAGTCTTAAATTAGATCATAAATTTTTAAAACTCCTTGTGTAAGTGGGAGAATTTTAAAAATTCTTCCAAATTTATTTTAAATTTTTTGCACACTTGCACGGTGTACATTGTGTACATTTGCGGTAATATACAGTATGTGTAAGGACACAATGCTGGCTAACAGTTGTGGGACACAGGGGTAACCAGAAAATACAATGGAAAGTTTTAATTTACTTACTGTATGTGTCATAATATTGGACCATCACCTACTGGAAAACAGCAACGGAAAGATAACGTGCCAAGTAGATTTTCCTCCCTGCAGTGTTTTCTCTGATTGCCGTATAAATTTAACGTAAGTTACATGGTGTCCACTTTTCAGTTGAGTCAAGTCAAGTCAAGTCAAGTCAAAGAAATTTATTTTAATTTTTTTTTATTTAAGTTAATGTGTTCCTCCTATGTTAAAGTAAAAAAAAAAAAAGTGACTTACTTTTTTTTTTTATTGTCATATTAAAAGGTGGACATCGTAACTAACGTTAACTAGAATACTATTTCAATACAATCATTTCAAATGCTTGGCAGTATGAAGACTTAAGAAAAACTACTGGTTATGAAGTTGGTAAGTACCTTGGGATAAATGTTGTAATTGACAACCAGTGATTAAATACCATTAGTTTTCAAGATCTAGTCATGCAGGTTAACATTAGTTACAAAAATGACGTGGACACCATAAATTTGAAATCAAGGCAAACATTTCAAGTGTGTCAAGTTTATTATCACTTGCTCAACTAAAGCCTTCAAGGTACTTGCCTTAATAATAACATGGCCTGTTTTTATTTTATGGTTCTCAAACAGGTTACAAAGGATATAGACCACAGGGCATGGCCGATTATCTTGCACTTTCTTGACGCATATCGTGAATCTATATAAATCTTACTTTAAACTACTTAGCAAGTTGTTGGGAAACTCACAAATAAAATCCCCAGACGATCTGCGAACCAGTACTCGATAAAATCTTCATTTAAAATTCATGTTTTTCCCGTTTCGATGCACAAAACTGCCCAGTAAACAATTACGTCATTATTTTTCAACGACCAATCAACGAGGCCCTTTTGTCGTGGTGCGGTACGTTTGTGCGAATAGTGGGCAAATGGACCAATAGCGGGCGCTGTAAAATAGAGCGAGCGTAGGCGCTGTTTACAGCAAGATGGCCGACGACACGAGCTGCTCAGATGACAGCGATTCGAACACGAAAAAGTGTATTATGCACGTTTCAGATGCAGATTCCAGGGTTTTGTCGTTCACTGAAAAAGGTTGGAACAAATTCCACGCTTGTGCCGATAGGTGGAAGAATGTTTCTACTTCTACCAAAGCAGAAATCGCCGAAAAAAGCGGAGATGATCATCGGCATTCCAATCGTACACGCACTGGTTGATGTACGGCCGGAATCAGTGTCAAAGGTATGTGATGATGTAGTTGAGTAGATTCCGTTAAAAAAAAGGAATAGGGCTTTTTCAGAATTAATTTGTCTTAATCCAAGAACCACCTATTCCTTCTATGTCCCCATAGATTGTGTAATTTGCACTAAACATGTTTTAAATGGAGATTAAAAAGAGTTATGACCATTGTTGACAATTTCTGTCGGGTCATAATTCGGAACCCATAATTCTTAGAGAGTTTTTATACCTCAAGCGATCTTCTTCAATTCCACAAGGGCAAAATAAAATAGTTCTGCTTCCAGCTCTAAATAGGCATGCAACTTGGTCACATGGAAATTGAAACTAGGGTAGGAACACAAATATACTTGTAACTTGTCACTAGTACTGAAAGCAGTTATTACTTTATATTAGGGGGACAACAATTTAGGGGGGGGGGGGGAGAGGGACATTTATATAGTACATTTTCCAGTACATTTTTCTATTCTTAACCTGGAAGCTCATATAACGTCCTTATTTGTCAGTATTTTGTATTTCCTTGCCTTTTTTTTTCTGGAAATAAAACAAAAAACCTGCCTGCTTGTCTAATTGTATTCTTTTACCCCCTCACTGTCAATATTTATGTTTTGTTTAAATTTCGTTTTTTTTCCTCCAATTGTATTTATTTACTTTCCTGTGATTACACAATGTCCAGAATAGTATAATAGTACGAGTTGAAAGAGGAAATGTTACATTCTACGAGGCGAAGCAAGAATGCAACATTTATGAAGGATTTTTTGCATGACGGAGCAAGAAAAATATAATAAAAATACATAGAGCAGGGGTCGGCTGGAGATACAATGTAGTCTTCCTCTACACATTTAAGGTTTTAGTCAGGGTTCCATAGTTTTAAAGTTAAATCAATGTGAAAAATACGGCATTCCTGGAACCTGTACTTTGGAAAGAATGTTTTTCTCATAAACAAAATGCATTCCATGTTTGTGTTTATACCTATGTCTTTAATAAATTGTGGACAGATATGCTCCACTTTATAGAGTGGAGTGAAGCATATCTGTCCAACATTTTTAGATGTTGTTGTATGTATAATTTTACCCATTATTAATTTATCTCCAGATTTTAATTCATCGGGCACTCTATTTATAAATATTCCCATTTCCCTCCTCCCTCTCCAAATATTCTCAGATGCAGATACGACGGAAAAAGACACATGCGAATGCAGCACTGAGCCCCCAAGGAGAAAACTGCGTTCAACCTCTGGCTTCTTTCCAAGAAACCAACAAAAACTTCACAATACTGCCACGTGTATGCATCATCTGCAAAAAGACAGAGGTAGAGGTTTGGACAAGAAGACCCGAACAACTGTCCTTGACAAACTTTCACAATGCCAGACGCTAACTGCAGGAAAGCTTCTGGAAGCAGCGAGGAAAAAAGATCAGTGGGTGCTCTCACAGATCGAGGGAAAGGATCTTGTCACCACAGAAACATTGTATCACACAGTCTGCTTTCCATCCGACTCTCCTTAATAAAAACTCAGCTGGAAATGGGCAAAATGTTTGTTATAACAGAATTGTGTATGTAAATCAGTACGAGTTGTTGTTCACCCACTCAAATGTACATTGTTAAAGACATGGACAAATTTAAGTTTTACCGTTAAGAATAAACATGTATCAAAGGCTAAAGCTGGAAAACCCTCTGGTCGTGTATATATTTTGTTCATACAATTTAGATTTCGATTTTTACCCCCCCCCAAAAAAACCCCAAAAAACAACAAATACTTAACACAAATTAAATTATAATAAAAAAAGAAAAAAGAAAATGACACTTTATCCAAAAGTTAAAAATATGGCAATAACAAAATGAAAATTTGTATTGGGACATCAAACCACACCCTAATTCCTCCTAATCGAATTATGTCTCTGTATAGTCCCTTTTTAGCAAGCAACAGCAATGAGCAATCAATTCCCATTGAAAATGTACACAGCTTTCCAATCCTGGTCAATAGAGGGCGCCCTCTATATACAGGTCATTAAAAATGCAAATATTTAATTAACTGGTGAACTTGCGAATGGGGATTTTGGTTTTTCGTGATCCACATGATCCCAGCTAACAGACTGCAGTGATTCCACTTAGATTCAAGAGGTGCGCCAAGGAAATCAATTTCTGAGCACATTTTGCAGCCATGCCCTGTGGTCTAATACACCAACCTGCCAACATGGCTGTCTACTGAAACCAACATTAGTGTCCACTGTAACCAACGTTAAAAAAAAAAAAAATATGCCACTGGCAGCAAGTATTCCTAATAAAACATGGTAAAATGTTGGACTTAATGTTGATATGTACTTTTTTTTGTGTTATTTACATGTCGATCTGGCAGAATTTCGGGAACAATTCCAACGTATTCGATCAAAACTTACGTTAGTTACAATAAGACGCGAAACAGAATGCAGTGGACACGACGCTTACAAATAATCTGAAATTAGCAAATAAGTGTACAAACCTATTAAACAAGTGACCTTCAGGTCATCAACACAGGGTACTTTTCGTGTGTACTGGCCAACTCGGGATTCTGTTGATTACGAGTTAAATTGCGACAACATTTAACGTTAGTTACAAGTGGACACGAACATAAACGAGTGATCGATGTGTAGATTTTTTTCATCCTTACATAAATGGGAGGTGTTTACAGACATTTTACACGATGATTATGCATCTAATTTAGAAAACAATTGCTTAGTTTGGCAAGGATGAGGTTTGTCCCAAAAAAATTCTGGCTTTTTGAACATCATATGATGTGGTGGACACGATGTGTAACTTACGTGAACACGCAGATAGGCATACCGGGTAGCAATGTTTTTAGATGCCATTTTGATGCTTGTAAACGTGAATTTAAAACGAAACATCCTGTATTCACTACTATTTTATCTTCATTTATCTCTTAAACATATGTACTGTACATGTACCTGATGTACAATATTATTTAAAATAAAAAAATGATTGCAAATACATGTACATGTAGTAACATTATATGAGAAAGTCAAGATTGTTTTTTGCATAATGAAAGATAGTCAGTATTGTGTCCTTACACATAAGTCTTTGTTTTGTTCTTTGCGATTCAGTGAATTTGTTTACATAATTGACATTTTGCTGTTCGTGACCACCAATCATATCGGTAGCACCTGCTGAACATCACATGATATTTCAAATCTTGGACAAAAACAAAATCCCCAAATACGCTCATTATTAGACCGCATGTGTATGCCCTGTTTGTTAACCAGTTCGCGCCGGATGACGTACAATGTATACATATTAAGCTTAATACATGTAAACGCAAAGTTTTTCCCAGATTCAAAACGGATGACGCATAAAAACGCCACGAGCAAGGCCGGTATTGTCTGTCAGCAGCGAGCAAGGCTGGAAATACGTGGGTGTGCTTGCCGGCACTATTGGCCTGAACCCGCTTCAAATCGAGTTTCGTTAAATATACATGTAATCCCGCCCCTCGGCTCAGTGATGTTAAAATAATCCCGGCGCGAACTGGTTAAAACGCATGCGAATGCACGTTAAGTTTTACACGAACACTCGCAGGCCTCGCGCTTTACCACCACTACTCTTGCTTACAACACATTGGCCTAGCTGGTCTACAGGTAGCTTGTCTGTTCATATTTCCTAACCCCCACGGGGTATTCTGTGAATTCCCTGCCCATGCAGCATTTGTCAAAGTGACAGCCCTGCTCAATGCTGAGAGATTTATCCAATCAGAAATCTTAAGGCCTAACTGCTTCAAGTCTGTGGTTTTCCAATGCAGCAGAATAAATCTCTGGTATTGTTTAAAAAAATTACGAAATTCAAAACAGATGACCAATAAACACGTCCCGAGCAAGGCCCGAAACAATTTTACTATCCACGGATGATGCGTTAATCCATCAGGCACAACAGTTTAAATCCACGGAGGACGTGTACCGTATACGCTGCAAAAGTGTCCTTGGTTGTTGCGGTAGACGTGTATTTACACAAAACGTTACGAGTATACACGACTGACATGTACTGTATGGCATACACAGCGGTGAACATAATACCGGTACGTCGACGTTGCCAAGCATGCTTCGTTGACGCTATTTTCCACATGCACACGTGAGTAAAGTTTTCTCAGAAACCTAAGACAACTCCTGTATCCAGTCAGAGAGCGTGTGCACTGTACATTCTATGATTCCCCGTAATACGCTAATTATGCGAATTTTGCACATTGCATCCACGTGCTGCACATGAGTAAAGTTGTCTAAGGGGCGTGGCTAACTCGCAAACGGAGCTACTTTGTGGGTCAAATGGTGACACATGTACATGCACCATACCAGTACATCATTTGCAAGTTTATATACAAAAACTAAACTAGTGGTACCGGTACTTAATTATTATGAAATATCTTACTTGACTGTTTATGAATAACAATCTCTCGGCATCCTGTTGAATCAAGACATCAGGTGTGCTGTGCTGTGATTTTCAAGAAAAGTGGGAATTTGTATCAATTTCCATCGATTGCCACTCTGCAATTAATGGGAAAACTGGACTTTTCTTTCAAACACTGCCCACAATTTAATATATTTTGTTCAAGCCCACATTTGAATTCATACGTTTACACAGCCGTGAATGGGTGCAAACAAACTAGTCTGGTTTCCTAGCCTGATAATTTCCTGACATGACGGAAGTCAAGGAACCAGACAACAATCTTGGTTTACAGACAATGATTACTGAATGAAACTGCCATGCTCAACTTTGTACAGTCCCTGGTCAGGTCGGGGACCAGAGCTACATAATCTAATGACGTCACTAGACTGAAAAAGAGCCACTTGATCAAGCAACAATGACGTCACATGACGAGTTGTCGTGCAGTACAACAAACATTCACTTGTGTCATGCAGCTTTGTTTAGTATGCGCGATGTATGCGGATACGGACCACGGCCAGGCACGCTAGTGAGTTCAGTTTTCGGCGTGGTGCTATTTGACGACATCGCACCAGACAAAAATTGAACCCACTAGTGCGGCTGGCTGTGGTATGGTCTTCACATACATCGCCCACACTGAATGAAGCTACATACAATGTACATGTACATGCCACCAGTGAATTTTTGTTGGCGTTCAATCAAGCCGCATGCGCACAAGCGCATACCAACCAGCAGTCACATGACCACAAAGTTGACCATGAAGTTATACGCACGGTAAACGTTTCTTGTGAAGTGGCCACTGATTTCAACTGAAATGTTCATCTTTTAGAAACTGTTATTCTGTTTTAAGTGAATCATTTGCTTCGGATTTCTGTCCACACTAATTGATACATTTGTGTGACATTTAGAATGAATTTCCGACTGTTAAATGTTGCTCTCATTTTTCGCTTGCACATATCTTTCCTCTATACCTGTAAACTTGTCCTGAAAGTTAACTTGAGAATTTTTTTTAAGACGTTATCGATGGTTACTCTTGAACACAATTTAAATTAGAGCTACATGTACATGTACATTGTAATTGTTATGTTGTGCAGTTGTATGTATTTGTGTGAACTCTCCAGCTTTAAATGCGAATCTCCCAATGTCATGAGCTTATTTAGAGCTAGAGTTACTCAAGTTACGCTAGGTCGGACAAGATTCAAGAAGCTCTTCAAAATCACACAAAAATATTGTACACAAATAAATCACAAGGGAAACTGTCTAGGTAATTCTGCATTAATTTCAAAGTGAACAAAGAAATTGGCAAGGCGGGACTCGAACCTGCTACCGTACCTCCAGAATACCAGACCAAATGAGCTACAGTATCTTGCCCTACAGGTACATGTTGGCACGGGCTCTCAAATTGTCAGTATCTAGCGCCAGATGATGTCCAAATGTTAAAAAAGCGATAACTAGAGTCCAGTAACTCGGACTACTAAACACCCAAATTTTGTGTGGCCAATGAGTAGACCGAGCTACTGGCCTCTAGTTATCGCTTTTTTAACATTTGGACATCATCTGCGCTACTAGAGGCCGAGGAAGTTAACGTGCATCATTCCAAATCTCTTAAATGTGATTCAAAAAGTCGTCCAAATCCACACAAATACCTAACAAAATACCTTAAAATCACCTAAACAGCCTTCCATGTGTGTCCAAGTACGTCGAGGTGGTCTTCGGGGGTACTCACGATCGATTCTTTGCTTGCAAATCCAGGAAATTCGACTCAGTATTCGAGCGACTACTGCACAGTTGCTGTTCACAACCAGGGGAGAATATGGACGTGCGCGCGCATCATATCGTGGATGTCAGTGACGTAACAGGTCAAAGTGTATCGACCGGTGGTAAACAACAAGCGCGCGGCGCAGCGACTGTTTTATGTCATGGCACAAGCTGTACGGTGGCTGCGTGCTGTCATACTCCTCGCGATTGCAAGCATTGTGCGCTATCCCCGCCGAGCGATTGGTGTCTCCTCATCAGCACACAGCCACCGTACAGCTTGTGCCATGACATAAAACAGTCGCTGCGCCGCGCGCTTGTTGTTTACCACCGGTCGATACACTTTTACCTGTTACGTCACTGACATCCACGATATGATGCGCGCGCACGTCCATATTCTCTCCTGGTTGTGAACAGCAAATGTGCAGTAGTCGCTCAAATACTGGGTCGAATTTCCTGGATTTGCAAGCAAAGAATCGATTGTGAGTACCCCTGAAGACCACCTCGACATACTTGGACACACATGGAAGGCTGTTTAGGTGATTTTAAGGTATTTTGTTAGGTATTTGTGTGGATTTGGGCGACTTTTTGAATCACATTTAAGAGATTTGGAATGATGCACGTTAACTTCCTCGGCCTCTAAAGGCTCTATAGTAGCGCCAGATGATGTCCAAATGTTAAAAAAGCGATAACTAGAGGCCAGTACAGTAACTCGGTCTAATTGAGCAGATATAAAACAAAAAACTCCGGCCCAAATAATTTACAAACAAAAAGACGATCACCAACGTTTTTGTTATGTGGCCTTAAATGACGTAGGCCTATCATCAATATACTAGCATGCAAGCTCTGTACTGCCCAAGTTTGAACAACCATGATCGTACCAAATGGAGGAAGGAAAACAGACGAACGTCGACAACGGGGCAGGTCATCACAACGCCAACGGGAGTTTTAAAAAAAGGAGCCTGTTTACTTTTACTTCTTGATCTTGATCTTGATCGTTACATGGCGACGGACAAAAGAGATGTCCATGTAGAGCCACGGGAGAGGGATGAGTGGTCTACTCTTTGCTTGGTTGGGGCCTAAGACGGATGAAGTCGATAATCTGGTTTTTAAAACTGATAACTGAGTCCGCGATGATGATGTTGTCCGGTAGTTTATTCCAGTCTGAACATGTCCTTGGGATGAAAGAAAACTTGCGTGCGTCAGTCCTACAGTAGGGTTGGTCCAAAGGTTGACTGTTGCTAATAGTTGAACGACGAGATCTGCTTGGGGCAGGTGGAGTACATGTAAGTGACTTGGGTATAACTGAATTCCCCAGTTGGACCTGCTTCATAACCACAAGTCGTGCAGCCTCGCGCCTATTTTTCAAGGTGTCCCATTTAAGTTCTTTAATCATATTGGTAACACTTGCATGACGCTCGTAGTTATTATTCACAAATCTTGCCGCGCGTCTCTGGACCATTTCCAATTGATTGATATACTTGATCTCATAGGGATCACAGACAACCGAGGCATACTCCAGATGTGGTCGGACGAGCGCTAAATAAGCAGTATTCTTGATAGACTTTGAGCAACTCTTGAGATTGCGTTTAAGCATTCCAAGGATTCGATTAGCCTTTTTGGTCATATGGTTATACTGGTAGTCCCATTTGAATTTATGTGATAAAAATACCCCCAGGTATTGATGATGGTCAACAATTTGGAGAGTCTGGCCATGAAGATTATAATTATAATTGTATCCCAGCTTCTGCCGTTTTCTCCCCATGTGCATGACGTAACACTTCTTGGCATTAAACTGCATCTGCCACTTATTTCCCCAATCATCAAGTCTGTCGATGTCGTCTTGCAGTGTTTTACAGTCAGTAGAATTGTTGACAATATTGTATACAATACAATCGTCCGCAAAGAGTCGTATCTCCGAATGCAGATTATCCGTGATGTCATTTATGTACAACAAGAACAATAAAGGACCCAAAACTGTCCCCTGTGGAACTCCCGAGTCTACGTTGTCCCATTCGGATGTAGCACCATTGACGACGACTCTCTGTTTCCGTTGTGTAAGAAAAGCAATAATCCAATTGAGAAGTTTGCCACGAATACCATACATATGAAGCTTGGCTTTCAACCGTTCATGGGGGACTGTGTCAAATGCTTTAGAGAAGTCAAGTATTGCAATGTCTACCTGGTGACCAGCATCGACAGCTTTTGCCCAATCATCTGAAGCCATGATCAGTTGGGTGACACAAGAATGGTGCTTTCTGAAGCCATGTTGTTTTGGCGCGAGTATGTTGAATTTCTCCAAATGACGACTAATATGAGAGTGAACAATATGCTCTAACAACTTGCTACATACAGAAGTCAACGAGACAGGTCTATAATTTGACGGAAGAGCTTTATCCCCTTTCTTATAAAGTGCAGTGATGTTTGCTGACAACCAGTCCTTCGGTAAGTCCCCACAATCCAATGACTGCTGGAAAATATCTCTCAGGATCGGTGCAATCTCTTCAGCTGTTTCTTTGAGAATTCTGGGACAGATGTCATCAGGTCCACTTGCCTTATTAATATTCAAGTCCTTGAGCAATTTTAGTACTCCACAAGTCGTCACATGAATGTCCTCAACAGTGGGTAAATTAGTAGGAGTGAATGGAATCTTGTCAAGATCCTCCTTAGTAAATACAGATTTGAATTGATCAGCAAGTCCTTGTGCTTTGTCTTTGTCGGTCACATGCTGGATATCCTGTGTTCTCAGCGTTGGTATGCCCTGGTTCTCCATACGCTTACTTCTCATGTATTTCCACAAACCACGAGGATTTTCTTTTAGGTTCTCGACAGCATCATGCACAAATCTCTGGTGAGCATTTCTAAGTTCCTGCTTCACAATTTTTCTTGCAACTCTAAATTTTTTCCAGATGATTGGTTCCCCAGATTGTTTAGCTTTCTTATGGATGCGATTCTTTGCCCTAATGAGACGCTTAATCTTTGCATTAACCCATGGTAAACTATCACGAGTAGCGGACAACTTGGAAGGGACATTAGACTCCCGTGACTTATGAAGACCTCCTTGGAGTTTATTCCAATTTTCCTCCACTGATCTTTCCTTTGGATCACATAAGAAAAAGTCATGTTGGCAATTTTTCATGTCAGAGCGGAAACCATCAAAATTATAACCATCATACTTACTGTTTGCGTGTCGTCTTGGATTAGAAAAAGATGTCCGTGACTATCGACTACGCGTTGATTTTCATTTAAGCTGTTCACTTCCACACAAAAAGCTCAAACAAAACACACAAATAGAACGACACGACATTCCTGAACTTCCACTTCCACCACACCACTCAGTTTCACACTTGACTGGCATTCTTTGTTGCATGTGTATAAGTTGTGCGCCCTCTTGTGTCCAAAATCTGCAGTATATCGGCATTTTGTGCTTACGGGTTTTATGAAATTGGCCCCAGGATCGGTTGCACACCAATAAATAAAGTTCCATGCCTAATGATAAAATACGCCCATTTCTGAACTGGCTCAGAAATGTATGCACATTATGTAGGAGAGGATAACTCAATTGTTCTAGGCTGATATGACCCCAAGAAACAACTTGGGATGTGTGCCAAACAAAATCTCTATCCGGGGCGAACAGCCCGAAAATGACCGCGCCCTTTTAAAAAATGACCACGCCCCTTTTTATCGGAAGTGCTACTTCCGACATAGCTGTATCTTCTAAACCGTTAGAGCTAGAGATTTTCTAATGTGCTCAAAATGTTCAAAATGAACTGTTTAGTTTAGAGGAGTCATAGAAGAGTGTAACATTTATAATTTGATATTTTACAAGAAAATGGCTAAAAACCGTAAGGCAACTTATTACCATACAACTACCTACATGCAGGAATTGCCAAATATTTACTAATTGAAACTTTCCGGTTTTAAATTGTGTGCATACATCTAAGCAAGGTCCTCTACTAATTAATCTAATTATTATAATCTGAGTACCTCTCTAGTGGTGAAATTGGCAGGGGTCTTATTGTTTCACTTGCCAAACAAGCAGAGAGTAATGGCACTCGAGCTGCTAAGAGTTCTTCTACTGACAGTGCACGGGCAGATTAACATGAAATACCACACCTCATCTTGTTACCACAGTTTTCATAGGGATATGTATGGTGGCCCTGAAGGGACTACGCAGATCGTGAATATTGACGTCAATATTCACGACAAATTTCACGACTTTCCTCAAAGTCGCGAATATAGACGTCAAATGTGACGTCAATATTCGCGACTTTGAGGAAAGTCGTGAATTTTGTCGCGATTATTGACGTCAATATTCGCGACTTTCGGGGAAAGTCGTGAAATTTGACGCGAATATCGACGTCAAATTTGACGTCAATATTCGCGACTTTTTGGGAAAGTCGTGAATATTGACGTTATATTTGACGTCAATATTCGCGACTTTGAGGAAAGTCGTAAAATTTGTTGAATATTGACGTCAATATTCACGATCTGCGTAGTCCCTTCAGGGCCACCATAGTAAACGGTGTATCGTGGTCAGGTAATATAATGTCTGGTAAAGTCATTGTGAAATTGAGTTTCCTTGCAGTTTTTACCGAATGTATTATGTCGAAAAACAAAACAAATTGGATTGTTTTCTCGCGTAAGGGAATTACAACAAAGAGACTTCGTCGTTTAAGCAAACTTATCCGCTTAATTGGGCTTATTAAATACAAACTTCGTCTCGTACAATCAGCTCACCATACATTTTTGCATCTCAATAAGAATGACTTGAGTTGAAGAATACAACTAGTAGTGGAATCAAACTGATGCAGAATTTTTCTCCAAATGTCTGGAAATAAATCTTCAGTTGTGTGAACAGGTGAATGTGTTCTGAAAGTGCATCTTCAGAGTAACACTGACACTTTGTCATCACATTCCACTTAGTAACATTAAACTTGGAGTAGGCCTACAGCTACTCTAAACTTAATTAGTGTGTGGCCTGGTAAATTGAAGAACAGGTTTCTGTAATTGTATGTCCTTGTTTCTGATATTCAGAGGGTTGCTTTTTATATTTCCAAATGGTCAATAGTGGATAATACCTGTAACTAAGGCTACATATTACAATGGGCTTCGGAATCAAAGTTACACACACACACACAGTGAGTTGTAAACAAAAACCGGTAAAAAAGTTTGGTAAAATAATACACAATTTATGTAAAATTTTGCCAAAAGACAATACACAACTATTATGTAAGTTTAATGTTATTATGTAAGTTTAATGTTGGAGAAATGTTATTACATATCATTACACATCAACTGACCAATCAGAACTCACGAAATTTGTGTTCACAAAAGTCATGTTAAGTTGTTGCGTTTTGTCTAAAAACGCAATTTCTTGACCGAAATATGTAATTATTCTAACGAATCAATGATAACATTTTGATTTTTGCAAACATAAGTACCAAACTAATTGTATATGAAATCTCTCTTTTGTAGTTTTACATAACTATTAGCAGGTTCGTGTATATATAGCACATTGCAATTTGATTTTACACAACCTGCGTATTCTTTTCTGTGTGCAGGGATAAGGAATTCCTTATTACAAATAGAGAGTGATGTATCCGGTGTTTCTTTTGTTGTGTGATATTGGAAACAAATTATAGACAATCTTGTTTTGAATAGTGATGAAAACAGAGTTGCAATGACTCGAGTCAAGTCACATTTTTAGCGACTCGGGTCCTGATGGGTAAAATAATTATGTACATAAATACATGGTATAGCGGCCGCCTTTTACTTCACTTCCTCCATAAAACAAACCGTGTCGTGGACTTCCGCTTTGTGTTTCTGTAACATGTTTATTTAGTGTGTAGTATTCAAATACAAGGTATTTGTGACAGGAATTGACTAGAGCTAAATACACGATGAGGCTCAACTCGACCCTGACCTAATTACTCGACTCAATTCACTTATTTAAAATGACTCGACTGGGGTCACAAAAACAGACTCACTACAACAATTGTGTAAAGGACATCTTTTAATCAATCACACAAACCAACTGCTGTGTATTTTTTGTATATATTTGTTTTCTCTTTTTTTTCTTTTTTTCTCCCAACCATGCTGTACATCATGCTTGTACGTTCCCCTTTATAAACTCATCACAAAAAGTATAGAGACACGACTTATTAAACATGAGCCAATAATTAACGGCCTGGAAGGGTGTGGATTAATCGAAGCAAATAACCCAGTGCGTATTTTGACACCTCGATTGTTGAGATACGATGTTGCGGAGCGGAGTTATTGTCATTTCAATGGTCCTAGGTCAGGTTTCAACAGTGACAATCATCCCTATAGAAGCAGGTTTGCATTATTGTTTTGAATGATCAGGTTTATGTCTGTTTCATTTTTGTACACGTGTGTAAAACTATATCATCTACACAATCTATTTCAAATTATGTATAGCTATACAAATGGCTGTATCGAATTGATGCCATGAGTGATATCATCGTAGTCTAGGATAATATATTTCTAGTTAACATTATACATGTACTTCTACATGAACATGAAGATTAAGCAATTTAATTGTCTCTAATTTACGTCCTTTGTTAGGAATCACACATGTCCAGGATCTCGCGAGATCTTGTTGCCAACTCTCACATTCTCTCGTTCGTGCCTTCGTTCAGTGTTACTACTTCGTAGATGCTTTCATCCAGCTTATTAATGGCGATGTAATCCTGTTGAATATTCAAACAACTTCCATTTTAATGTTTAAAGTGATAGCAAGGGACAATTGTTTAGCGATGTTTCTAAAGATTCAGATGTTTGGTTTTGGCACCGGCTAAACTGCTATTAGTGTTTTAAAAAATCCTGGATCGCTTCTAATGACGACAATAGCTATTTTTTCGCATTCTGCTCTGTGATATAATTGTTTTACTGTCCTTTTTCTACTGGGAGTATGGACTGGAGGTTAGAGTTTAAACCGGACCGAACAGTATATGGTTCGGTTCCTACTATTGGCTGTGTGTCCTTGGGCAAGTCACTTCCCCACAACCAATTGTATGAAATGGTAAGCAATGATAACCGTATGATACCAGTGGTAATAAATGGTACAGTCGTATTTTGTCAGGGTAATTGTGCGGTAAAATGACAAATCATAATTGTTACCGTTCACAAGCTACGTGGTAAACGTAAAGGTTTATTCAACATTGATGGTATTTTGTAAGTGGTAACTAACTATTGTTCAGTGGTAATTGTGTTTCGTAACACCACATCATTACCATACTTATGGTAAATGAGTAGTACCGGTATTTGAGAATAGTAATTTAAATAGCTGATGTATTTCTGTGGTAATAGCTGGTAATAGCTGATTGTACTAACCTTATCGTCAGACAGCATATCGCCCAACTGCTGATAAACACTACGGAAGGTAGGTCGCTCCTTGGGCCTTATTTGCCAACAGCTACACATCATATCATACCTGAAACAGATGCCAATCATCAAGATAACTAAACAAAACACTCAGTGATCTCTCAAACTTCCTGTTTACTTTTGTTATATTCCAGCACTGAGTCAAAATGACCTAGAAAAATGTAATTTTTGACTTGGAAAAGTGTCACGGGTAGATCAATTATAGATTCAGATTCAGGGTCAATCGGACCCAGCAGTTTTTAGTGTGTGGTGCAGACAATAAGTATCACAACTTACATTATTTAGAGCTTTGTGTTTAAGCGTCAAGTATACTTACAGCTGTTTCTTGCAGTGTTTAGGCTTGGGCATACGGTAGCCCTGCTGCAATTGACTGATCATTGTCTTTGTCTTTATCATCGGATACGGCCGTGCACCTGTCGGAAATAGGGGTATATCTATTCGTTTGACAGTAGATACTACTATAGCCATTGTAATATTAGAGCCGTTTTCAAAACCCCAGCATAGGCCCCGTCTCCGTCCAGCTCCGTCACCATTTTTCCAAACATGAAATTTGTGGAAACATGTACATTTATATAAATAGACCTTTTGAGGATCCCAAAACTGCTTTCATATCACTTCTATGTCTTAGAAAACACCTGAGCCTGTTGTTTAAAATCATGAGGCTCAGGTGAAATCATAGAAACCTGGAAACCTAAGAGGGGGATGGTTTCTTCTTTTACAAGCTTAGTTTCAAACATAAAACATGATTCATCACTATTTTAAAAACCTTGTGGATATTTTTCCATATTTGCATAACCATTAAGAACTCAAAACAACCAAGTTTAGACAGTTTTTCCATGGACAAATACATTTTGAAAACATATAATGTGGACCTACGCATTCTAAATCTGTTTTCAGCTCACTTCTAGAACCCCTTCTATTAAATTACCAAAGTGCATAAACGAAGCCAATTAACGACGGAGACGAAGCTATGGTTTGTAAAACGGTCTAAGCCTGCGTGGTCATAAATATAAATGTGGCAACATTGCTGTAACTAAAGGTCGTTTCATACACACGAAGTTCATGAATTGGGCCGTCCGAAACGGACTTCCGGAGATACGGCTACGGCTGTTGGCAGCCTGTTCACGCGCAGTTAATGGCTAACAACTAGACAATATCCCTATAGACAAGAGATTCGGACGCGCAGCCATAATCTTGTGGCTCACCAAGTGTCACAATCTCCCACAGCAGAACCCCGAAAGACCACACGTCACTCTCCGTTGTGTACACGTCATCAAGAATGGATTCCAACGCCATCCAGCGCATAGGAAGAGGACCCTGTGAACAAACGCCAATTTTTTGTTTAACTTTTTTTAGTACTATATGCGTGATTCTCATCAGGCCATTTAGTAAGTCGCTATAGAATTAGTCTGAAGCCTTGGCAATTGGATTGTCAGTAACCTTGATCAATAACAGTAATGAAGTCAACAACAATCTATGGGTACGTTCAGACGGTGGCGTAAGTTAATCTAATCCAAAAATACTAAGTTAATCTGTCCGTTGGAACGCTCTAATCCACCCGCGCGGCGTAAGTTACGCGACCAAAATGGCGTAACTAGGAAACAGTAATTAGGAAACAACTGGAACTGTTTTATTACCAGGGTCTTTATTATTGGGGAGAGAATTGCCTCAGGCTACTCACATCAGCGCAATTAACAGCCTCAGCAATGCACAACAAAGTAAGCAATGCACAACAAAGTCAGCAAGTGCACAACAAAGTAAGCAAGTGCACAACAAAGTAAGCAATGCACAACAAAGTCAGCAATGCACAACTAAGTCAGCAATGCACAACTAAGTCAGCAATGCACAACTAAGTCAGCAATGCACAACTAAGTCAGCAATGCACAACAAAGTAAGCAATGCAAAACAAAGTAAGCAATGCACAACAAAGTCAGCAATGCACAACTAAGTCAGCAATGCACAACTAAGTCAGCAATGCACAACTAAGTCAGCAATGCACAACTAAGTCAGCAATGCACAACTAAGTCAGCAATGCACAACTAAGTCAGCAATGCACAACAAAGTCAGCAATGCACAACTAAGTCAGCAATGCACAACAAAGTCAGCAATGCACAACTAAGTCAGCAATGCACAACTAAGTCAGCAATGCACAACTAAGTCAGCAATGCACAACAAAGTCAGCAAGTGCACAACAAAGTCAGCAAGTGCACAACAAAGTCAGCAATGCACAACAAAGTCAGCAATGCACAACTAAGTCAGCAATGCACAACAAAGTCAGCAATGCACAACAAAGTCAGCAATGCACAACTAAGTCAGCAATGCACAACTAAGTCAGCAATGCACAACTAAGTCAGCAATGCACAACTAAGTCAGCAATGCACAACTAAGTCAGCAATGCACAACTAAGTCAGCAATGCACAACTAAGTCAGCAATGCACAACTAAGTCAGAAATGCACAACTAAGTCAGAAATGCACAACTAAGTCAGCAATGCACAACTAAGTCAGCAATGCAAAACTAAGTCAGCAATGCACAACTAAGTCAGAAATGCACAACTAAGTCAGCAATGCACAACTAAGTCAGCAATGCAAAACTAAGTCAGCAATGCACAACTAAGTCAGAAATGCACAACTAAGTCAGCAATGCACAACTAAGTCAGCAATGCAAAACTAAGTCAGCAATGCACAACTAAGTCAGCAATGCACAACTAAGTCAGAAATGCACAACTTAGTCAGCAATGCAAAACTAAGTCAGGAATGCAAAACTAAGTCAGCAATGCAAAACTAAGTCAGCAATGCAAAACTAAGTCAGGAATGCAAAACTAAGTCAGCAATGCAAAACTAAGTCAGCAATGCACAACTAAGTCAGAAATGCACAACTAAGTCAGCAATGCAAAACTAAGTCAGCAATGCACAACTAAGTCAGAAATGCACAACTAAGTCAGCAATGCACAACTAAGTCAGCAATGCAAAACTAAGTCAGCAATGCACAACTAAGTCAGCAATGCACAACTAAGTCAGAAATGCACAACTTAGTCAGCAATGCAAAACTAAGTCAGGAATGCAAAACTAAGTCAGCAATGCAAAACTAAGTCAGCAATGCAAAACTAAGTCAGGAATGCAAAACTAAGTCAGCAATGCAAAACTAAGTCAGCAATGCAAAACTAAGTCAGCAATGCAAAACTAAGTCAGCAATGCAAAACTAAGTCAGAAATGCACAACTAAGTCAGGAATGCACAACTAAGTCAGCAATGCACAACTTAGTCAGCAATGCAAAACTAAGTCAGGAATGCAAAACTAAGTCAGCAATGCAAAACTAAGTCAGCAATGCAAAACTAAGTCAGGAATGCAAAACTAAGTCAGCAATGCAAAACTAAGTCAGCAATGCAAAACTAAGTCAGGAATGCAAAACTAAGTCAGCAATGCAAAACTAAGTCAGCAATGCAAAACTAAGTCAGCAATGCACAACTAAGTCAGCAATGCACAACTAAGTCAGAAATGCACAACTTAGTCAGCAATGCAAAACTAAGTCAGTAATGCAAAACTAAGTCAGCAATGCAAAACTAAGTCAGCAATGCAAAACTAAGTCAGGAATGCAAAACTAAGTCAGCAATGCAAAACTAAGTCAGCAATGCAAAACTAAGTCAGCAATGCAAAACTAAGTCAGCAATGCAAAACTAAGTCAGCAATGCACAACTAAGTCAGAAATGCACAACTTAGTCAGCAATGCAAAACTAAGTCAGGAATGCAAAACTAAGTCAGCAATGCAAAACTAAGTCAGGAATGCAAAACTAAGTCAGCAATGCAAAACTAAGTCAGCAATGCAAAACTAAGTCAGCAATGCATCACAGTATATAACTAATACGCATTGTATAGCAAGGCACATCATACGCCCGCGTCATCACTGCACAGGCGCATCAACATGGCACATGTACTTTAGTAATCGCACCCATGTCTGTATGTTTGTCTGTTAGGAGGATTACAGACAATTACTGGAGGGATTTTAACAAAACTTGGTGGGTAGATAACTTATGGGTCAAGCCTGTGACGATTCCAATAAATGTTCAGATTGTTCTAGATAAAGTTAAGGAATCTGGATCACTTTTAATGATTTTCTCTAACATTGGGCGTTTTTCAGTTAGGGCGGAGGTCTGCGCTCTACCTATAGGGCCTATACACTTTTCTAGTTGCAACTGTATTTGCGAAAGTTGTTGTATTCGTCTGGTACCTGTGATTTTCGTTGGTAGATACGGATGTTTATGACGTCCCGGGCCAGTCCAAAGTCGGACACTTTACACACCATGTCTTCTCCCACCAACACGTTACGTGCGGCAAGGTCGCGATGTACGCACTGATAATAAATATTACGCAACTGAAAATATAAACCAATTCCCTTATACCAACTAACAGGTTATTAGTGTATAAAACCTACGAATAAAGCTGGGACAAATAAAGGGCTTACCTATCTCATCTACCTGTAATTGTGATTTAGGATACTTATCGTACCTGTTTCTAACCTAACAATTAAAGCACATTGAATGTTGCTGGAGGTACAGGCTATGCATGGTCGAATCGTAAAGCACAATGAAACTCAACACAATCTGGTTCAAGAAGAACCATTTTGAGGAACGCAATGGAAATTGGGACCGCAATGGAAATAAGTTTTTTTAAACTTTTTTGCGTTATCCCTGCTCTTTCCATTATATGTATTTGTTTATGTTTTTCTTTTTTCTTCTGTCAGTAGTAAAATCTGTATCATTATTGTGGAAATTGCGAATAAATCAAATCAAATCAAATCAAAACCATTTATTAGATGTTGTCGGCACAGATCTTGTTTCCTCTAGGTAGTCGATATTGCGATTATCTTACATCTATCGATAATCGACATATTGATAACAGTTTTTGTTTTACCTTTTGTGAGGATATGAATGCCATTCCGTTGGCCACATCGCTAGCAAACTTAACCAACGTCCGAGACAGTGATTTGCTCCAGCCGGGGAGGTTGGAGTATCCTGTCCCTTCGTCCGAGTCTCGATACTCTATCAGGACGCTCTTCAAGTCTCCCTTAGCGAGGTATTCAACGATCACGTACACGGGATCTAAAACAAAGCCCAGAATCAACTAGTCTCGTTTACAACTTGTTGGTGCATATACGCTCCAGTTAGTCTCCCTCTCTTCTTAAAAGAGGGTCAATGAAGTTTGGGTCGTATATGGAGTATTATTGTCACTGAATAGGAGCTAATTTCAACTTAACAGTTTGTTTTTACTCACTGGAAATTAAAGAGCATCTTCGTGGTGTCATGGCATGTGTATTGATTATTATCACTGATTTGACCTGTACCTCAATGATATATAGGCCTATCTGTGGCATGCGAGCAAACGTGTTATGGCGACTTGCTAAAAACAGGTGCAATCCACAAACCAGTACCAAGTTGTACCTTTTTCTGCGCAGTATCCCAGCAGCTTAACCACGTTCGGATGAGACCCGACTGTTTTCATTAGTTCCAACTCGGCCAGAATCTCCATCCTAGCCTGCCTGTCAGCGCCCTCTATCGAGTGATTAAATAAATGTGTAAATCAACCATATTATACAAATATTTAAAGTTTGTTAGTTCGATGGTAAGATAATTTGATTATTCATTCATTATTTGTTGTATGCAACGCCTGTATAAATCCTTGTCATCTGATTGGTCAGAGTGCGACCGTGCAATGCAAGTTCCATTCCTGTAATTGGCGGTTCCTCCGCTGTTGGAAGTGGTTAATAAATAAATAATAGAACCATTTAATATAACTTTTGTTATATGGCGGCCGTGCCCGTGTGATGGAACGTATAGTTCAATGTATCGTTATCAACGTTGTCTATATAACCCACGCTTTGGTATACCCTATTGTTTTGTATTGATAGGTACCTCTCTGCTAATCATCCACACATTTACACAAAACATAAATCATACAGGGTGTCCCCCATGAATTATTATGCACACAATTCTAGCCGTAAATTTATACTTTTTTTAAAGGTGATTAACAAACCTTTGAGAGTCTTGACGGCAACTTTTGTTGTTTTCCCGACTTCCTCGATCCCAATCGCCTTTCCCAACAGCACCCTGCCGAACGCCCCTCGCCCAAGCTCATTCTCGACCACCACGAGATCTCGCGGGAAGGAGAGATCTGGGCCGATGTTACCGTACGCCACGTGGTTTGACGCCCCCGGCTCAACCGCGCCCTCATTGGGAATACTCTCATATACCGCTGCTGTGGTAACTTGGCTCAGAGAAATATCTGAAACACATGTTAAGGCTGGTTACAATGTTGAACACACTTAAAAGTCCCCCCCCCCCCCCCCCCCCCCCCCCCCCCCCCCCCCCATTCCCCAACTAAAATAAATAAATAATTCAATACAAAAATAAAAATAAAAATATAGGAGGAACAAAAAAACACAATATTACAAATAGCGTTTTAACCTGGAATACTTTCTGGTCTATTATTATGTTACACAGAATCAGGGAGGGGGTCATATCTTAGTAATAATAATACTAGATTTATATATAGCGCTGGTGCATACTTACCGTTTAAATGAGAACAATCGATTGCATAAACAGCCTGATCGCTTGCAGGCAGTGATGGGATGTCATCTTGTCGGTGTGGAGTCAAGTAATCTCTGCAAGATAAGGAATGTTAGTCTCTTTAGTGTTGGTTTGTCTGGCTTTTAATGCTATAGTATAAAGGATATTCGTCAACGCTTACCATTAATTGCATCAATTAGGCTACATACGGACCGTTTTGTTTTATCCCATGCCCAACAAAGTGACAGAAAATCACTTTCAAATTTTGATTCTGCAATCTGCCCAAGATGCGCCCAATTACACACTTACCCGCCATCTTTCCCGCCTGTTTCCGTTTGTCCTTTCTTTCGTTTTTGGCGACGTCTCCACAGAACAATGACAATAACACCAACAGCGACGGCCAAAATCACAATGGCTGCCACTAGAAGCCAAACAACAGTGGCTCCTTCATTTGGAGGAGCTGTGTGACATCAAGATATCAGATTATATCAATATGCATGTATATAAATGTTAAAAGTGTAAAAACTCACTCTCCAATGCAATGAATCTCTAATACTTTTCCTCCCTCCGTACAAATTACGCAACATTTACGATCTTTGGCTGTGCTCTGTGGTCAGATGATAATGGGTCGTATGGCTGGCTGTCAGAGGCGTCTTTATGCACCATCGACTCGATCACCTTGTAGCCGCGTTCTTCGTAATTCAGCATCACAGCTGCACGTAAAGGTGATTAACCAGTCCCCAATTATCCTTATTAATTAATATAAATAAACAAACAGAAACACAAACAGAAACAGAAAACACAAGAAAACAACCAAACACCTGATGTCGTTGTGGTATCGTCAGTAGGCTTGGGAGGAGATGGAGTAGTTGGTTCTACATATCCTGCATTTAAGACAAAAGTGCAGCTTGTTAATCACTGTTGGAAACGTTTTAACCTCCAAGTCATCAAGGCCGAGTAAAGACGCCAAGCTTCATCGTCACTGGCGTAGCGGGAATGTTCAGACTATGAAATACAGACTAATTGTTAGTATTGCGCATGCCTAAATTGAATGCCCGAATTCTGAATTTGAAACGCGGCAAAAACTGGAGTGGCAAATCGTTTTAATTGTCTGAATTTTGCCGAAACTTGACAGCGGAAACAACACAATAGTTTGCACACCTGGGCATATTTGTTCAGCGATCTTCCCTGTTCCTGTTCCGATCGTGTTGGTGACATTGCAACTGATGGAATTGCAGAACTCGGGGACGAAGTCATGAGATCCTCCACTGTTTGTGAACGTCTTGATAATGTCGGTATCGTTCAGAATGATATGGTGGGACGTGGCTAGTGGGTTGGCATCTGAGGAACAGGTTATCCGACCAACGGCGTAGACCACTGTGACAATTGGTGCGTCTGCACGGTGCAACAAAATACGGACATTTGTCAAACTGCATGAGTTTGGGGCGACTACAATGCAATAAAGAAAGCTTGCCACACACCCTAAAATGTGTATCCCTGTGGGGACATGTCTTTGTTCTCGTGTAGGTCTACACAGTTTATGGACTGTTAAAAGCTACTTTCAGTTTCAAAATACTCCTACTTCAATCACAATTACATTCCTGGATTGAAATTTGGACCAAATATACCCTATTATTATACCCTAACCCAAACACTAACCCTAATCCTAACCCTAGTTTTTGAGTAAAACCCATAAATCTATTTCGTGAAAACCTTGTGGAGACTTATTCATCTATAGAAATATACCTTGTTGAGACATTCTTGTTATTGTTTTCATGTCTCAAATGGGTGAAACATTTAGAAACAAAATCACTAAGGCGATTTGGAAAGTTAAGAAAATTGGAATAACCAACGTGCCTTGCTGAAGTTGCCCCTAGGTATACACCTCAATCAAATATTGCTTTATTCTTCAGTGCTTTCAATACATCTGATCTAACTCAATGTTCATACTCATAAATATAATGTGAGGTTTGATGCTCTTGTACCGTATTACGATCGAGGGTCGAAACACAAAAGAGAACAAAGGGAACAAAGGATCCTTGATCGACGGTTTGATTGTCCGAATTCGGTCCTCGATCGTTGGGGCAAGCGCTAAGATAACGGGGTTAGGGTATAACATAGGAATAAAGGAAAACACAATAGGGGATCCTCGATCGTTATGTGGTTCACGACTGAATGTTCTTACACAAACCAACTTACCAGAGGTTGGTGCGCACGTGGGTTTTTATTACCAACCTAATTGATGTGTTCATGCATGTATGCCTTTTCTGATCCAAATATGTTTAGTTATAAAGGGCGACATTATGGAATACCCTTTTTCTAAGACTACACTAGCACAATTCAGTAATGCTTACATTGTACACTGAGAGTGAACCCTCCTGATTTTGCTGTGGCAATCATCTGTCCTGTAGTTCGGCATTCTAGACGAAGTCCATTATTTTGTATTGTTGCAGTGAGCGTCAAGATGCCCGACGTACTGAACGTGTCATCACCGTTATCAGTGGGTGCATTCTGAGCGATGTCCGCTGTGAATTTCACGTCGCTTTTGTACCATTCCAGATCGACAGCTGGTCTGAAGCCGTTAGCTGTACACCACAACACACTTCGATCTCCTGCCGTCAATTTGATAGGATTCCCTGGCGAATCACCCGAAAGTGTGAGGGTAGGTTCGTTACCTTCAACTGTAAATGAAACAAGATATGTTATCTTTAAAACAGCAAGTTTATTTATTTATTTGAAAGGGTACACTGTAAATAAATCTGGTTTTATTACACCACATGTTTGTTTGTTTTTACGTTTAACCTTTTATAATATAACCCACACACGGTCTGTTATTAACGATTACAACATTTTTCCTTTTGTAATAATCACCAAAACATTTATTTAATAACATTATACAAATTAACAGTTGCCAGGAATTTTTCTGTGAAATTACACAGCATTGTTTGTGTGTAGAAAACATGAGTACATGTATAGACTCCAATAAAATTATACCAAAACGCTATGGTAAAGTTATAGACAGCGGTGTGAAGGGGCTTATGTAATTAATGAGAAAGTTCTACTGACAAAACTAGTGGCAGAAGTTACAGACTGTTCACCGTAAACAGTACGAGTTTATTAGTAAATATAGAGTAACTACATAATAGGCCTACAGTAACTACAGTCCCACCGTAAATAATGGTCGAATTCCGGCATCTTACTGAACGAAATCCGATCGTCAATTTTACGGATTTCTGTTTTACGGATTTGTTTGAATTTTTTTTACGGTTACCATATTAAACTGTAAGTGGTTGTTTTGAATAATTTTATCGGTTTACATAAAATAAATGTAGGGAAAATGTTGAGTTTAATTTACATGATTAGGCCTACTAATTTTGTATCTGAATCAAAATTTGAATCTGAGTAAACTTACTTTCTACAGTCAAAGTCGCCGATCCTTGTTCTGTTATCATGATGCATGTGTACGTTCCGTCATCTTCAACCTCAGCATCGCTCACTGTGAGATCCATCTGAGAAGACTCAGCTGACACGATGTCAAAATTAGTGTACTTCTCAAAGCCAGGTCCTGTGTAAAGTCCTCCTTGCTGAGTAGCAAAGGGTGTGTCATTTTCACTCCAATGTGCAGCACCAGAACCCGGTGAAGTGTATGCTGGGTTGCTACACGTCAGAGTGGTTGCACCGCCGCGTAAGACTGCAGTGTCGATTGGACCAACAGCTTCTACAGAGCATCCTGGGTTCGAGTATTGATCGGAAAACAAATGGCATCAACATAAAACAACAACTAGGTCTTAACTCATTATTTAATTTATTGTTTACATATTGTTGTATACTATTACCTATGACGATTTCAGAGGCATCAAAATGTTGGACAGATTGACAAAAATGGACAGAAAATAACCCGAAAGTTTGGACCCCTGCACATTTCAATGGGCCCCACTTACACTTCCTCCTCACGGCCCACATTTACATAAATTATCATTTTCGGTTGAAAAGGTTAAATAGTGGTGATCGAGCCACTCCCCCTGCCTTTCCCCTCCCCTCTCCCCCCCCCCCCCCCCCCCTCCCCCCCCCCCCCCCTTCCCGGCCCCTCGATCCCTCCCCCTCTTTATTAGTTAATAGTCACATTGTATAACGTAGTCACAAGTATAACGTACGTATATAGCTAACACTGACAGGGTGAATATTAGTACTTACCTGAAAACGCTATGAGAAACCACAAATGGTACAGCCCAGCACTGAATTCCATGATTCCCTTGCCTAATAATTTCAAAACAATTCCTGTGTTTTCCTTCATATCTTGGCAAGATCCGTAGAGACATGTAGGCCAACCAACAACTTTGCATTTATACGTAAAGTGCACGTTATGCTCGAAGGTAGACCCGGAAGACCCTATTTTGTTCACTATATTTCACTACATGTATTTATGATATTGTTTGCACTACTGCGGAGCCTACTACTATAGATGTCGTCATATAAAACATAATAGGCCACTAGCTATGAATACGTTGAACTGTGAATATTAGTTCGATGTATTGTTAGCGTGAATCGGGCAAGTTGAAAGTTGAAAGCTTCACCAGGAAATAACGCCAGAAATTAAACAAACAAAAATTAGTCGTGAAAATGACAATACTTAAAGGAAATAAAATCATATAGCTCAACTTCCCGAAACAGTTGACCAACTGCTATAGTCTAACCTACTCATCAGGCTAGGACTGGTAAAAAAACCATAATTTTTACTCATCGATATTTCTTTATTTAAGTTTTCGACCGACTAATTTTCCGTCAATATGGCACTAGACTAATACAGACAATTATTTGTAGAAATATTTGTGGAGCTCAAATATGTGAAGTGTCTTCCGAATCCGGTGAATTTCTCCGAAAAAAAGGCCAACGTGTGGATCTATTTGACATAGAAGGGGGGATGCTACATGTAGGCCTCGGCCCAGAGATTGGCGAACATTAAGGGGGTAGTTTTTGGAAAGGGAATTAAAAAAAAAAAATCCAGTGAAAAAAAACAGCATAAAACAATGCCGGTTACTCTTGAGCGTCGCTAGGCGGCGCTGTTTTTGTCTGAGTGTACGTGGGCGCGTATGGTGTTGTTAGTGCAGCTGCTTAGGTAACAATTGTGCACTTTGTGGTAAAAGCATGAAATTTGCCATGGTGCTAAATATCATTTTTAGACGTGGACCCACGTTGGGCTTCACCTATTTGGGGGCGGAGCTTAATTTGCATAAAATAGGGGGTCTCAAATGTGGACAATAATAAAACTTATTCTAGAATTGAAAGATTGTAAATTTGTTGGCAATAAATAATAATACATTTTTTGGTACAAATAAAAGAAAAAAATTGCCCTTTTGTGGGCGGAGTTTCGATATTTCTAAAACTGGGTGTCCTTATTTTAACAAATTTGTATCTTTGTGCATTATCACTATTATATTTTCATTAATTTTACTCAAATAGACACAGAATGAATGGAAATTGATCACAAATGAAACTTCTCTCATTATCCCCCCCTTTTGTGGGTGGGGCTAGATTTTTAAACACTGGGAGACACGCCTTAATATGGGTATGCATGTCTATCTATCTAGCCTATGTCATTCCACTGCAGAAGGGAGGCCTCTACATCACCATTCCACCTTGATCTTTCTTGTGCTTGTCGCATCCATGTTACGCTTCCAAGTTCTCTGATGTCGTCCATCCAACGCCTACTTGGTCTGCCTCTTCGTCTCGTTTGTGGTCTTTGGGTCCATTCTGTTATACAATGTGTCCATCTGTTGTTATGACGCCTTGCAAGGTGGCCTGCCCATCTCCATTTCTTTGTTTTTATTTCCTGTATGATGTCCCTAGCATTTTTTTTCTTTCGTAATTCCTCATTTCTGGCCCTGTTCTTTCCTGTAACTCCTACCACGATCCTCTCCATTGCTCTTTCTGTGACTCTCTGTTTCTTTTCCAATTTCTAAGTTTCTGCCCCGTAGGATAGTACCAGAATTATGCATTGATTGAAGATCTGACTTTGGGAGAGAGTGGGAGATCCTCGTCTCTGAGTATGATGCCGAGTTTCCCAAATTTCACCCAACTGTATTCTCTTCGCACTTCACCTGCCGTTTTGTTTTCAAGTGTGATGTTTTTACCAAGGTATATGTAGCTATTCACCTTCTTGATTGTCGTGCCATCAACTGTTATTGTATTGTCTTGTAGCTTGTTATTGCTCATCATTACTTTGGTCTTCTTGATGTTCATTTTGAGTACGCCTTTTTACTCTCTGCACACTCAACTTACGAATCATTATCTGCAGCTCCTGGAGATCATGACTGACAAGCATGCATGTCATCTGCAAACCTTAAATGAGTCAGATGTTCCCCATTTATTGCAATTCCTTTCGATTGCCAATCCAGGTTTCTTATTAACCAGAACTCCAACTTCGTTGAGTCCCCGTTTCGTTGCAGAAGTTGTGAGTAATGTATGGCCACACCCACGTAGCTTCACTGTTAGAAAAGTAGTGTTACCCCAACACCGAAAAACAGTGTTCACTTCATTTGAACACTACTTTTCGGTATTCAAAACGGTGTTCACTTGATTGAACACCGTTTTCTGCTTTCAAAATGGTGTCCACCCAATTGAACACTATTTGTCGGTGTTCAAAATGGTGTTCACTTGATTGAACACCATTTTTTGGTGTTCAAAAATGGTGTCCACTACATTCAACACTATCTTTCGGTGTTCAAAATAGTGTTGACTAAATTCAACACCACTCTTCGGTGTTGACCCTACTGTGTTTATTGGGAAGCAGCGTAATCATACATGTCACTCAAGGTTTTTTAATTTTTAGAGCGATTCTCGGTCACCTGGGAAGGACATTAACGTGAAGGGCGTGTAACACTGGGTTTTGTGGAATTTTCTTTCTTTTTCTGTGAGGCTATTAGGTTTTTAAATTCTAATGGAGTGCTTTTGCAAGAGGGTGTAGCACAGAGAAGCCGGTTTATGCACGCATAGGGCCTACTTCAAGGAATGATCAGTTAATCTTTTTGTGGTTTTTTTTTTGATCAATTCCAGAGTTAGCTGCAGTGAATCAGAACTCATTCTATTTGGGAAGGAGAGGGTGTTTTATGGGAGTTTTCACAAGTCAGAACTTTTTCTCATCGTTTTCGTTATTTTTTTTGGGAGTTCATTCTGCACCGAATATTGGCGTTGGATCAATACTGTTTCTCGGTGTCGAGTAAGGATGTACACCGCCCAAGGGTGTTGAATAAACCCTAGTTTTCAGTGTCCAGGTGAGCTACACCGTTGTTCGGTGTTCACTTGACACTGATCATCAGTGTTCAAGCTACACTATTTAACGGTGTTCAAAAATGGACACTGTCCAGCGGCGATCACTCAACACCGATTATCGGTGTTCAGGGCCAACACCGAAAATTGGTGATGGCAACTAATGAACCCTGAAAAACTGTGTTCAGTGAACACTGTTTTTCGGTGTTGATATAACACCCCTTTTCTAACAGTGTTGATAAGGTTGATTGGTCTTCGTGTTTCTGCGAGCCGTATTATGTGCCACTTCACGTTCTCTACTTCTTCAAGGAGGGTGTCTATAGGTCTTCTTCTGACTTCAGTGCTCTCACATTATAGGTGCAAATACATAAATCTGTGTGGTTCCTGGTGATGCTTTTTCAGAGCTCACGGGTAAAACAGCTTGTTGTCAATTCTTCTAAGGGATCATGCGCTCTGGATCCTATGCATACTAACCTTGTGGGTGAGTGCCTTGAATGTTTTGCTTCCAGTACTTACCACAGTTATAAACTCATCTTTAGTATCTGGCACATTTTCCACGGACTGGAAAGAATCTTTAATTTGCCCTTTATAAAAAAAAACAATCTCGATATGAAATTAGAAAACTACCGACCAATCAGTAATTTACAATTTTTTTCTAAATTAACTGAGAGGGCCGTTTGTGAACAACTTTATTGTCACACGTCAAAACATTCCATGTTTCCGGTTTTCTAAATCATCTTACCGGAAGCATCACAGTACAGAGACGGCTCTTATAAAGGATAAACATGATTTACTGATGAGGATGAATTCCCAACATGTTATTCTGCCTATTCTTTTAGACCTGAGTGCAGCATTCGATACTGTTGACCACGTCATTTTATTGAAACGTCTGCAGTCTAAATTTGGAGTCACTGGCAAGGCCCTCGATTGGTTTTCGTCTTATTTGTCAGATAGAAGCCAACGCGTATCCATTCAAGGTACCTTATCAGAAAAGTTTAATATCAACTGTGGTGTTCCCCAGGGATCCTGCTTAGGACCATTTTTATTCATTGTCTACCCCTCTAAATTGTTTGACATCATTGAGCATCATCTGCCTGATGTTCATTGTTATGCCGATGACACTCAGCTGTATCTATCTTTTAGACCTGACGATATATCTTGTCAAGCTGCTGTAACTATAATGGAAAATTGCATCAGGGACATCAGGCAATGGATGTTGCACGACCGTTTTCTAATTAATGATGCTAAGAGTGAATTTTTGATCATCGCATCAAAGCGGCAGTTAAAGAAAATTAATATTTCTGATATCATGATAGGCGATGTTAAAGTTAAAATTTTGGGTCATGGTTTGATTCTGAACTTACAATGAATACCCATATCAATAAAGCTTGCTCTGCAGCCTTTTTCCATCTTCACAACATCAAACACATTAGTCAATTCCTAACGCAAGACTCTCTTTTAAAACTAATTCATGCATTGGTGACTAGTCGTCTTGATCATTGTAATAGCCATTTGTGTGGCCTGCCAAAGTCACAGATAGCTAAACTGCAAAGGGTTCAAAATGCTGCAGCCAGAATTGTTACTAACACACACCGATTTGAACACATTACACCTATAATTTGTCAATTACATTGGCTGCCTGTTTCGTACAAGATTCATTTTAAAATCCTTTTGTTGACCTTCAAAGCTCTTCATGGTCTTTCTCCAAAGTACTTACAGGATCTTGTTTCCATCCGGAAAGTATCTTCATAATCAACTTAGGTCAGGGAAAAATGGTATTTTCTTAGATTATCCCTCTGGTAAAATGTTGACTACATTTGGTGACAGGGCTTTTTCTGTGGCAGCCCCTAAGCTTTGGAATGCGCTACCGTTCCATATACGTATAAGCGAACAGAAACTTACCTCTTTTAAATGTAATATAAAAACCCATCTTTTTAAATCCGCTTTTTAGTGTGTTTTTGGTGTTGTTCTTTTGTGTCTTTTGTTTGTCTTTCTTCTATGGTCGCCTTGCCAGTTTGTTTAGATTTTTAGCATAGATAGGGTTTGAGGAGTCTGTCTCCTGAAAAGATCAAGACATTACTGATGTCAGCCTATGTAATAAGTAACTGTTAGTTCTCTGTTGGCGGGACAGATGTATCCCCATACTTTTGTTTGGGCACTGGCCTGGTGATCAGTCTTTTTTCTTTGTCTTTTTCTTCCATCCTGTGCTTTTTAACATGTGTTCTGCGCCTTTGAACATTTTGTATGTAAGGGGCGCAATATACATTTTAAATATTATTATTATTATTATTACTCCTGCCCGATCTAAAGGAGCTCTTAAGTCAGACCTTGGTCTTAAAAAAACAAACTGAAAAACAAGCTGAAAAACAGAAAATCATGCCTCCCACTTTTCAAAAATGTAACTCCGCCCATAAAAGGGGCAGAAATAAACAAAACTATTTATTTCAAAAGGATCATTATACTGTTATTATGTCTTACAGTCATAAAATGTGCAGAAAAAACCTTAATATTGTAATAATGTCAATTGTTTTACCCCCCCCTCCCCCACTTTTAAAAAACATAGCCCCGCCCCTAAAATGGGCAAGATCCAAGGTCCACGTCTAAAAACGACATTTAGGGTATATATAACAACTGTAGAAAGTTTCATGCTTTTACCACAAATTGCACAATTGTCCCACATTATGGGCCTTAGCAGCTGGACTATGTGCACCCTGCAGCTACATGGGGGTGCATGCACCTGAAAATGATTAAAATGTTAATGCCGCCCATTTATATTTATTAATTCAGATCAGCGTTATACTGGTTGTCCTAAAATGATCTCATCTACTGGAAACCAGTCTATAGACCTTTTCACTCAAACATGATAATATATTATGCAAATGAAGCGGTGAGGCGGAATTGTAAATGGGCCCATTACAAATAATCAAGTGAAATTAGCAGGGCTCCTTTCCATACGAGTGGAAATATATACCGGTGTGATTTGGGGTACCGGGGTACCACCTATCACCGATAAATGATGATATCCAGAATCGAACAGGTATTTTTGCCCACTGTTGTGGATAGGAGTCTTGCTAATTCCCGTGACATCTTGATCTTGCGCACGGGACGAAAACAAAAATGGACGAAAACAAAAATTGTTTATTTTGTTCTTTACACATATTTTGTGCAAACAAAAAAGTTATTCTCGCTAATACTATAGTACTTATGACGATTTTAGAGGCATCTCTCATAAAAAAGCGAGAAATCCTGATTTGGTTTTAGAAAATGACTCAAATTATTGGACCCCTGCACATTTTCAATGATTACATAAAAACACGTATATGTAGGACCTGTCACAAATGGGACAAAGTTCACAGTTTTTGGCTCATCACAAAACAAGTATAATCTGCAAACATTCAACTCGGTGAGAAATAAAGTATTTTTTAAAAGTTCTGTTAAATATCGTGTACTAAATCGGTATATGATGCACACAAAATAACAATACCAACAAATCTACCATATAAAATGTATGTTACACATCTGGTTAAATCCATGTCAACATAAAAAACTATACAGGAAATATTTACTTATAGCATCACCTTAATCTTACACTACATTTTACTGGAAGTGACACAAATGTACATATGTACTTCTACATGCACATATGACGATTAAGCGGTTTTAATTGTCTCTAATTCACGTCCTTTGTTAGGAATCACACATGTCCAGGATCTCGCGAGATCTTGTTGCCAACTCTCACAATATCTCGTCCGTGCCTTCGTTCAGTGTTACTTCGTAGATGCTTTCATCCAGCTTGTTAATGGCGATGTAATCCTGTTGAATATTCAAACAACTTCCATTTTAATGTTTAAAGTGATAGCAAGGGCCAACTGTTCTGCGATGTTTCTAAAGATTCAGATGTTTGGTTTTGGCACCGGCTAAACTGCTATTAGTGTTTTTAAAAACCCTGGATCGCTTCTTATGACGACAATAGCTATTTGTTTCGCATTCTGCTCTGTGATGTAATTGTTTTACTGTCCTTTTTCTACTGGGAGTATGGACTGGAGGTTAGAGTTTAACTCTTGACCAAACAGTATATGGTTCGGTTTCTACTATTGCCTGTGTGTCCTTGGGCAAGTCACTTCCCCACAACCAATTGTATGAAATGGTAAGCAATGAAAACCGTATGATACCAGTGGTAATAAATGGTACAGTCGTATTTTGTCAGGGTTATTGTGCGGTAAAATGACAAATCATAATTGTTACGGTTCACAAGCTATACGTGGTAAACGTAAAGGTTCATTCAACATTGATAGTATTTTGTAAGTGGTAACTAATTATTGTTCAGTGGTAATATTGTTTCGTAACACCACATCATTACCATACTCATGGTAAATGAGTGGTACCGGTATTTGAGAATGGTAATTTAAATAGCTGATGTATTTATGTGGTAATAGCTGGTAATAGCTGATTGTACCAACCTTATCGTCAGACAGCATATCGCCCAACTGCTGATAAACACTACGAAAGGTAGGTCGATCCTTGGGCCTCATTTGCCAACAGCTACACATCATATCATACCTGAAACAGATGCCCATCATCAAGATAACTAAACAAAACACTCAGTGATCTTTCAAACTTCCTGTTTACTTTTATTATATTCCAGCACTGAGTCAAAATGACCTAGAAATATGTAATTTTTGACTTGGAAAAGTGTCACGGGTAGATCAATTATAGATTCAGATTCAGGGTCAATCGGACCCAGCAGTTTTTAGTGTGTGATGCAGACAATAAGGATCACAACTTACATTATTTAGAGCTTTGTGTTTAAGCGTCAAGTACTTACAGCTGTTTCTTGCAGTGTTTAGGCTGGGGCATACGGTAGCCCTGCTGCAATTGACTGATCATTGTCTTTGTCTTTATCATCGGATACGGCCGTGCACCTGTCGGAAATAGGGGTATATCTATTCGTTTGACAGTAGATACTACTATAGCCATCGTAATATTAGAGCCGTTTTCAAAACCCCAGCTCCATCACCATTTTTCCAAACATGAAATTTGTGGAAACATGTAAATTTATATAAATAGACCTTTTGATGATCCCAAAACTGCTTTCATATCACTTCTATGTCTTAGAAAACACCTGAGCCTGTTGTTTAAAATCATGAGGCTCAGGTGAAATCATAGAAACCTGGAAACCTAAGAGGGGGATGGTTTCTTCTTTTACAAGCTTAGTTTCAAACATAAAACATGATTCATCACTATTTTAAAAACCTTGTGGATATTTTTCCATATTTGCATAACCATCATGAACTCAAAACAACCAAGTTTAGACAGTTTTTCCATGGACAAATACATTTTGAAAACATATAATGTGGACCTACTAAGCATTCTAAATCTGTTTTCAGCTCACTTCTAGAACCCCTTCTATTAAATTGCCAAAGTGCATAAACGAAGCCAGTTAACGACGGAGACGAAGCTAGGGTTTGTAAAACGGTCTAAGCCTGCGTGGTCATAAATATAAATGTGGCAACATTGCTGTAACTAAAGGTCGTTTCATACACACGAAGTTCATGAATTGGGCCGTCCGAAACGGACTTCCGGAGATACGGCTACGGCTGTTGGCAGCCACGCACAGTTAATGGCTAACAACTAGACAATAGCCCTATAGACAAGAGATTCGGACGCGCAGCCATAATCTTGTGGCTCACCAAGTGTCACAATCTCCCACAGCAGAACCCCGAAAGACCACACGTCACTCTCCGTTGTGTACACGTCATCAAGAATGGATTCCAACGCCATCCAGCGCATAGGAAGAGGACCCTGTGAACAAACGCCAATTTTTTGTTTAACTTGTTTTAGTACTATATGCGTGATTCTCATCAGGCCATTTAGTAAGTCGCTATAGAATTAGTCTGAAGCCTTGGCAATTGGATTGTCTGTAACCTTGATCAATAACAGTAATGAAGTCAACAACAATCTATGAATGTACAGTAATTAGGAAACAACTGGGACTGTTTTATTACCAGGGTCTTTATTATTGGGAAGAGCATTGCCTCAGGCTACTCACATCAGCGCAATTAACAGCCTCAGCAATGCACAACAAAGTCAGCAATGCACAACAAAGTCAGCAATGCACAACAAAGTCAGCAATGCACAACAAAGTCAGCAATGCACAACTAAGTCAGCAATGCACAACTAAGTCAGCAATGCACAACTAAGTCAGCAATGCAAAACTAAGTCAGCAATGCACAACTAAGTCAGCAATGCACAACTAAGTCAGCAATGCACAACTAAGTCAGCAATGCACAACTAAGTCAGCAATGCACAACTAAGTCAGCAATGCAAAACTAAGTCAGCAATGCAAAACTAAGTCAGCAATGCACAACTAAGTCAGCAATGCAAAACTAAGTCAGCAATGCAAAACTAAGTCAGCAATGCACAACTAAGTCAGCAATGCACAACTAAGTCAGCAATGCACAACTAAGTCAGCAATGCACAACTAAGTCAGCAATGCACAACAAAGTCAGCAATGCAAAACTAAGTCAGAAATGCACAACTAAGTCAGCAATGCACAACTAAGTCAGCAATGCAAAACTAAGTCAGCAATGCACAACTAAGTCAGAAATGCACAACTTAGTCATCAATGCAAAACTAAGTCAGGAATGCAAAACTAAGTCAGCAATGCAAAACTAAGTCAGCAATGCATCACAGTATATAACTAATACGCATTGTATAGCAAGGCACATCATACGCCCGCGTCAGCACTGCACAGGCGCATCAACATGGCACATGTACTTTAGTAATCGCACCCATGTCTGTATGTTTGTCTGTTAGGAGGATTACAGACAATTACTGGAGGGATTTTAACAAAACTTGGTGGGTAGATAACTTATGGGTCAAGGGTGACGATTCCAATAAATGTTCAGATTGTTCTAGATAAAGTTAAGGAATCTGGATCACTTTTGATGATTTTCTCTAACATTGGGCGTTTTTCAGTTAGGGCGGAGGTCTGCGCTCTATCTATAGGGCCTATACACTTTTCTAGTTGCAACTGTATTTGCGAAAGTTGTTGTATTCGTCTGGTACCTGTGATTTTCGTTGGTAGATACGGATGTTTATGACGTCCCGGGCCAGTCCAAAGTCGGACACTTTACACACCATGTCTTCTCCCACCAACACGTTACGTGCGGCAAGGTCGCGATGTACGCACTGATAATAAATATTACGCAACTGAAAATATAAACCAATTCCCTTATACCAACTAACAGGTTATTAGTGTATAAAACCTACGAATTAAGCTGGGACAAATGAAGGGCTTACCTATCTCATCTACCTGTAATTGTGATTTAGGATACTTATCGTACCTGTTTCTAACCTAACAATTAAAGCACATTGAATGTTGCTGGAGGTACAGGCTATGCATGGTCGAATCGTAAAGCACAATGAAACTCAACACAATCTGGTTCTTGAAGAACCATTTATTAGATGTTGTCGGCACAGATCTTGTTTCCTCTAGGTAGTCGATATTGCGATTATCTTACATCTATCGATAATCGATATATTGATAACATTTTGTGTTTTACCTTTTGTGAGGATATGAATGCCATTCCGTTGGCCACATCCCTGGCAAACTTAACCAACGTCCGAGACAGTGATTTGCTCCAGCCGGGGAGGTTGGAGTATCCTGTCCCTTCGTCCGAGTCTCGATACTCTATCAGGACGCTCTTCAAGTCTCCCTTAGCGAGGTATTCAACGATCACGTACACGGGATCTAAAACAAAGCCCAGAATCAACTAGACTCGTTTACAACTTGTTGGTGCATATACGCTCCAGTTAGTCTATATATCTCTCTTCTTAAAAGAGGGTCAATGAAGTTTGGGTCGTATATGGAGTATTATTGTCACTGAATAGGAGCTAATTTCAACTTAACAGTTTGTTTTTACTCACTGGAAATTAAAGAGCATCTTCGTGGTGTCATGGCATGTGTATTGATTATTATCACTGATTTGACCTGTACCTCAATGATATATAGGCCCATCTGTGGCATGCGAGCAAACGTGTTATGGCGACTTGCTAAAAACAGGTGCAATCCACAAACCAGTACCAAGTTGTACCTTTTTCTGCGCAGTATCCCAGCAGCTTAACCACGTTCGGATGAGACCCGACTGTTTTCATTAGTTCCAACTCGGCCAGAATCTCCATCCTAGCCTGCCTGTCAGCGCCCTCTATCGAGTGATTAAATAAATGTGTAAATCAACCATATTATACAAATATTTAAAGTTTGTTAGTTCGATGGTAAGATAATTTGATTATTCATTCATTATTTGTTGTATGCAACGCCTGTATAAATCCTTGCCATCTGATTGGTCAGAGTGCGACCGTGCAATGCAAGTTCCATTCATCATTGAATAGAACCATTTAATATAACTTTTGTTTGGCGTGGCGGCCGTGCCCGTGTGATGGAACGAATAGTTCAATGTATCGTTATCAACGGTATCTAACCCACGCTTTGGTATACCCTATTGTTTTGTATTGATAGGTACCTCTCTGCTAATCCACACATTTACACAAAACATAAATCCTACAGGGTGTCCCCCATGAATTATTATGCACACAATTCTAGCCGTAAATTTATACTTTTTATAAAGGTGATTAACAAACCTTTGAGAGTCTTGACGGCAACTTTTGTTGTTTTCCCGACTTCTTCGATCCCAAGCGCCTTTCCCAACAGCACCCTGCCGAACGCCCCTCGCCCAAGCTCATTCTCGACCACCACGAGATCTCGCGGGAAGGAGAGATCTGGGCCGATGTTACCGTACGCCACGTGGTTTGACGCCCCCGGCTCAACCGCGCCCTCATTGGGAATACTCTCATATACCGCTGCTGTGGTAACTTGGCTCAGAGAAATATCTGAAACACATGTTAAGGCTGGTTACAATGTTGAACACACTTAAAAGTCCCCCCCCCCCCCCCCCCCCCCCCCTTCCCCAACTAAAATAAATAAATAATTCAATACAAAAATAAAAATAAAAATATAGGAGGAACAAAAAACACAATATTACAAATAGCGTTTTAACCTGGAATACTCTCTGGTCTATTATTATGTTGCACAGAATCAGGGGGGGGGGGTCATATCTTAGTAATAATAATACTGGATTTATATATAGCGCTGGTGTATGCTTACCGTTTGAATGAGAACAATCGATTGCATAAACAGCCTGATCGCTTGCAGGCAGTGATGGGATGTCATCTTGTCGGTGTGGAGTCAAGTAATCTCTGCAAGATAAGGGATGAAAGTCTCTTTAGTGTTGGTTTGTGTTGCTTTTAATGCTAGTATAAAGGATATTCGTTAACGCTTACCATTCATTGCATCAATTAGGCTACATACGGACCGTTTTGTTTTATCCCATGCCCAACAAAGTGACAGAAAATCACTTTCTGCAATCACGATTCTGCAATCTGCCCAAGATGCGCCCAATTACACACTTACCCGCCATCTTTCCCGCCTGTTTCCGTTTGTCCTTTCTTTCGTTTTTGGCGACGTCTCCACAGAACAATAACACCAACAGCGACGGCCAAAATCACAATGGCTGCCACTAGAAGCCCAACAACAGTGGCTCCTTCATTTGGAGGAGCTGTGTGACATCAAGATATCAGATTATATCAATATGCATGTATATAAATGTTAAAAGTGTAAAAACTCACTCTCCAATACAATGAATCTCTAATACTTTTCCTCCCTCCGTAAACAAATTACGCAACATTTACGATATTTGGTTGAGCTCCGTGGTCAGATAATGGGTCGTATGGCCGGCTGTAAGGGGTGCCTTTATGCACCATCGACTCGACCACGTTGTAGCCGCGTCCTACGCAATTCAGCTTTCCAGCGGCGAGTATATGATAAGCCTCCCCAATTATCCCTATTAATTATTATAAATAAACAAACACAGACAGAAAACACAAGAAAACAACCAAACACCTGATGTCGTTGTGGTATCGTCAGTAGGCTTGGGAGGAGATGGAGTAGTTGGTTCTACATATTCTGCATTTAAGACAAAAGTGCAGCTTGTTATAAATCACTAGTGAGAAACGTTTTAACCGCCAAGTCATTAAGGCCGAGAAAAGACGCCAAGCTTCATTGTCACTGGCGTAGCGGGAATTTTCAGACTATGAAATACAGACTAATTGTTAGTATTGCGCGTGCCTAAATTGAATGCCCGAATTCTGAATTTGAAACGCGGCAAAAACTGGAGTGGCAAATCGTTTTAATTGTCTGAAATTTGCCGAAATTGACAGCGGAAACAACACAATAGTTTGCACACCTGGGCATATTTGTTCAGCGATCTTCCCTGTTCCTGTTCCGATCGTGTTGGTGGCATTGCAACTGATGGAATTGCAGAACTCGGGGACGAAGTCATGAGATCCTCCACTGTTTGTGAACGTCTTGATAATATCGGTACCATTCAGAATGATATGGTGGGACGTGGCTAGTGGGTTGGCATCTGAGGAACAGGTTATCCGACCACCGGCGTAGACCACTGTGACAATTGGTGCGTCTGCACGGTGCAACAAAATACGGACATTTGTCAAACTGCATGAGTTTGGGGCGACTACAATGCAATAAAGAAAGCTTGCCACACACCCTAAAATGTGTATCCCTGTGGGGACATGTCTTTGTTCTCGTGTAGGTCTACACAGTTTATGGACTGTTAAAAGCTACTTTCAGTTTCAAAATACTCCTACTTCAATCACAATTACATTCCTGGATTGAAATTTGGACCAAATATACCCTATTATTATACCCTAACCCAAACACTAACCCTAATCCTAACCCTAGTTTTGAGTTAAACCCATAAATCTATTTCGTGAAAACCTTGTGGAGACCTATTCATCTATAGAAATATACCTTGTGGAGACATTCTTGTTATTGTTTTCATGTCTCCAATGGGTGCAACATTTAGAAACAAAATCACTACTGCGATTTGGAAAGTTAAGAAAATTGGAATAACCAACGTGCCTTGCTAAAGTTGCCCATAGGTATACACCTCAATCAAATATTGCAAACAATACATCTGATATAACTCAATGTTCATACTCATAAATATAATGTGAGGTTTGATGCTCTTGTACCGTATTACGATCAAGGGTCGAAACACAAAAGAGAACAAAGGGAACAAAGGATCCTTGATCGACGGTTTTAATTGTCCGAATTCGGTCCTCGATCGTTGGGGCAAGCGCTAAGGTAATGGGGTTAGGATATAACGTAGGAATAAAGGAAACACAATAGGGGATCCTCGATCCTATAATTGATGTGTTCATGCATGTATGCCTTTTCTGATCCAAATATGTTTAGTTATAAAGGGTGACATTATGGAATACCCGTTTTCTAAGACTACACTAGCCCAATTCATAAATGCTTACATTGTACACTGAGAGTAAACCCTCCTGATTTTGCCGTGGCAACCATCTGTTCTGTAGTTCGGCATTCTAGACGAAGTCCATCATCTTGTATTGTTGGAATGAGTGTTAAGGTGCCCGACGTACTGGATGTGTCATCACCGTTATCAGTGGGTGCATCCTGAGCGATGTCCGCTGTGAGTTTCACGTCGTTTTTGTACCATTCCAAATCGACAGCTGGTCTGAAGCCGCTAGCTGTACACCTCAACACACTTCGATCTCCTGCCGTCAGTTTGATAGGATTCCCCGGCGAACCACCTTCAAGTGTGAGGGTAGGTTCGTTACCTTCAACTGAAAATGAAACAAGATATGTTATCTTCAAAACAGCAAGTTTATTTATTTATTTGAAAGGGTACACTGTAAATAAATTTGGTTTTATTACACCACATGTTTGCTTGTTTTTACGTTTAACCTTTCATAATATTACCCACACACGGTCTGTTATTAACGATTAAAACATTTTGTTGTTGTAATAATAACCCAAACATTTATTTAATAACATTATACAAATTAACAGTTGCCAGGAATTTTTCTGTGAAATTACACAGCATTATTTGTGTGTAGAAAACATGAGTACATGTATAGACTCCAATGAAATACCAGAACGCTATGGTAAAGTTATAGACAGCGGTGTGAAGGGGCTTATGTAATTAATGAGAAAGTTCTACTGACTAAACTAGTGGCAGAAGTTACAGACTTTTCACCGTAAACAGTACGAGTTTATTAGTAAATATAGAGTAACTACATAATAGGCATACAGTAACTATACAGTCCCACCGTAAATAATGGTCGAATTCCGGCATCTTACTGAACGACATCCGATCGTCAATTTTACGGATATTTGTTTTACGGATTCGTTTAAACTTTTACGGTTACCATATTAAACTGTAAGTGGTTGTTTTGAATAATTGTATCGGTTTACATAAAATAAATGTAGGCAAAATGTTTAGTTTAATTTACATAATTAGGCCTACTAATTTTGTATCTGAATCAATATTTAAATCTAAGTAAACTTACTTTCTACAGTCAAAGCTGCTGATCCTTGGTCGTTTATCATGATGCATGTGTACGTTCCGTAGTCTTCAACCTGAGCATCGCTCACTGTGAGGTCCATCTGGGGAAACTCAGTTGACACGATGTCAAAATTAATGTACTTAACAAAGCCAGCTCCAGTGTAAATTCCAGCTTGCTGAGTACCGATTGGTTTCGGACCATCACTCCACTGTGCAGCACCAGAACCCGGTGAAGTGTATGCTGGGTTGCTACACGTCAGAGTGGTTGTACTGCCCCGTAAGACGGCAGTGTCGCTTGGTCCAACCGCTTCTACAAAGCTTCCTGAGTTCGAGTATTGATGGGGTAACAAACAAATAAAACAACAACTAGGTCTTAAATCATTATTAAAAAAAAATTTTACAAATTGTTGTATACTATTACCTATGACGATTTCAGAGGCATCAAATGTTGGACAGATTGACAAAAATGGACAGAAAATAACCCGAAAGTTTGGACCCCTGCACATTTCAATGGGCCCCACTTACACTTCCTCCTCACGGCCCACATTTACATAAATTATCATTTTCGGTTGAAAAGGTTAAATAGTGGTGATCGAGCCACTCCCCCTGCCTTTCCCCTCCCCTCTCTAACCCCCCCCCCCCCCCCCCCCCCCCCCCCCCCCTTCCCGGCCCCTCGATCCCTCCCCCTCTTTATTAGTTAATAGTCACATTGTTTTGAAGTACGTACGTATACAGCTAACACTGACAGGGTGGATATTACTAGTACTTACCTGAAAACGCTATGAGAAACCACAAATGGTACAGCCCAGCACTGAATTCCATGATTCCCTTGCCTAATAATTTCAAAACAATTCCTGTGTTTTCCTTCATATCTTGGCAAGATCCGTAGAGACATGTAGGCCAACCAACAACTATGCATTTATACGTAAAGTGCACGTTATGCTCGAAGGTAGACCCGGAAGAACCTATTTTGTTCACTATATTTCACTACATGTATTTATGACATTGTTTGCACTACTGCGGAGCCTACTACTATAGATGTCGTCATATAAAACATAATAGGCCACTAGCTATGAATACGTTGAACTGTGAATATTAGTTCGATGTATTGTTAGCGTGAATCGGGCAAGTTGAAAGTTGAAAGCTTCACCAGGAAATAACGCCAAAAAACAACAAACAAAACGCATTAGTCGTGAAAATGACAATACTTAAAGGAAATAAAATCATATAGCTCAACTTCCCGAAACAGTTGACCAACTGCTATAGTCTAACCTATTCATCAGGCTAGGACTGGTAAAAAAAACATAATTTTCACTCATCGATATTTCTTTATTTAAGTTTTTGACCGACGAATTTTTCGTCAATATATGGCACTAGACTAATACAGACAATTATCGATGTAACCTCTGATGTCGCGTGACATATATAAATGAGACTGATTGTAGAAATATTTGTGGAGCTCATATTTGTGAAGTGTCTTCCGATTCCGGTGAATTTCTTCTTAAAAAAGGCCAACGTGTGGATCTATTTGACATAGAAGGGGGGGTGCTACAAGTAGGCCTCGGCCCAGAGATTGGCGAACATTAAGGGGGTAGTTTTGGAGAGGGAATTGAAGAAAAAAAATCCAGTGTAAAAAAAACTCAACAAAAACAATGCCGGCCTACTCTTGAGCGTCGCTAGGCGGCGCTGTTTTTGTCTGAGTATACGTGGGCGCGTATGGTGTCGTGCACCATGCAGCTACATGTAGCTGCATGCACCTGAAAATGCGAAAATGACTAAAATGTTAATGCCGCCCTCTATCAGATCAGCGTTATACTGGTTGTCCTAAAACGATTTCATCTACTGGAAACCAGTCTATAGACCTTTTCACTCAAACATAATATGCAAATGAAGCGGTGAGGCGGAATTGTAAATGGGCCCATTACAAATAATCAAGTAAAATTAGCAGGGCTCCTTTCCATACGAGTGGAAATATATACCGGTGTGATTCGGGGTACCCATATACCACCTATCACCGATAAATGATGGTACCCAGAATCGCACAGGTATTTTTTGCCCACTGTTGTGGAAAGGAGCCTTGCTAATTTCCGTGACATCTTGCGCACGGGACAAAAGAAAAACATTGTTTATTTTGTATTTTACACATTTTTTTTGCATACAAAAAGTAATCCTCGCTAATAATAGTACTTGTGACGATTTTACAGGCATCTCTCAGAAAAAAAAGCGAGAAATTTTGTTTTTGTTTTGAAAATTACCCAATTGTTGGATCCCTGCACATTTTTAATAGGGGCGCAACACTTACGCCTCACAGCCCTCATTTACATAAATTATCATTTTCGGGTGAATAGATCTATTGTATGCGACGAGGTTAAAAATGGGGCCTTGACATAATGTAGATTAGGTCTATTTTTATTTAAAGAGGTCCAAGATAGGTATTTGTCCACCTTTGATAACGAACCCCGCCATTTTTCGTACATGAATCATATGCAACCCACATTAAACAAAAAAGGTGAAGTCACTAAGGTCACAAAGGTCACACTGGTGTTGATGCTGCTGGTACCCGGTACCCTAACACGTACGTCGGTACGGCTGCAGATGTCGTACCAGTGAACGGTTGCCATTATCTCACGCGTCGCGCCCTAGTCCCATATCCCGTACGTCATTTCGGTGTAACCGTTTTGCCAGAAAGTATGGTGTTCTATATAGGACACTTATCTGTTATCGTCATGCGTGTGAGTAGAGCGTCGTGCGTGTGGAGAGCTCCGTCGTACGTGTGTGCAAAACCGTCGTGTTTGTGAGTAGAGCGTCGTGCGTGTGGGGAGCTCCGTCGTACGTGTGTGTAAAACCGTCGTGTTTGTGAGTAGAGCGTCGTGCGTGTGGGGAGCTCCGTCGTACGTGTGAGCAAAACCGTCGTGTTTGTGAGTAGAGCGTCGTGCGTGTGGAGAGCTCCGTCTTCCCTCTGCTCTGCAGTGTTACCCAGTACCCCTCTGATCAAGTAGGCTCAAATGTTCGCGCTTTTGGGGGAATGATCACAAGAGGTCGCTTTTCTTCTTTTTTGTGTGGACGCGTACATTGCAGTAAACTTTGCATAAATCCATGGTGTAAGTGAACCAAAACATAAATTTATAATTTTCATCCGAAATTTTCTTAAGAAAGTACCTGCTCATCAAATCAGAGATGGATGCAAAGTATACCAGAAACATTTTAAATATAAAAGAAATATAAATAAAATATTAAAGAAATATCAAAGACTTGATTAAGCCTGGTGAGGGCTTAAACATAATGAAGTTTTCAAGAACAACCAATAGAAGCATGAACAGGAATCCTGAAGTTGTCATTGAACTTGAAGGCATGATGTGTGGATTGTATTTTACCACATTATCTCATGGAGAATAGGACATTAGAACATGCATGTACAATGTACATGCATGTTCTAATACTATTTACATGAGAAAATGTGGTAACACCACAGAAAAAGAATGTATAAATGTATACATGATATGTAATGTATTAAGACAATAATGTGGTACGTCTTAATACATTACATTGTTATAGTGATAGGGCTAGGCCCTAGTCTAGACATTTATACATTTTTTTTCTGGGTTTATCTCTTTGTATAAACGATTGACTACTCTTCCGTATTTTTATCACGAGTGTTTGCACTTACAGCTATACTTATCTAGTAGAAAAGCGGCAATTTGTCGGTAGGCAGGTTTCAAAGTTTACTGCAATGTACGCCCCCCAAAAAAACAATTGAAAGAAGAAAAGCGACCTCTTGTGATAATTCCCCAAAAGCGCGAATATTTTGGAGCCTACCACTTGATCAGAGGGGTACTGGGTAACACAGTATAGAGCAGAGGGAAGTCATAAAAAGGGCAATGTATTAAACAACAGCTTTTGGGAGGAACGGGTATAGTTGAATTGAAGACAAATCCCTTCACTTTGAATATTCCACGGCCAAAACTCTACATATTTATTCTCGAGGTCAACATAGCGTCACAATTTTAAGTGCAAGCCCCTCGATATGAAATATTTCCCCTCCATCATTCACTCGCACCGCTAAGCAACGCGCCGCTAAACAACAATCATTACGCTGCTAAACAACACCTGCCGCGCCGTTTTAGTGACCTTAATAGTACACCATACAACGGCTTTACTCACAGGCACGACGGTTTTGCTCACACGTACGACGGAGCTCTCCACAGGCACGACGCTCTACTCACAAACACGGCGGTTTTGCTCACACGTACGACGGAGCTCTCCACAGGCACGACGCCCTACTCACAAACACGACGGTTTTGCTCACACGTACGACGGAGCTCCCCACACACACGACGCTCTACTCACAAACACGACGGTTTTGCTCACACGTACGACGGAGCTCCCCACACACACGACGCTCTACTCACAAACACGACGGTTTTGCTCACACGTACGACAGAGCTCTCCACAGGCACGACGCTCTACTCACAAACACGACGGTTTTGCTCACACGTACGACGGAGCTCTCCACACGCACGACGCTCTACTCACAAACACGACGGTTTTGCTCACACGTACGACGGAGCTCTCCACACGCACGACGCTCTACTCACAAACACGACGGTTTTGCTCACACGTACGACGGAGCTCTCCACACGCACGACGCTCGACTCACACGCACGACGATAACAGATAAGTGTCCTATATAGAACACCATAAGAAAGTAAAACATTCGGTTGTGTATTATTCCTCTTTGGTTGTGACAGTGCTTTGGAAATTTACTACAATTTTGACTGCAACTTGCATGCTTATTCTATACACTGCAATATCGTTGGATTGGGAATACTAACGTAACGCGGGGTGCTACGTACACTGAAGGAGTTTATGTTGCAGAACTGGGGTTTATTTCTGTTGACTGAGGCGAGGTAGGCCATTTTGTCACCACACTAAAAATGAAACTTGACAGTCTTTATATTTGATTTCTAAATTAATATAATACTAATAGTATCAATACTGGCGGAAACTAAGTCAAAGAGAATTCACCAAAATGAAGAAGAAAGGGTGCTTCTTTGCGTGATTTAATTGATCGATGAACTTATATTTTGCAAAAGATTTTAAACACGGACGCGGCCATTTTGGTTTTTGAACACGTGATCTGTGTTCTCGTTTGTATTAGTTTTTCGTGCAAAAGTTTCGTTTATGTTTTTTTTTTACCATGATATTTGGACAGAGAAGAAATCATTTCTCTCTGATGTTACCAAATTAAGTAAAAAATCTTCTATTTATTGGGGAAATAGCCACCCGTCACAATAACACACAAATCGAGAGCAAACGATAGTGGATTTAGTTAATTCATTGACATTTTTTTAACAACAATGTTTGTACACAAAACTCGGACCCAAGGATGGTCTTTGGTATAACCATGGAGAACCTTCCTTTATGGTATAACCAAATGTTTGGTATATCAGTGTTCAGTGTAGTGACATTACACTGTAGGCTATATGTACTGTAGTTTGTAAAATTGGCTACGGCCTACTAATATGACTGTAACCCGTAGCAGAAATCCTCCTAGTCCCATTTGTAATATTGGCTCGGATTCTCTTGAAGTTGTTTGCCAGTACAACTATTTAAGTGTCGTCATCTCTCGTGATCTCAGTTGGAAGAACCACATTGATAGCATTACTTCCAAAGCTACCAAACTTTGTGGCTTTATAAGACTGGTTGTTAACAGTAATAATTCCACTGTTCTAGTTAAACTTTACTTTACACTTCCCTATGTAGACCTGTCATGGAGTATGCTGCTCCTGTCTGGTGCCCAAGCCTACACACTCACCAATCACTAATTGAAAAGGTTCAGAGGCGTTTCACACGTTCTTGTCTTGGCCTCCCTAGAAGAGCCAGACCTAACAATGCCGACATTGACTACCCTTCCAGATGTAAGCAATTAGGAATTCTTTTGTTGATCAACAGACTTAATTTCCTGTCCATTTCTTTTGTTGTTAAATGTTTGTATAATAAGTTTGATGTAAGTATCCACAGTTATGTTTCTATTAATTCTAGGCATTGTGATTTTGTTAAGTTTGTTCACAAGGGGGGTCGCACTAAACTGCTTACTCAACTCTCTATTTGTTAGGTTTCCAAGATTATGGGATAGTTTACCATCTAATGTTAAGGAACAAGTTGTACTTAATATGTCCAAGTTTCTCAGTAGTTTGCGTAATTATATTCTGTCTCCCGGTAAATCTATCATAATTCCATCCTAAATAGGCGTGCACCTGAAACACAGTGTTGGTTTGCTTACATGCGTGCTTTTCTATGGCCCTACAAGGTGCCTGGTACCTGAGACTACCATAGAAGTGTGACGTCATTTTGTTTTGGGTCTATTCTGAACTGCTACAGTCTGTTATTTGTGTACATAATGTATTTATTTTAAGGAGATTTAATATCATAAATGTTTTTGAAATCCGTCTACATATTTATTTATATATACTTCATCTCCTGCATATACTGTAAGCAAACCTATTTATAACTAATTTTATTTTATTTTTTATTACTATAGTATTGCCTTTTATTTTTTTATTTTTCATTTTGTATAGGCCTACATTTATGTACATGTATTTAATGTTGGCAGGGCTGCATTTGGAGAGCCACTCGATTGTGATTTAGTTCACATTTGGCAATCCTTCAGGGGTGTTACCATGTCATGTTTTGTTTTATGTCATTTGTTCATCTGTGTATACTGTACTTTGGGTTTTTCGCCCTTAGAAATAATAAATGAAATTAAATTAAATGAAATGAAATTGCGTGAAATGCAAAGAAGTCGAGTCATCCAAAGCCAATGATGGTGGTGACAATGACGACAATAGATCAATCCAGTTCACCATTTTCATGGGTAAAATAAAATTACATTTTTTCGGGTCAGAACTTCTTTGAATTATTTCCATGGACATTTTGACCAGGAAAAGTGTTATTTTGATCCGAAAAATGTCATTCTGAACTTGTTTTTTATTTTCTTTCATAGGACGGCGCAAGATTCAGTGTCCCAATCACGATCTGCACGCTGGAATTGTATCCAGTGTGCACTAGCAATGGAGCCAAGTACGGGAATTTCCGCCACTTTTGTTGGTCTTTTCAAGCTGGGACTATGCCCAGACGGAGTCACGGTGACGTTCGAGTACTGCGCACCTTAGCTTGTCAGCATGGCTACTGTCTTGCATTATTATCTTGTATGTCTATAAAACTCGCGTGTCCCAAAATACTCACATGTCTCTACACACAATTCGAGAAATATTTTACGGTTGCAAATATCAAACAAAATGCATAGTCGTTTCTTAATTTTTGTGTATGAGTTAAAATTGTGGGGCTAGTATGCGCATGCGCTTTTTCGACTGCATGCACTACCAATATACAGGTTTCTCCATGGCCCCTATCGTTTTGAATGTTGACGATAATGGGAACAGCGCCAATTTTGGTTTTTACGTCGTTTAGGATTCCAAATTCCCTTTTTTTCTGTTAAATTACACATACTGGGCAACTGACGGTTATAGACAGATAGTGTAAGTGCTTAACATTCTGGTGCAATTTCAGCTCATACAAAAATCCGTATGGGATGCAAAAGTAAATTTTTCGCCAGTTTTGACTGCAGTCTCCTGACGACGGGCAGAGCATACTGTCTGAAACGTTGAGTTCCCTCCGGTTCTTTTTAGAACCACATATCTCACTAAAGAGTATTATGTGTTGCACGGCGGTAACTCGAAATAGTACCCGCCCTTCTCTCCGTAATTAACCAATCAAACGGCTGCCTTTGTTGTGTATGAGGTGGAATGTAGAAGGAATGTGGAGGGTCGGAGTTGTTTTACAAGGCCCTCCCTCCCCATTTCCCAGATGTTTTAAGAATTGTCGAGAAATTTGCCAAACTCAATGCAAATTTCAAAGCTGCTTTCGTCGCTGTAATCCTCTTATTATATTGACTATACTCTGACCCACCGCATTCCTTCTATACAATCCTCCTCAGGCGCATTCAAAATGCAGCCTTATGATTGGTTAATTAGGGGGAAAGGGGCGGGCACTATCTCGTTTAGCGGCGTGCACCACTAATATAAATCGTGCTTTCGCTATTGACGCCTCAGAATTGAAAGATCTCTTGACTCGAAGGGTAAATCGACCAAAAGACCGTGCGGCAAATACAACTTTGTGACAGAGTCGTGCAAGTGAAGAATGCGTTGGCCATCAAAGGTACGTTAAGACTGCACTGTTTTTTTAAGTTTACGAATCATGACTCCCAGAATCAAGTTTTCCTGTTGAAATTGCACAGACGTAAATTTCTCTCATCATGCCCTAAATAATATGAACTAGACTTCTCCATTCCACGTTGGTATTAACTGTATTGGGTATAATGTAGGCCGATACTGGTGTTGTTTTCATATCTCGAGCCACACACGTACCAGTCTGTGCGTCATCAATTTCATGCAAAACTTGTTTGATGTTGTCGCTAGAAATTAGTTACGCGTGCTGTCTATACATCACTGACGACCACGTGGCTCTATACAGAGAAAGTCCAATTACTATCACGTGTTTGTATGCCAAGCGTATATGTTTGAGACTTGTAGGATAGGAAGCTGACAATGTTCTTGATTAACGCCTCTTTCAATGCAGATGAAGCAGTTAGTCGTATTGCTGGTGATATGCGCCTTCAGTTGCTCGGTGATCTGCGCTCTTGATATCGAGAGACGGGCCACCCAAGATATGCCAGCTTGTCCCGCTTTGTCAGAGGGTGGTAAGTAAACATCTCTGCAGCGTCCTGCGTCTAAAAGATTGTTCGCATTATGTCCACTGTAGTGTTCAGACCGAAGAATATCAATCCACTTTAACGCAAATTTCCCTTTTTGTATACACCCGTTTTGGACGTCTTTTACTTTAAAAAAGAAAAATGTGGATTTTTCCGCGAGCAAACGAATCCATTTGTCAGTTGTGCATTTTTGTTTCGTTTATATTAAAAATTATCTTCAATCTGAAGAGTGGTGCTTCGAAACTATAATTCGGCGAAGATAGAGTTCTTGACTCGTATTCTGAAAAAAAACTATAATAAGATTGGCGATTTTGAACTAACTTTATACGTGTACATTTAAGATTTCTTTCCAAAATGCGACTGAGACGCATAATGTGTATAGTTGCAAAAGGTATGCTCTCACTTTACCCAAGATGGACAATAAATTAATGGAATTGAAAGGTCTCCGATTGTATTAACAAACCTCCAGTGTCTATTATTGTCTGATCCACAGATGTTCGTGTATGCTCCACGCCTGATATGTACCCTAACGCCTACCTGTGTGCGGCCAGGGATGCCTGTATAGGTTACGGATACCATCTCTGCAGCTTGCTCGAGCTCGTTGTTGCCTACGACAGTGGAGTGCGGACTGGAAATACTTATTGGGGTCTGATAGACAAACCGGGTAGCGATGCTCAGCTTATGCCCTGTAATAAAGGAGTCTTTTATCGCAGTTATACGGGCGACGAATGCTATGTCAAAGAAGGCTCGCCCGATACTTGGTATCTTGCCACTACTCTTAGACCTTACACCATGGAAAATGCTATGTGTTGCAAGACCAAGCCTATACCATTTAATATATTTGGTTAAAAACGTACAGATAACAATTGAAAATATTGGAAAGCCTGCCTAAAACGTGGCCATGAATCACTAATTTGTTATCACTACAGTTCTGTGCTAATTTCTTATAAAATCTTGCTGTGGATCTTGGAGCTATATTGCAAACTCGAGCTCGTTTGCCAGGTAGTAGTCAAAACTTAATGTTAATTACTTTTTGGTGTATTAGATAAACTCTATATTTTTGGTATAACTTATCGAGCAAAAGCCTTTGTTGTGTCTGGAGTTTAAAATTTGATGTATCGAGGGCAAGTTTCAATGGCGATAATAAAAGAAGCCCTTGACTAATTTGTCTCCGTGGAGAATCGTGCTAGTAGTACAATCCATAAATATGACTGGTCAAAAGTACGCATGGGAAGTTTGTACCAATCGTGGCGCCTCAAGTATACGGTGCAATCAAACTGAGAAAATCAAAACATTGGTCTCGCCAATAAATAACCTCATTCGAAGTTGATATAATATCAATAATACATTTAAAATAACCTCACAGAGATGACTCCGTTTTAAAAGCTTGCAACCAAACGACTCTACCAAAGGATTATACAAAGATAATTTAAAAAATCTCGAGGAAGAATCGAGAAATTATATGGTAAACGCATTTATTGTAAACACAAAACCATCAAAAAGCTTACGTCCTCTTGCTACTTTTAATTAAAAAAAAATAGAACTAAAGACAAAAATATCGTCCGAGAGCTCTTACTGGATACAAATACTATTTTTAAGAATTCGATTTTGAACGAACTATACAAATGAAATATTCAAAAAATGCGTGTCCGATAGCATCTTTGGACTAAAATTATTTTCTTCTAGGTAAAGGAATGTCATAAGGAACGATTTTACAGGGAGCTAGGCCAAGTCCATTATCTTTAAACCAATTAAGATTTTGAATAAAAATAGATTACAGCAGGCAAGAATTGTTTGTTATTAAACCATGGATTATGTTCCGTGTTTTTCTTCGTACTGGCGCTGTCTTGCTCGAAAATCAAATTTCTGATCTCCTCTTTTGAACGAGACAGAAATCGCTTCTTTGGAGGTGACTTAATGCTGTCGTCTGCCGACATTACGGAGAAAATAAGGCAAAATTGGAACAGAAAAAAAGCAGACGAACAGCATAAACGAAAGCCGGTGTAAACAACAATGGCGGTCGTCAGTCGTTGCCGAAAGTGCTAACTTCACTGTTCCCTGTTTACATCGCACAGGAACATATACATCAATTTACGTAGTACCAGCTAATATAACACAGCGCCATGTCAAAGGTTGCTAGACTCTAATATCAGTCGCTTCCATGGTATTTATCACAGAAATGGCCGGCCAGGCTATGCGCTAGCGTGTAAAAAAAAAATTCGCGGCCTGGAAAAAGAAAGTTCATGTACCCCGTGGGGTACATGAACTCATGTACCACGCGTACTCAGCGTACATCACTCATACCATGCTTATACCGGTACATCGGCACACTCGGATACATGCGTTTTTGTGGCATGTCACGTGAACGCTTCTCGACCAATAAAAATTCACAATCTATTGCCGTGGTATAACAATACTGTTTATTTACTTGATAATGGACAGCAATTGTGTTTAATATCATTGTATTGGTAATGATGAGTTATTGTATTGGTAACGAGGGGTTATTGTGTTGGTAACGATGAGTTATTGTGATGGTTAATGATGAGTTTCTGTCTAACAAGGCATTACCGGCTAGTAATGTCGTGCAGGAACAATAGGAATACGTCACGCCTGGATTTTACTGCGTGATAATGACCGGGTTGGGGGTGACCGCTGGTAATGGACCGAGCCGAAGGCGAGGTCCATTACCAGCGGTCATCTCGTTACAATTTCGTGACCTTTCTTTTGGCGATATTTCCATATTTCAGCTTATGCTTGGTACCCTGTCTCTTCAATATGTGTTGTTATTATTACCCATACTTTGAGACCAGACCAGCTCAGCTGACGACTGATGCCACCACTGACCTCTATACATGGACAGATCCTCCATTGTTTCATTTTGAAGTCGGCATGCAGAGAAGTGCAACATGGCGTCACTGCTGTGAGCCAATGAAATGTCCAGGTGTAGAGTTCAGTTGGTTGGTAAATCCACTGACCTCTACAACTGGACATTTCATTGGCTCACAGCAGTGACGCCATGTTGCACTTCCAGTTCGCGCCGACTTCAAGTGTTAGCACAGCAGAATATGGACAATGATCTGTCCAGGTGTTGAGGTCAGTGGATGCCACAGACATATAAACCTACAGACCGCCAGTCGTGTGCACAAAACCATGATTTGCAAAGTATGGGCAGAACGACGCGTATGCTGCACGACAAGCGCGTGTAGCTATTAAAAGCCAAGCGCGTATAATTACGCGCCTATCGGGCAACGCACTTTACACGCGCGTTCATAATTATACAGGGTTGCCCACAAAAACCTAGAAAAACTCCCCATCCGTTATTATACAAGTTTGGCTTCAGTGCAACGAGAGCACGCTTTCCGGCGCCCTGTTCCGGGCGGTTGGTTGCAGCGAAGTTGTAACGTCTACGTTCACGGCATACAAACTTTACCAAATCGATGTCATTGTATGCAATCAGGTACTGGCACTAAATTGTTGCGCTGATGCCATGACAACCCATTCACCCATTTTGACCCCGCGAAGTCGCTTGCCCCTGAAATTAAAATTGTAATTACCTTTCTGACTCAATTATTGATATCTTATGGTTATGATATAGATAGTTAATTAGTGAATCCCATGCCGTTCGCCTATATATAGAAGGTCTACATACACCACTCTCTGCGTTGGGATTTAATTGTGACGGAACGTTTGTCACCGTTTGATCTATAACTGTTAAGAGTGAACTCTTCAATTTCACGTAGTTTGAAACACTAGCTCGACGAACTAAGTGAAATACTTCTGAAATTTAATATTAGAGTTCAGAAATTTCAACGACATCGCTTGTAAACGACATCGCTTGTAAATCGACTTGAAGACCACTTTCGAATTCAGACGACGGCATTGATACAAAGCTGAGTTCGGTATGGAAGTGATGCACATTTTGTACCTTACAGCTTTCGCTGCCTGGTTAATGCCGCGTAGTTACTCTCGTCAAACATGGCCGTGTGCGTTTCGTGCTGCCGAAAATCGCGTCCTGGAACGTCTTGCCTATGCGCACAAAACAGTGCAATCCCGCGTCATCTGTGGACGGGAATGCAGCATGGATGACCGCTGCAAGTCGTTTAACTTTATCGACTGTAACAAAACGTGCGAGTTGAACCTTGCCACAAGACGAGAACACCCTGGACATTTCAGGGGAACTCAAGGGAGTGTGTACTTTGATGCATATGAGGACACACCTCTCTACTCACTGTCCGATAGCTCTTACGAAAGTTGCAAACGGCTCTTCGATTCCAGTTACCATTCAAGCGGTATCTACACAATCTACCCAGAGGGTTTTTGTAGTTCTAGTCTTCGTGTCTACTGCGACATGGACACTGACGGCGGGGGATGGATCGTGCTTCAGAGGCGACAAGATGGCAGCGTGGACTTCTGGCGTAACTGGGCCGACTACCAGTCTGGCTTTGGCGATTTGTCCGGTGAGTTCTGGTTGGGTAACGACAACTTGGTGACACTGACGTCTGATGATTCACAAGGAACATGGGAGCTACGAATTGATTTAGAGGACTGGGAGGGCAACACAGTTTGGGCAAAGTACACTGATTTCATACTATCCCCTGGTGAGTACCGTCTGAATTATGACTTTTACGATATTAGCAGCACCGCTGGCGACTCTCTTAAATATAGCAAAGGTTTGGCTTTCACAACCAAGGATAAGGACAACGACAAATGGAAGTGGAACTGTGCAGGTTATCACAAAGGAGCCTGGTGGTTTAATGGAGCGAGTCTCACGGCCTTTATGAAGTCTCACTTAAATGGTATCTATTACCCAAATCATCAACCGGATGATGACTGGGGAGTCTATTGGTTTTATTGGAAAGCTAAGATTTACTCATTGAAAAGTTGCAGCATGAAAATACGTTCAACATAACCTGTACAAAATAATAATATTGATAGAGAATATCAATAATCGGAAGAATTCGTCACCGACACCACGAACTGACACCCAGTGGTCGCCGTTACAGAAATACAATTCGGAGAAAAACGCTTTTAAAGGTTTGACACGAGTTTACTCAGTCAACAAATCCGTCTACTTGAGGGATTTTGGTATCATTAAACGTAACAATTCGTTAACTGCTGAAACACAATTTGTATATTGTGAAAATATGGTTAGTTAATTAATAATTAAATGATTAAGACGGGTGCCAGTTCGTGAAAACGAAAACTGTCGCGTTTTCGGAGAGTGCGCGCATACATTGCAGTGAGTCAATGCCAGTTCGTGAAAACGAAAATTGACGCATTTTCGGGCAGTGCGCGCACACTGTGCTGGGTGCCGGTTCGTGAAAACGAAAACTGTCGCGTTTTCGGGGAGTGCGCGCACACAGTGCTCGGGTACGGTGCCGCCGTGTTGACAACATCGAGTTCTATCGTAGACAAACGTGATACGTATACACGGCGTAATAGTGTTCTTTCGTTTTTTAAACGATTTCATACGACACGATAGACAGTGTACGTCTCCTATCCAATCAAAAGCCGTGCCAAACAATACGGCCCTCTCAGCGGGGCCCCGTCAAATCAATATGGCGCCCGTTGGAGTCGGCGGGAAATTGCCTGGACAAACGCGTCGCTGCAAGGATAGACCATGCCTAAACATGTCCATTTATATTGGTTTGATGAAAGCCGCGGTGGGGTGAGATGGGATGGGATGGGGTGGGGTGAGGCGGGATGGGGGGGGGGGGGGGGGAGGGGGGGGTCTATTAATCTTCATCACCTGATGACTGTAACATCTATATTTGACAAAATTGCTAATCACTGCGACCAAAAATACTAAACAATTTGGGAGCTCGCTAACAAGTAACATAGGGCAAGATATCTCAGTTGGTAGAGGGCAGGCTAGTATCCCGGAAGTCGCAGGTTCGAGTCCCGCCTTGCAAAATTCTTTCATGCAAATTTACCTAGTCAGGTTTCCCTTGTGGATTTGTTGTGTATTCAAGATAAAATGTCATATCCTCTCTGAGTAGGCCTTGTTGTTAAAGATGGACTACAACGAAAACTCACACATTAAATTTATTATCGGACCTTGTTTATGTTGTGTTCAGGTAACACTTTATTGTTACGGTCATGTTTTTCTCTAAATAATTTTGTTGCAATTTGACCGAAAAAATTAGACCTCGATTCTTCGATTTTGAAATTTCCCGCCCTGTACTGGTTCCCGGCAAAGATCCACTGAAAACCACAATGAAATCCACGATATAGTACCAGCGGACTTGTAAACCAGCGAAAAGTGATGACGTACTACCCATGAGCAACCGAGAGTAAACAAAAAACGCCATGTTATTCCGTGTGTATTATGTATGCGTTTTCATGCAGAGGCATGAAGTTTTTACGAATCTTTTTTTTATAGTGTATCACTATCAGCTACAATAATGCCAACTTCATGTGTTGTTGGTGGATGCACGAGAAATTGTTCGAAGAATCCAGAGATTCATTTTGTGCAATTTCCGCGGGATCCTGCGTTATCAAAGGAATGGGTGAAGTTCGTAAATATTACACGAAAGGATTTCACCTTCTGACATGTCTGACCTTCTCGGCAAGAAGTAGGCCTTTGATTTGTTCAGCACATTTTTCAGAGGACTGTGTTGAACCTTCAAGTGCTTTGAAAAATTCACTGGGATTGACAACAAAGTTTCGTTTGAAGCCTGGATCGATCCCCACATTGAAAGCGCCAAACATCGAGAGAATTCGTACTACTACCACCGGGCCTACTGCTTCTACGTCGGCCGAGTCATCGGCAACCGCCGGGTCTGCCGTGGCCACGGAGTCATCGCCTTCTCTCTCGTCTGGTGAGCTCTCCTCATCGCTAGAGCTGCCATCACTGTCCTCAGAAGTACCTCCACGAAATGCCTCTTCCTCATCTTTACTGTGGTCTTCCCAATACTCGCTGCTATCGGACATTTTTCGCTGTTTTTCGGTCGAAAATAGTTGTACCAAAATATAGCCTAGCTTGTCCGCTGTTATTCCGCATTGCATTGTACGGTAAAAATGCACGCACACGATCGACCCGAGTAAATCGTCATGGGTAGTACGTCACACAAAAAGTATGAATTATTCATGAGTTAAGGGCTTTTGCTGAAACTGAGTTTTTCTGGGTCGTAGAACGCCGATCAATTTTGGGTTTTTTTGCATGAAGGAACAAGTTTTATTGAATACTAATGATATATTAGTAATCATTATACATTTCTCGAACAAAAAAGGCAACAAAGCCTTTATCATTATTCCGTTGTAGTCCATCTTTAAACATTCTATTTAACACTTTGACAAATTGAAAATATATTTACTTCCATTCTATTCCCCCCCCCCCCCCCCCCCCCCCCCCCCGAAAACACAATACACTTACAGTAATTGCGGTCTTTGTACTATTCGTATGCAGGCACAATTGTAAGATTTATTGTAAACATTTGACGTGGCGATCATTACCGAAATCCCTATAGCAACTAAATAAAATATTACCTGTATTTGTTCCTAGTTCAATCAAGCTAAAAGCCACCAATGAAACGAACTGTGCCTTTTGTCTCTTTGACAAGCTGAACAATTTCCGCGTCGTTTGTGTTCCAAGTTGTAAATATTGTAGTATCAATCAGTCACCCAAATGACGATTAAGCTCTCGGTATTGAGGCAGGGAGCTTTGTTGAAATATTATTAAAAGTACATTAAGGTTCGCTCATAATAATTTAGGTAGTCCTAATACATCAAAATGAGCGTTGGACGGTTGGCTCATTTACATTACAGAAAGAAAAAGGCGAGGAATATTAATCCTTTGCACCCACCATCGAGCTTGGAAGCAAGTTGAGCGGTTATTTGTTATTCACTAGTAGTAGCACCCAAAATTAGCAATTAACTATAGATGTTGCAGTCATCCAAATTTCTACCCATCCCACCCCACCGCGGCTTTTATCAAAACAATTATGAATGAAAATGTCTGCGCATGGTCTATCCTCGTAGCAACGCGTTTGTCCAGGCTATACTTAAATTCCCCGCTGACTCCAACGGATATATTACAAGCGCGATATTACAAGGCATAGAAATTGAACAAAGATGGGAAATTGTACGACTAGATGAACATCTTTAGTCTCCTGTAGGCGCACATTGCTGTTATAACAAACCGCAGAAAAAGCTTCCTTAATTTAAATATAATAATTCATGCTGAATATGTAACATTATCTTTGCTTACTAATAGCAAAAGCCTAATGTGACGACCGGTCGTCATCTGGCCAACGATTGGACGGGGCACTGGTGGGAGGGCTGTATTGTTTTGCACGGCTTTTGATTGGATAGGAGACGTACACCGTCTACCATGTCGTATGAAACCGTCTAAAACGAAAGAACACTATTACAACATTGCCCTGGGTACGTTGTATAGACAGTGCTAGTTCGTGAAATCTTTTTCACAGCGTGCCCCCGCAATTTTGTTTTCACGAACTGACACTGAGTGCAGTGTCACTTCGTGGAACCGAAAAACGACAGAATGGACTAATTTCTGCAAAACTCCCCAATACAAATTAGAAAATTAACATGATTTAGGAAAAAACAACTTCGCCATGTTATACTTCATGGCACAAAATGATATATTCAGCAATAATTTCGTTTTAGAATTTTTCAAATTTTGTGTACACATGTGATGCAGAGGGTGCAAGTTCGTGGTGTCGGTGACGAATTGATCAAGTAGAAATATATGTTGTTCTGACTCCAATTTAAAGCTAATTTACGGGTTTATTTAACCTTAATTGCATATTAATTTTGCCTGGATACATCAAACTAGTAAACAAAACTTTTTCTTTTGGAAATGTCAATTGAAGAAAACTCGACATGTAAGCATCGTTTTGTTTCGTACATCTTTTTTTGTCGCACTTGCGGTATTGAATTGTACACTTTTTTTCTTTTCGTTTTTGCAAGTTTTTTCACCGTTAGTGTCGTTCATGCGGTAACCTAACATAATACAATATTGCACAAGTTTGTAAATAGACAACTAACACAACCGCGTTTTGTTAGCACTAAAGTTAAATTAGTAAGTTGTACTAATGATGTTCATTTATTCGGTTGAGTGCCGGTCGAATTAGAATAAAGTGACTTTATCATTTGTATGTAAATAATGCACGGTTTAGCGGTACGTAGCGGGTGATTTGAATAGGGAGTGGTACATGAGGTGATCATGTGGAACGTAGATATGTCACTTCACGCTTGCGAGCAGCAACAACATCACACGATTCTTAACACAGGTTGATTCCCAAAAAATTGATTTATCATCCGAAATTCTGCTTCAAGTTTAATAAATTACATGTTATTCATTACAAAAAAGTAAGAGCAGAGTGACCATTGCTACCCTAGCCTGAAGGCGTTGACTTGCATTGATCCGGTCTACGTTGCCACTTTTCCAAAATAAGTGTTTTTTGTTTGTTTGTTAATAACGTAGTGTGAAACAGACATGGCTAGTAAACACGTGCATCTTAATAAACCAGTATTCTAATAAGATGAGATTATCTCATTTTGTATAATTCTTGAATCTCTAATATACCCCCGTCACACCGGACTGGCGTCCTTACTGCGTCCTAAAATGAAGGACGCCGATGGTCGCCGTAAGAATCCATTGAATTAAAAAAAAACAGGACAGATTTCAGGCATTTTTCACACTACACGGCGTCCTGAACCAGGACGTAAAACCTCGGCCTTTAAGGACGCCAGTGCTCTGAGTCGAGGGTATTAGGTTAATATTTAGCCATTGCGTTCTACACTTCAGATTTGTGTACATTTTTCTTTTTTTGCAAGTTTTTCCACTTAGGGTATTACATGCGGTAATCTAACCTAATACAATATGCACATTCGTGAGTTTTTTTGTGTATATAGACAACTAACATAACCGCGTTTTGTTAGCAATATAAATAGTTAAATTAGTAAGTTGTAACACGGTTTAACATGGTTGTAGACATGCTTAGAAGTCACTTCAGTTTTCTGGGATGTAAACAAAACTTTGAGATTTGTGTACATTTTTACTTTATTTTGAAAGTTGTTCACCATTAGAGTCGTACATGCGGTAACTTAACATAATACAATATTTCACATTCGATTTTGTGTGTATATAGACAACTAACACAACCGCGTTTTGTTAGCAATACAGTAAATTAGTAAGTTGTAACACGGTTTAAACATTGTTGTAGACATGCTTATAACCTCACTTCAGTTGTCTGGGATGTAAACAAAAAATGTGCGATGTTTGCCAACAGATACCTCGTGTTTTGTTGAGTGAATGTGGGGTTTTTCTTTACTTGAAATAATTATGTGACCAAAATGCCCCTAAAAACCAGTCTATACTGTTGTTAGCTTAACATTCCCAAAATCTCATTTTGTCTGGTAAATTCTAGTTCTCTTTTATTCCACAAGTCAGTGACTGGCTAATGAATATTCATATTGTGACATCACTGTATTTTCTTCAATTGACTTAGGGTTTGTTTACGTTCATTCATAGTTCATAAACACATTGAAAAGCGAGCATTTTGGTAAATTATGTATAATCTATTCACATTTTAAGGCAGTCTAAAGATACAGAATTTTATGAAGATTAATCTCCAGCTTTTTGACCGATATTTTATTAATAATTGTGAGAAGTATAAGCATGACTGCGTGATTGTTGCAAGTCAAGAGATGGCGACTGATACAGCTATGAACCGCTGTATATGACAAATTACAAATATTTACTACCAGTCATGATTACGTTAAATGGCAAAACGATTTTATTTATAAAATTGCCCATCTAATTCTGAAATAAGATATACATGTATATGATTTATGCCTTTGCTGTGTAATACTCTAGTTGCTGCTATAGCCCTATACCAGTTTTGAATTAAATATTTCAAATGTATAATTATTTCATAAACGCGGCTTCATATTTTATGCGGTGTTACAATCAACGACTCAAAGTAACCTGTATTTTGTGGTAGACTATTGTCACGACCATGTTTCATTTGCCATAACAATAACCCCCAGATACGTTTGGTGTATTTGTTTGACGGAAGTAAAAGCTGAAATTAGGAGGGAAAACTTAACAAACGAGTTATAATATGGAAGAAAAAGGAGACAGACATTATTCACATCTCAATCTGTCCTTGCGTCGCTGTAGTCTGGGGTTTTATATACAGGGTTGGCCACAAAAACGGACAAGCACACCACCACCCAAAGCAAAATAACTAAGGAAGGAGCATCCTTCTAGAAGAAAAATGATACCAAGAAATCCGATTGGTTCCAGTAGTTTTAAGCTCCAGACCCTCATCTTGGTATATTTTTCTTCCAGAAAAACTCCCCATCCGATATATATTTATATCAATTTGGCCTCAGTGCAGCGAGAGCATAGACCATGTGCCCTCCCTGTTTACATAATCAAATGTGCCCGTCAATATGCGCACGCATCGTGTTTTTTTATAAATTTGATAAAGAGGCGACATCAGAGGTCACATAATTAAAGGTGGTCTGACCTGTGTCGTCACTCCTCAACCCAAATTTTATGCAAAACACGATGTGTGCGCATATTGACGGGCACATTTGAAGACAGATGTAAACATGTGACGTCAGAGGGCCAATCGTCTATACGTACACGGTATACAAACTTTACCAAATCAATGTCATTGTATGCAATCATGTACTGGCACTAAATTGTTGCGCTGATGCCAATGACAACCCATTCAACCATTTGGACACCGCGAAGTCGCTTGCCCCTGAAATTAAAATGTTAATTCCTTTCCGACTCAATTAGAGCCTATTGATATCTTATGGTTATGATATAGATAGCCAATGAGTGAATCCCACGCCATTCGCCTATGTAGAGGGTCTACATCCCATTACTCTTTGCGTTGTAACTTAACTGTGACCATTTTGCTAGCGGTTTAACTAACTGTTAAGGAGAACTCTTCAATTTTTACGTAGTTTGAAACACTAGCTCGACGAACTAAGTTTAATAATATACCATACTACTGAAATTCGATATTGAAGCTCAGAAATTTCAACGACATCGCTTGTAAAGCGACTTGACGACCACTTTCGAATTCAGACGACAGCATTGATACAAAGCTGAATTTCGGTAAGGAAGTGATGCAACATGTTGTACCTTACAGCTTTCGCTGCCTGGTTAATGCCGCGTAGTTACTCTCGTCAAACATGGCCGTGTGCGTTCGTGCTGCCGAAATCGCGTCCCTGGAACGTCTTGCCTATGCGCACAAAACAGTGCAATCCCGCGTCATCTGTGGACGGGAATGCAGCATGGATGGCCGCTGTAAGTCGTTTTAAAAGTGCGAGTTGAACCTTGCCACAATACGAGAGCACCCTGGACATTTAAAGGTAGGATACATCATTGGTGATTGCTTAAATTATCATGATGAATGGTTGGATTTTGGGGGTTGTATTTTATAGTAAATATCGTTTACTGACCTGTCCGAAGTTTTAAAACCATGGATGCTGAGAAAAGTAAGAAAAACGGCGTTCGTTTTCTAACCGGCGTCAGGCAGTGGTTCTTATGTTCTTGTTTAATATTAATATTTCATTATATATAAAAAAATAACACTCCCGTTGTTTTAAAGGAAAACGTAATACTAGTCGTTCGTCCAGTGCAATAACAGACCGCGTAAGTCTCTGGCATAAAGGCCACGATCGGGCACCACCCGCCCAGACGAGCCGCCCTCTGTGCCTAGGGCTTTTACATGACAGTTGTGTTACACCATCTTTCGTTCGGACGGGCAACGCACCGCGTGCTCATGTAGCTTTACCTTACATTACGTACTGGGCATTCCTTTGTCTTCGTGTAGTTAAAAAACTTTGACTAAATACTCATTTTTCTCGCTTCCCCCAAAACAAATTTACCCTCAAATTTGGATTATGGGCCTCTCAGCTGTCCCTTCTATCTTTTCTATATATAACCCTAACCCGTGCGTATGCAAGACTAACTAATTTACGTTCTGTGCGCATACCGGGCAACGCGCTTAACACAGAAATGGGCCTAAAAGTCTTTGAAAGTATTAAGAATGACACTGGATATGCTTAATCTACATGGCATATGGTATAAACCCTATGTAATTTTCTTTTAAATCGGTAAATGCTTTCTTATAATTATTTGACTGGAACAGTTCGGGTGTGTACAAATTCCATATATCGAGGGCTAAATTTGCCCACAGTTCATATTTTAGTCGGGGCGCTGCGAAAATCACGAAATCATCATATAGATTTGCGGTTGTTTCCTGAGAAATCAAGGTCCTTGACAATAGAGGGGCGCTTGATAAAGCCCTAATAAAGAAAAAAGAACGTGATTAAAATCTCTCAGTGAAAATTTCAGTGAATACAATTGTCCAATTGATTTTAGTACTAATAATCCATATATTTTGTCCATGTACGTCCGCACAGTTGGGTGGAAAAATCATTCACTCTGTCAATGGTGCATATTAGGCTGCAGATGAAATTACGAGGTGAAAAATATCACTTTCCGTCAATTTGTTGAGTTGTAAACAAATAAAACAAGTAAACAAGTAAACAAATAAACAAGTATTACTATTACTGTTTAACGTATACTGTACACTTTTATGTAAAAACATTAAACGGAAACACTCAACAAAGAAAGAGAGAAGTGTTTCCAAACGTTAAATGACAAACTGTTTTTTTGTTATTTAGCATACACATGAAACCACAAAGGGTTTCGTGTATTATAAGTATAACAAGTCTTATTTTATTGAGTGATCCAAACAATATCGCTTTCAAGGTTGTATTGTACAGTTGGGCGTGATTTCTGGCAACACGGGATTCTGGTGTTTATGACTTCTGACTAGCGCCCCGAACAAAGATACTGACAATTTGGGAGACCGCCAATATAGGGGCAAGATAGCTCAGTTGATAGAGCACCGGTCGGGTATTCTCGAGGTCACAGGTTCAAATCCGCTTTGACAATTTCTTTGTTCACTTTAAATTATTTAGGCCTGTTTCCCAAACCCCGACTTCGTTCGTGTAGTATGGCAATGAGTCGGTGTTAGGAAAACGGCCCAAGTTCCCGACGCCATGTATACCCAGCACGATATGTGGCAGAGGGGTACCCCCTCTTATCCCCTATACTTTATACGCACTCAACACTATTGTAACCTAACCCATCCCCCCTTGAAACCTAAAAGGAATTCCTGAGATTCCGGGAACACAATGATCAACACAAAAGAGGGGGGCGGGGGGGGTTTCTCTGCCACATATCGTGCTTCATATGACGCCATGTCGTCTGCTGCATTTGGTCTTGAATCCTAAAACATTAGCTTACACATGCATGTCGATCGAAGCAAGTCACCAGGCAGATTGTTAAAGGACAAAACGTCCTGAATGTTAGGCAATGTTGTAGTTGGCCTTGGCTGCGACTTCGGCCGTCGCTAAGGGCGGACAATGACCGCCCCATAGCTACAGCATAGCAACGGCCGAAGTCACAGCCAAAGCTAGCAATTCGGACACGGCCTTAGTCTCCATGCATAAAGTGCTTGAAAAACAACCTTCCACTCAAGACAATAGAAAACAACATGGTTTCACACGTTTGTTTATTTGAAGTTTTTTGGCCGCTTGAATGGTTTCTATTACAATTAGTTCTTGGTCTTAACCTAAATTGACCAAACTATAGTTTGAAAAAAAAAAAAAATAATGAAATAATACAATAGGTGGCGCTCTTCGTTGCAGCCACTGATAATAGTTAACCCAAGGTCAGTGGCAGGCTGCATTGTCTATCATTTATTGATATTGGGTACAAATTGTGCTCTTTTTTTTAAGCATATAAAGTTATGGCCCGATAAAATTAGTTCCGACACAATAAGAGGGCGCCGTTTGTTTTGGGAATTTTCCTCTTTAGAATTCGTTTTTATTATAGTGTGCAACCGTGAACAATGTTTTTACCCCAAACTATAGCGCCTTCACCCGATATCTGCGATTGATGCGTGGAGCAGGGGGGGGGGGGGCGGAGGGGGGGGGCCCCTTCGAGGCTGTGATTGCGAAACGCTGTGGTACCGTCCCATTCTCAAAATAGGGGGGAACAATTTTCTCACTCGAAAAATAAAGAGTTTTTGGCCTCCAATCTTAACATCTTGTCTTTTGTAGTTGTACAAGGTTGTTATTTACCTTAATGTTTATCATCCAATGACAAAAATTGTATTGAAAATGAAAAAAAGCAGTCGGAAAAAATTAAGCGTTGACGTACCGTTGATGCGCGTGGAGATTGTGCACAAATACTCAAACGACGTTAACAAATACCTCCCCCTAAAAAGGGCAATAATAATCGATAAATTGTGAAAAATCGTGCTTTGACCCCACTCCATTTTTTTCCATGGATACGTTAAAAAAAGGATGTAGCAGTGATATACTGAATTTTTGACAAAATCTGCCTGTGACCCCCTTGCGTTTTATCGTGTTGTTTTCGAACGAAAATGGCAGAAAATGACATCGCCCCAAACAAAATCCGTGTAGATCGTGCCTGCGTACCTGGCTTTGCGGACGTTGTATGAATCACTAAATGCGGAGAGCGATACACGGTACGTGTTTCAATGGTGCGCTTCGCGGTAGCGATCTCTACGTATTTACTGTGTGAGATGTGTGGCGCACATTTCTTGCCCCCCCCCCCCCCCCCCCCCCCCCCCCCCCCCCCCCCCCCCACCCCCCACCCCCCCCCCCCCCCCCCCCCCCCCCCCCCACCCCCCCCCCCCCCCCCCCCCCCCCCCCCCCCCCCCCCCCCCCCCCCCCCCCCCGGCGTGAAGTAAATAATCTTACTAGAGCGACTCTTTAAAAAAAATGTATACCATAAGCGATGGTGTTTAAATCCCTCAATTTTAATAGTTTTATTCCTCAAGAATTAATGACAAATTCACTTGATGTAAACCATAGTAACAAGGAGTACTAAAAGCAAAGTAGAAACTACTTTCACACAATGGTCTTTAATCCGATATTCAAACAGATGGTGAAACACAGTTTTTTAAATAAATAAACACTTTGGTACAATAAACCATAATTTTACTAGTTTTTCTAAGATTACAGTTTTATATAAAATAATTGTTCAAACTTGTGAAAGTTACCTTAATTGAAAATGATAAGGTTTTATCGACTTCGTTACCATTTACGTTAATTTACACCGTTAGCCTTGATATCAGTCGTCCCAAGTTTCTTTTTCCTCCGGTTCGATGGCCATTCCAAATACAACACGTGGGCACAAAACCGGCAAATTGTACCTGGAAATGGAGAAATAACAAGTGCGTTATCAATTGCCATGTGATGTGATGTGAAAACGTTTGGGTCAAGGCGAGAAATTTGAAAAAAATGTCGTTTACAAGTGATGGCGAGAGACTAAAACACAGACTACAGACCATGTGTCCTTCGTTATATTCCGCTCTATATTCAAACGTCCATGGCGGTTTGCGAAGGCATCGTGTTGCAATAATTTGGTAGTGCATTGAAAGGTCGCATAATTTAGAGGCGATCTGACCCGCGACGTCACCCATTAATCAATTGTGTTACGCAAGATTGTATGTGCGCGCATACCGCAGATGTATTTCAGTATGTAAGAACATTTCAGATGTCAACACGTTGCGTCTATAATCGTTTATAGGCGGCTCCCTCTAAAAACCAAAGGCGGTGCATCTCCTTTGCGCCAGTTCGGCCCAAGACCAAACAAAATAAGCGAAAGAGAACATGTAAGTTAAAAGGTAAAGAAAGATGCAAAGTCATTAAAGCGTTTTTAAGACTGAAAACTTCCTGAAATGGTCCTAAAACGCGGCTATAATTATAATACGCATATAAATGGTTTTATCAACGCGCCAAGCCTCAAATGTTGTAATTTTTTTGCGATTCTTAAAGAATTTTTCATGTCCCTCATTAGTTGGGCACCGCCACTGTCCGAGACCATGTAAAGAATGGGCTTTGTACAAGAAAATGACAAATAAAAAGCAGTACATGACAATGTCATGATGATAACTTCGATTTAGTGTTTATAACATTAGGCAAGGATATATAGGTCATTCTTACCATGGAGCTAATTACCACGAAGGTGCATGCTGTTGGTTGCAAATAGGGATCTCCCAGATCAGGACCTCGCAAATTTGCAACGTGGCTCCGTCTTTCGGAATTCTAATGGCGACAGTAGTTCCCGCAATAGGTGGGTCGCAAATGACGATGTTCATACCGCCGGGAATGTTGGCCGACTCTGCGGTAACAGGCGCGCCACAAACTACGGGTCCGACTTTGTTTATTCCCTCAATAAGCACCACAGCTCCGGTCAAACGGTCATCTATAATGGAAATAAAAATGAATCCAATCAGCTTTGTAGGAAATTGCATGCGTTTTGCTTTTATGACTGGCAATACCAAATGCCCCAAATGCAGATACCATTTATCAAAATTTAAAACATTTAAATCTAAATTCTGTAGGCTAAATATTACTATATGCGACGGCAAAATATGAACAGAAATCTTTATGAATATATAGTTATGGTTAATAACAGGCTGTGTACCTTAATGTTCGACCAGGTCCAGCTAAATTGACAATTGAAAAACACCCAAATTATAGAAACCAAAGTCTGAAATGAAAAGAGGACAAATCCAAAAACAAAACAAACACCCCAACAAACCAATTTTAAATAAAGCTTCAACTTACAGTCGCCATCCCGACGGTTGACAATGCCGACTTGCGCAATACAGTGAGATTCGCCAAGACGCATTTGCCACCATGGGTTAGTCTCCGTTACTGGAACAAACGGGATCAACACAAATTATGGGTTTTCTAGGAGTACTTACGAAACACGCAGGCGTAAAGTTACGCAATAATGAAATGACAAAAATGACTTCAAACAATGAGACATTGTTCCTACATACTGACTAATATTTGTAAGGGGTTCTTTTAAAATGAGACGGAACTGGGCAGAGGTTGAAATAAGGGCTCCCGTGTATTGGAAAGGAGGATAAAATTCTCCTTGCAATGCTGTTGGTTGCACTTCAATCGGACATTCCGTTAACAAGTTAAGGCTGTTTAAAGTTCGCATGTATCAACATGTAAAATGTTGAGAAAAAGGCCTTCGAAGTTGAGTTTTGTACATGTTATATGGACAAAAATGCCAATTGTTTTTCCATAAAAAAACAATCGTTTTCACTACTTTCATAATATTTCTCCACAAACTATAGTTAGTTATAGGCATACCAAAGATTACAAACTTCAATAAATCTGAAAATTTGAAGGAAAACAAAATCCCCAGTTTTCTCAACTATATCCTGCGCCCAGTTTCGTCTCATTTTGACAGAACACCTCACAATTGTTTTAAACATTTCAAAGAAATAAGGCCGTTATTGGGTCATTTGATTTCGTTAGTATCACCATGAAGCCTACGCGACTTCAAGTCGAGTCCGTTTCTTTTATTCAATGTGAAATAGATCCAATACAGCACAGTCTTTATAACGGCTGTGCCGGAAGACATATTTGAGTTTGTTTAGTTTTGGAGATTTAAAGAGCTGAAAACAATAGCCACAAGTGGGCCTGGTTGGGATTGAAACCTAGGTCAATAGTGTAGAAGTCGAGGAAATCTTGACCAGCCCGACACTGCGAGTAGTGGGCACCGATTTACCTGTTTGGGCGCATGATCCTCCGTTGATCAGATCAGAGTTAAAATTGTTGTCCACTGCTTTTCCGGACACGTAAGTCATGCCGTTGATTTGCAGAGTGGAGCTCTGTTTAGTCTCGGGTTTTCTCATTTTTACCAGTGTAAGAGTTGGGCCTGCAAGTAAAGTTAGTTCACGGTGATGTTACTTCAACCTATATGGAAACGGTACTTCCTTTTATAAATGCATTGAATATATTACTTCCGTGTAAACACACTGTCTAAAAACTGAAAATGTTCCGAGGCAGTGTCCATTTCGACATCATTCTGGCATAGGCCTATTATAAGCGGATTGCAATGCCTTCAGCTTATGTGCTACTTTTTTGACATTTGAACTAACTGACTTCACGTAAAGAAGTATTCACAATCGAGCACAAAAACCCGTCTTCGATGCGTGTACATGAAGCGCTATCCATTGCGCACGTGGTCCATACACATTGTGTCTCAGTAGTTTCACCAAGCAACTATTGATGAAACTTTTTTTTTTTAAAGGGCACCATGCTATAGAGAGATTCCTTTTACAGGAAGTTTAGAGTCATTAATATTTTTACCTATAAAGTAAAGGTTTGAACATTAATTTGGTTTGTTAAAATCGTTACAGAAGGCACACTGCCCCGTTCAGTGCATACTCAGCTCACTTGCCTTGCTGGCCAGATATACGCTTGACGTCATCGAAGCCCTTCAACTCTATAACAACAAAACATAATGGGTTTTAGAAGGCAACGGCGAATTCGTTTAAGTTGGTCATTTTAAAGTTGGATGGGGACGTTACACTTTCCCATTTACCTTATTCACGGGAAAGCCATTTTGGTCGCGTTTCTTATTTTTTTTTTAAACTAAACTATTAAATGGGATGGTGCCAGACTAATTTTGCATTTAAGCCTCCGTTAACTAGTTCTAATGTGGCTTAAAACTTGCAGATTTGTTTAATCACGAATTTTAAACTATTTATCATATCACACATATTAACTTGTAATTAACTTTAGGTAATTTCTATCCGAAAGTTCCCAAACAGTTATATGTTACCTCACTTCCAATTCAATATGGCCGACTCGTGAATAAAGCCCCTTAGTCAAAACAAAATAGGCAACGAATATTCGAAATTCTGTCCATTAATCGGTCTTTTTCCCAGATGGCATATCGTACCTTCCTCGGGTTCAGCCTCGTCCTCAAAGAGATGTCTTTCCAAGGCGCGCTGTAAAAGTTCCAAGTCGCGAGAAAGTTCCTCCTAAATAGAAAAACAAATGTAAAACGGAAATTACACTTTATAATTATACTATACTTTTCGCATGATGTTTATCGACTAGCCTCCTTTACTGAGGACAGTAATTGAACAAAAATCGACTCGAGTGGGATTCGAATCTACAATTTCGGATTATCTAGTTATAGTTGGCGCTCTATACTGAAACTAATCTCGAATACATCGAATAAACCACTTATTTTCCTAGATTTGTGAAATACTAAAATGCATGTTTTTGAACGCTTTTACCAGTGCCGGCCGCTACCATTTTGTTTATTGCTTACCTTCTTATCGGCTTCCTGTGGGAATGCGAAGACGGCATGGCACAGCGCCAGAGCAAGAAGCAAAAGACGAAACATTCTAGCTGTGGGTGGATGTACAACCAAGGAGTGGTCAGTTGGGTCTGGTGGCCACGTGTGTGTTGATGGCAAGCGTTGATTGGAATGGAAGAATGGACTCAATGCCCGGGTATTTATATAAGGAATTGGCGTTGCACACTCGTGTGGAATAATGGTATAGATATAGTGCTCTATCCAATCCAAAAACGTGTAAAACAATGAGGCACGCCCACTGGGGCCCCATCCAATCATCATCATCGTTGGTCAGATGTCGACCTATACCCAGCACGATTTATGGTAAAGACCACCCCCCCCCCCCCCCCCCCCCCCCCACCTCCCCCTCCTCTTGTCCCTATAGTCGCTCTACATGTTCCAGACTGTTGTTACCTAACACGTCCGCCTAGATATCTAAAAAGAATTCCAGAGATTCCAACAACACCTTTGGAGTTGGTCTTTGTGTTGTTGGAATCTCTTGATTTTTTCCACAGATGTTAGGTAACAATAGTATAGTGTGTATAGGGTACAGGGACTATATAGACAATAATGGGAGGGGGGGACTCTATTATAAATCGTGCTGGGTATAGGTCGACATCTGACGATGATGATGATGGGATGGGGCCCCGGTGGGCGTGCCTTATTATTTTACACGCCATTAGATTGGATAGAGCATGTCAACACATACCATTATTCCACACGAGTGGGCAACCCGATTCCTTATATAAATACCCCGGCATTGAGTCCATTCTTTCATTCCAATCAACGCTTGCCATCGACACACACGTGGCCACCAGACCCAACTGACCACTCCTTGGTTGTACATCCAGCCACAGCTATAATGTTTCGTTTTTTGCTTCTTGCTTTGGCGCTGTTTTATGCCGTCTTCGCATTCCCACAGGAAGCCGATAAGAAGGTAAACGATAAACAAAATGGTAGGGGCCGGCACTGGTAAAAGCGTTCAAAAACATCTTTTTTTTTGTATTTGATAAATTTCGACGTTCATAAATCTAGGAAATAAGTGATTTATTCGATGTATTCGAGATTAGTTTCAGTATAGCGCCAGCTATAGCTAGATAATCCGCGATTGTAGATTCGGATGCCACTCGAGTCGATTTTTGTTCAATTACTGTCCTCGGTAAAGGAGGCTAGTCGATAAACATTATGCGAAACGTATAGTATAATTATAAAGTATAATTTCCGTTTTACATTTGTTTTTCTATTTAGGAGGAACTTTCTCGCGACTTGGAACTTTTACAGCGCGCCTTGGAAAGACATCTCTTTGAGGACGAGGCTGAACCCGAGGAAGGTAAGATATGCCATGTGGGCAAAAGACCGATTAATGGGCAGAATTTCGAATATTTGTGGCCTATTTTGTTTTGACTAAGGGGCTTTATTCACGAGTCGGCCATATTGAATTAGAAGTGAGGTAACATCTAAATGTTTGGGAACTTTCGGATAGAAATTACCAAAAATTAATTAAAAGTTAATAGGCCTATGTGTGATATGATAAATAGTTTAAAATTCGTGATCAAACATTATGCAAGTTTTAAGCCACATTAAAACTAGTTAACGGAGGCTTAAATGCAAAATTAGTCTGGCACCATCCCATTCAATAGTTCAGGTGTTTTTTAAATAAGAAACTCTACCAAAATGGCTTTTCCGTAAACAAGATAAATGGGAAAGTGTAACGTATCCATCCAACTTTAAAATGACCAACTTAAACGAATTCGCCGTTGCCTTCTAAAACCCATTATGTTTCGTTGTTATAGAGTCGAAGGGCTTCGATGACGTCAAGCGTATATCTGGCCAGCAAGGCAAGTGGGCCGAGTATGCACTAAACGCCGGGGCAGTGTACCTTCTGTAACGATTTTAACAAACCAAATTAATTTTCAAAACTTTACTTTAGGTAAAGATATTAATGACTCTAAACTTCCTGTAAAAGGAACCTCTCTATAGCATGGTGCCTTTTTTTTTAAATAAAAGTTTCATCAATAGTTGCATGGTTAAAAACGATGTTGGTGAAACTACCGAGACACAATGTGTATGGACCACGTGCGCAATGGGTAGCGCTTCATGTACACACATCTAAGACGGGTTTTTGTGCTCTATTGTGAATAGTTCTTGACGTGAAGTCAGTTAGTTTAAGTGTAAAAAGTAGCTCATAAGCTGAAGGCATTTCAATCCGCTTATAATACGCCTGTGCCAGAATGATATTGAATAGTCAAAATGGACACTGCCTCAGAACATTTTCAGTTTTTAGATAGTGTGTTCACACGGAAGTAATATATTCAATGCATTTATAAAAGAAAGAAGTACCGTTTTAATATACATGTAGGTTGAGGTAACATCACCGTGAACTAACTTTACTTGCAGGCCCAACTCTTACACTGGTAACAATGACAAAACCCGAGACTAAACAGAGCTCCACTCTGCAAATCAACGGCATGACTTACGTGTCTGGAAACGCAGTGGACAACAATTTCAACTCTGATCTGATCAACGGAGGATCATGCGCCCAAACGGGTAAATCGGTGCCTTATCAGTACTCGCAGTGTCGGGCTGGTCAAGATTTCCTCGACTTTTACACTATTGACCTAGGTTCCAATCCCAACCAGGCCCACTTGTGGCTATTGTTTTCAGCCCTTTACCTTTCCTCTTTCATTCTCTAAAACTAAACAAACTCGAATATAGGTCTCCCGGCACAGCCGTCATAAAGACTGCTGCCCAGTGCGCATTGGATCTAGTTCGCACTGAATGTATACAAAGATGGACTCGACTAAAAGTTGTGTAGGCTTTATGGTAATACTAAAAACATGAATGACCCGATAACGGCCCTATTCCTTTGAAATGTTTAAAACAACTGAGGTGTTCTGGCATGGAACTGGGCACAGAGTATAGTTGAGAAAACTGCAAAATAATGAGAAATGGGGGTGGTTTTTTTTAATGTTCAGATTTAATGATGTTTGTAATCTTCGGTATGCCTACTAACTATAGTTTGTGAAGAAATAGTATGAAAGTAATGAAAACAATTGTTTTTATGGAAAAACAATTGGCATTTTTCCATAACGTGTACAAAACTCCAAACTTCGAAGGCCTTTTTCTCAACATTTTGTTGTTGATACATGTTGATAAATGCGAACTTTAAACAGCCTTAACTTGTTAACGGAATGTCAACCTATGCCCAGTTCCGTCTCATTTTAAAAGAACCCCTCACAAATAGTATTCGGTATGTAGGAACAATATGACATTGTTTAAAGTCATTTTTGTCACTTCATTAATGCGTAACCTTACGCCTGTGTTTCCGTAAAAACCCATAATTTGTGTTGATCCCGTTTGTTCCAGTAACGGAGACTAACCCATGGTGGCAAATGCGTCTTGGCGAATCTCACTGTATTGCGCAAGTCGGCATTGTCAACCGTCGGGATGGCGACTGTAAGTTGAAGCTTTATTTGAAATTGGTTTGTTGGGTACATGTATTTGTTTTCGTTTGTTTGGGGTTTTTCCTCGCTTCATTTCAGACTTTGATTTCTATAATTTGGGCGTTTTTTCAATTGTCAATTTAGCTCAACCTGGTCAAACATAACTATTCATCAAGGATTTCTGTTCATATTTGCCGTCGCATATAGTAATATTTACAGAATTTACGGATGAATGTATTAATTTTTGATAAATGGTCTCTGCATTTAGGGTCTTTGCTATTGCCAGTCATGAAAGCAAAACGCGTGCAATTTCCTACAAAGCTTTTATTTCCATTATAGATGACCGTTTGGCCGGAGCTGTGGTGCTTGTTGAGGGAATAAACAAAGTCGGACCCGTAGTTTGTGGCTCGCCTGTTACCGCAGAGTCGGCCAACATTCCCGGCGGTATGAACGTCGTCATTTGCGACCCACCTATTGCGGGAACTACTGTCGCCATTAGAATTCCGAGAGACGGAGCCACGTTGCAAATTTGCGAGGTCATGATCTGGGAGATCCCTATTTGCAACCAACAGCATGCACCTTCGTGGTAATTAGCTCCATGGTAAGAATGACCTATACTATCTTTGTCTATTGTTATAAACACTAAATCGAAGTTATCATGGCATTATCATGTACTGCTTTTTATTTGTACATTTACTTGTACAAAGCCCATTCTTTACATGGTCTCGGACAGTGGCGGTGCCCAACTAATGAGGGGCATGAACAATTCTTTAAGAATCGCAAAAAAGGACAACATTTGAGGCTTGGGGCGTTGATAACACCATTTATATGCGTACTTATTATAATTATAGCCGCGTTTTAGGACCCTTTCAGAACGTTTTCAGTCTTAAAATCGCATTTAATGCAACACTTGAATGACTTTGCATCTTTCTTTACCTTTTAACTTACATTTTCTTTTTCGCTTATTTTTTTGGTCTTGGGCCGAACTGGCGCAAAGGTGATGCGCCGCCTTTGGTTTTTAGAGGGAGCCGTCTATAAACGATTATAGACGCAACGTGTTGACATCTGAAATATGTTCTTACATACTGAAATACATCTGCGGTATGCACGCACATACGGTCTAAATTATGCCACCTAGTATTATGCATACCGCTATGGACGTTTGGATATTATAGGGCGGAATATATTTAAACAGACACATGGTCTATAGTCTATGTTCTAGTCTCTCGCCATCATTCTAGTCTGTGTTCTCGACATTTTCTCAAATCTCTCGCCTTGACCCAAACGTGCGTGTTCACACCAAATGGCAATTAATAACGCACTTGTTATGTCTTCATTTCCAGGTAACGATTTGCTGCTTTTTGTGCCCACGGGTATTTGGAATGCCATGCATCGAACCCAGCGGAAAAAAAGAAACTAGGGACGACTGATATCGAGGCTAAACGGTGTATATTTTTGTGATTATCGATAAAACCTTATTATTTTGAATTAGAGTAACTTTCACCATTTCAGCAATTATTTTATACAAAACTCTAATCTTAGAAAAACTAGTAAAAACACAAATGTATATAGTGAGTTGATGATGCTTTGATCGAGTCACTCGGATCATTCCAGAAGTTAATACCTCGCTGTACAAGATTGTTTTTCAACACTGAAGTTCTACTAGAACAAACGTACAGATTTGTCTTTGATACACTTCTAGTACAATTATGAATGAACATTCGAGGTTAAAGTAAAACATGTATCAAAGCAACGTGGAAGTAATTTATTTATATATTTAAACATTGTTATGGTACTACTTGCATTAGTAATGTGCAACGTTGTTTACGGTTGCACACTATACTAAATAAAAACGAAATTCTAAAGAGCAAAAATTCCCAAAACAAACGGCGCCCTCTTATTGTGTCAGAACTCATTTATTGGACATTACTTAATTTGCTAAAAAAGCACAATTTGTACCCAATTAAATAAATGATAGACAATGCAGCCTGCCGCTGACCTTGGGTTAACTATTATCGGTGGCTGCAACGAAGAGCGCCACCTATTGTCTCTTTTCTTTCAATCAGTGTATAGTTTAGTCAATTTAGGTTAAGACCAAGAACTAATTGCAATAGAAACCATTCAAGCGCCAAAGAACTTCAAATAAACAAACGTGTGAAACCATTTCGTTGTCTATTGAGTGGAAGGTTGTTTGTTTTTTACAAGCACTTTATGCTTGGAGACTAAGGCCGTGTCCGAATTGCTAGCTATGTCCGCCCTTAGCAACAGCATAGCAACGGCCGAAGTCGCAGCCAAGGCCAACTATTCGAACGTGGCCTAACATTCAGGACGTTTTGTCCTCTAACAATCTGCCTGGTGACTTGCTTCAATCGACATGCCTGTGTAAGCTAATGTTTAGGATTCAAGACCAAATACAGCAGACGACATGGCGTCTGGAACTTGGGCCGTTTTCCAAACACCGACTTCGGTCCGATCCGGCTCCATTCTCATTGCCATACAACACGAAAAGAGCCGGGACGAAGTCGGGCCTAAATATGCCGAGAAAAGCACGAAAAACAGCGTTTGTTTTCAACCGGCGTCGAGCAGTTATTCTTATGTTATTGGTGTTTTTCGCGATCGCCGTCCGGCGATCGCAAATTTTTCTTTATAAAATTATATTTTTCAGAATAATTAAAGGATATCCAGCGTAATAATTTTGCTGGATGCCTTAGAATCATTATTTACTTTTAGATGAGTAAGATTTTTTCTTAATAATTCGGTAATAAATTGTTTCGATATCCGCAAATGGTGTATGAATAAAACAAAACCGCTAAAAAATATAACAAAGTAATACACAATTCTTCATTAGATACAAAACGATAGACCCCGCTGTTTCGTTCAACTAAATACGACACTATGAAACACTCTAAATTGTAACTATAGAAAATGCACTCGACCCTTGCTGTAGTCAGTTTTCCGGTCGTGTAACTATGACGAGGCGAATCACGAACCAACAAAAAGTACTCAAATTATTTTGTCGAACAATAATTGAAACTCGAGGAAAGGTTCAATTTACATGCTTAGCCTGTGGCTTATTTCTTTGTAATTTTAACGTAAACATAACCAACAACTGAGACAAATCAATAACTGGCATGACTGTAGCCACCAAATAATAGACAATACACAAAATTAAGAAAGTGCACGGGTAATCCGTAGTGATACGGATAATGTTCAGTTTACTAATTTTTTACATTCAACTATTTCTGTGCAGATTGAAGTACAATTCACTTCTCACGGTTCGTAGTATAAGCGGGAAATATTGTCTGGCTAATTCGAAGAGCTTTTAGCAAGAGTTTATTACGTAATGAGGAATGTCTAGAATGGGGGTTTGAAAGGGAGGTAATTGTGTAGAAAGGTCAGCTATAAGTTTTCTGTCAATTTCCTCTTCTGCTCTTCGTTGATAAGCTTCATTTCCACCAACTCTTCGGTCACAGATGTGAGGGATTTCTCTCGTCTTTTCAGTCGGTTTTTCGTGGCACGCAAGTCTTGTTTCGTGGCTTTCAGTTTGCTCGTTAGGTCGTTGATTTCCGTCACCAAATTATCCACAGTCTTAGTATAGTCGTGTTCCTTAATAACAGTAAAAGTTGTTGGTTCTATACATTACCTTTTGGATCATTATTGTACATATTTTTTTGAATGAAGGTTAGTTAACTTTTCTTTATTGCAAATTACGAAACAAATTCGAAACAGTGTTTTTCCTTAAAATGCAAATTTTCAATATCGAGATAATTTGCTAACATTCGGTGAGATTTCTACACACTAAGAAATCGAAAACAAAAATTGCGTTGGGTGAGGTATAGGCACATCATGTTACTTACTTGCTGGATATTCTTGTTTAGTTGCTGCAGCGTGGGTGGCACTCTGGGTCAAGGTGGTGGAGCATCGGCCACGATGGAAGTTAAATGTGCTTTTTTAACCTTACGTTAAAAAAACATATATCGGTCGTTAATACTACTACAGTTATGTTCAACAGAGCAAAAGGCGTTTCTTGCCAATATCGGCACTTCGGGGCAATATACATCGAAAAGAGAATTGTTTTCTGACACAGCGGGTGAAATAATATTGTAAAGTTAGACATTATAAAACAGGGATTCCCCACTATTATGTCGAATTAGACCTACCGTGTTTGTTATTTCGTTCAACGGAAATAAGGTCGGCACTGCCCCTCGCGTAAGTTTCTTCATCTTCTTTACTCCCCTGAAGAAACATTCTGGCTCAAAATGATTTGAGCACAGGTAGCTATTATCTCGGCTGCCACAGATTTCTAGACTTAGGATCCATGCGTCTTATACGCACAAGCCACCGCATTCGGAGTGATTTCTCATGGGGAATTCTGGTGGATAATAATTCCAAATTAGTGATATGCTGCTTAAGGAACCACTTTCAAATATGTAGTTAAATGGGCCTAGGCCTCCAATTACAAATTAGGATACAATTAGTTTTACTTTAAAACAAGTTTTTTTCTCTTGGTACAATATATATATATATATAGGCCTATGCCTACTTTAATAGACTGAAACCAAAAGGCTGATTACTAATATCTATTACTAGGTCATTGTTGTTTTTAGCCTAATAATTAGTTTCCTTTCTAATAAGTTGTGTGCATTTTTGTATAGCAAGTTCGCGTTTAATTTATATGCCTAACAGTAAACTGTTTTATAACAACTTTATACTTGTGAAATGATATTCCTTTATCTCGACTCAATTGTCCATCCGTCTCCGGGCACTTCACTGCTGCGCAGACCTTAACCATTGTTCTATTTTATTTCAAACAATTCCGGTGCGAAATCCTATTTTTGTTCTTTAAAAATGATAAAGAAAAGAACAAAGTTTGCCACTTTTTTAAATCTTTGTAGGGTCGTGCAAACGTAACGCGGTCGCGTCACGTTCGTCCTTATTAAAATACCCTTTCAAAAAAACACGCGCGCGTACGCCATTTAAACGCGGAGGCCTTTCATTATTTCCAGTCTGTCAGAATAATCAATGGTGTCGGGTTGGCAAGGTGTCGAGTTGGTGGGTGTCGAGTTCACAAGGTGTCGAGTTGGTGTCGAGTTGACAAGGTGACCGGATACCCTCCAGCCATACTGCAGTACCGCTATTTAAGGATTCAGGGCACCGCGTCGTACCGTGCGAAGATCTTCGCGTGCAAACCCCAAAAAAGAAAACGACACATTGGACTCAACTTTTTTCATCGAATTTGTTAGGAACGGAAGGTGCTGTGTTTGCGGAATTTGGTGTAAACGAGCATGTGTAAGTACTGAACAGAAAAATGATAACACAAAGCGTCCTGTCAGTGTCAAAGGACATCACATGGCGTCTTTTATCGATCAATTTCTCGTGTTTGAAACGCAACAGCGCGTGACCTTTACCTGACCTGGTGACCTTAGAAAAGTTATATATCAATTATCACCATCAACGTACGTCACGTTTGCGGGTCTCTCTATTACCATGTTAAATAGTTCGTGAGTGAGTGTATTTTAACGTGAAATATTAACTTGAAGTCTTGCTCCAATTGTCTGTGCCTTTGGATTGCCCTGCGGCTGTACTAACTGCCCCAATAAGCCACTTTGGAGTTCCGACTGCGCATGTGCACAACAAGATTCAACAATTTTTCTCAAGGAGGTCAAGTGATACAAACACGGCAGACAAATGCACACAAGGCTATGGGGGACGTGGTAACCAAATCCGCATTTTTTACATTTTCTTGTGAAATCGAAAAAAATAAATAATATTTGTTCGAACAAAAGTTTGGCCACACAAAGCGGCTGAAAACACCAAAACGTAAACAAAAATATGTTACTTAGTAACTTTAAAACACGACGATCTCTTGAAATTTGCTGGTACCCCGCTATGCTTTTGCACGCAATCGATGAAATGTTTATATCGAAAGAAATATCGTCAAGGGAAAATGTGCGCATGTGCAGTTGGAATACCAAATTGGCTTATTGCACCTCCGTAGATAGACCCAATAATTGGGGCGTTTTCACTCCTTTTTCGAATTTTGGATTTTGTCTGTCGTTCTACGCCCCAACCGTTGTAAAGCATTGTGCCAATTAAAAAAGAAGTTGTGACCACAAAAGTTGCCAAAAACATGCCAAATACTTGACAATGGATGTATATTGGAAAGCGCACACTGGCTTCTATTCTATACATGTTAGAGAAGAACTGTTATGGCTTTATTGGTACTCACGGTTATTTGGGGTTGCAAATCCGAGCAATTTTGACCAGCTTTTCAAAACAATGATGCCTATAACGTTGCGGTCTATATAAACTACATAGACGTCCCGACAGCACCCGACTCACGTAAAAGAGCACACTATGCGAAGACGGGGGATACGACAATAGCTTTTCGAGCGACCACCAACGACTGTTTTATGGTGCAAGAGCGCAGGCTTGCATCGCTGCACTGTATAGCGCGCATGCGTGTGCGCGCATAGCGGTACTTGTACAAAATAATGCAAATTCGTATTGAACCGGGCTAATTGCTGGCACACGATCGGGGGCCAATTTCACGGAGCTGCTAAGCACAAAAATGTGCTTAGCATGAAAATGTGTCCTTGGTCAAAACAAGGTTACAGACCAAATTTTCACGTGATCTTTATTGTTTTTGATAGATAATCGGCTGGTTTTTTGCTTAGCATAAAAAACACGTAGAATTTGGGCTGATAAATTGTTTTTAATGAGCAAGATGTTTTTGTGCTAAGCACATTTTTGTGCTTAGCAGCTCCGTGAAATTGGCCCCTGATCGTGTGCCAGCAATTAGCCCGGTTCAATACGAATTTGCATTATTTTGTACAAGTACCACTACGCGCGCACACGCATGCGCGCTATACAGTGCAGCGATGCAAGCCTGCGCTCTTGCACCATAAAACAGTCGTTGGTGGTCGCTCGAAAAGCCATTGTCGTGTCCCCCGTCTTCGCATAGTGTGCTCTTTACGTGAGTCGGGTGCTGTCGGGACGTCTATGTAGTTTATATAGACCGCAACGTTATAGGCATCATTGTTTTGAAAAGCTGGTCAAAATTGCTCGGATTTGCAACCCCAAATAACCGTGAGTACCAATAAAGCCATAACAGTTCTTCTCTAACATGTATAGAATAGAAGCCAGTGTGCGCTTTCCAATATACATCCATTGTCAAGTATTTGGCATGTTTTTGGCAACTTTTGTGGTCACAACTTCTTTTTTAATTGGCACAATGCTTTACAACGGTTGGGGCGTAGAACGACAGACAAAATCCAAAATTCGAAAAAGGAGTGAAAACGCCCCAATTATTGGGTCTACTCCATAGACGTAGTGAGGGAGCAGAGAGGTTTTATATAGTGAAGAACCACAAAACATTGCCGAATATTTGTAAACAGTTTGGTGATGCAGGCGCAGTTATTAGTTTGGGGAAGGCTTGGGGGGTCGGGGGAGGGGGGCTTTAGCTTACCTCCCCCCCCCAAAAAAAAACCTACCAAATTCAATAAAAAGTACATGCTGGAAAATAGCAGTAGTGAGAGTTAGAAGTTGGCGTCAAGTGCAAAAGGTCTAGTCCCCCTACATGTAAATTATTGGCTCTTGAATCGCACTTGGGGTAATGTTGGGGTAATGCTGGGGTAAAGGAAGACTTTGCCTGTTTTGTTATTTTTGGAATAAATCTTTCCTTTTAGTTTTAATTGTTTTGGAGTTAATAATACTGTACCTGTTGCCCTTAGTCCTCTGCCTTTTAATTTGGATACTTTCCTACAAAGAATGTTAGTACTAGCAGTGTGTAGCGCGTGCAGCTGTAAGTAGCAGCGTGTAGCACGTGCAGCTGTGAGTACTAGCAGCGTGTAGCGCGTGCGGCGCGTGCAGCACCGGCCGTGTGTAGCTGTGAGCACCGGCCGCGTGCAGCTGTGAGCACTAGCAGCGTGTAGCTGTGAGCACCAGCAGCGTGTAGCTTTTAGCACCAGCAGCGTGTAGCTTTTAGCACCAGCAGCGTGTAGCTTTTAGCACCAGCAGCGTGTAGCTTTTAGCACCAGCAGCGTGTAGCTTTTAGCACCAGCAGCGTGTAGCTTTTAGCACCAGCAGCGTGTAGCTTTTAGCACCAGCAGCGTGTAGCTTTTAGCACCAGCAGCGTGTAGCTTTTAGCACCAGCAGCGTGTAGCTTTTAGCACCAGCAGCGTGTAGCTTTATTGTGATCATAACTTCTGCTTTGTTTTATCCATTTTTCAGAAGCAAGAATGGAAAAGGACTTCAGTGATGATGAAGGGGCCCAGTTGTCTTGGTGGAAGCTACGGCAGAAGAAGTTCCGTAAGGAGGCCGACAACTTCCAACTGGAGGATTGCAAGGGTTGCAGGTTTATTGGTGGAGGAGGCATGATGGCCGCTGGACTGTATGTGGCATACGTGGGCTACAGTCGGGCCAGCAGGTTGGGCCGAAAGTGGGGGTTCATACCCTCCACCTTGGCTGGAACAAGTATGCAACTTCCAAAGGAGTGATTTTTCCAATTTTTGTTTTCCGGTTTTAACCATTTTTTCTCCCTGGAATTCAAAACAGTTGACATAAACAGTTGACATGTCACAAGCAAGACCAAAAATATGTCAGCATAGGCTCGCAGCGAGCGAGGCCGATAATATCATTGTCATGTGGCCTGAACCCGTCTCGGGTAGAGGTTTGTAAAAAACAATTCTGCACCTGGGTCTAGTCAATGTCAAAATAATTCTGGCGCAATTTCGCGCAAACTAGTTATGAACAAACCAAAACAATTGGTATTTTCAAGAATACAAACTTGACAATTTAAAGGCTTTTCCTCAGTATTTTTTTTTTACTTGTCAAAGGACTTTTCTATTGAAGTGCAACAAACAGTATTGAAAGGAGCATTTTGTTGTTTTTTTCTAATAGTAACCCATAATTGAACCTCTGCCCAGTTTTTATGCCAGATCACCATACATTTTACGGCTTAGCTTAAGACCTTTCATACTAATGCCTCACTTACCCATGTTGCAATTGACCAGGACCATTGAAACGGAACTGAGTCCCATTGAACATTAGGTAGGCAAGGCACTGTTAAGCTTTTGCTATAATTTTCGATTTAAAATGGATACAGTTTATTATAGCAAATATTGTGACGCTGACCTGTTTTAAAGTTTTGTGTTCGTAAAGGCTGTAAAATTGAATGTGTAGTCTGGTTCCTCGACTTCCTTCCGACAAAATAGAGCATGTTTGTAGACGTCATGAAATTATCAGGTTAGAAAACCAGACTAGTTGGCTTGCACCCCTATTCAAATGTGTAACGTAATGCAAATAAAACAGCACAAATATGCACAAATGTCCCAAATCCACCCTTTTGCATGTGTTCCTATAGGGAACACAATTCTGTCAGTGTGGGCATTGGTGTGTTGTTAAACTAGTGGCCCACTAAGGGAGGGTTAATGGAAGCACGCAGAGGTTGAAAAATAGGTTGAAAAATATTACCAAATGTATGTCATACTTAACCAGTTCGTGCGCGCCGGGTTTATTTATCGGGACCACGCGCGGGATTATTTTTCATTAGTACAAATTTGTTTTTTTCCTGTAAACTATTCCTGTTTTGATAATACAATGTACAACTATTACAAGACACCACCAACTAATCTACCACAGCCATTATTTGCCGACACTCAGTCGCTAAGTGTTTTTTTCTCTCTGCAGTCAGGGGCAGGGCATGATCTTAATTCATCTGCTACCCGCCATAAAAATCTGACTCGTGTATATATGTCAGCCATGGAACTACAAACAGGGCAAGGGAATTGAACGCAGTAAAACTTATATTGCAAGCCCAGCTGAAAAGCACCGTTCCAAGAATTTTTAAGGAGACTAAAGAAGCAATAGTGGGGAAATTTGAATGTCAAGAAATTACTAGATTCAGCTGATTATCCTCAGCTGTATGAATTCAATGGAGACAATGGCACTAGGGTGTTGATTAGGCCTAATCATTGAAGTGTGATACCACGATATAGCATGCTTGGCAACGTTAGCGGGTATGCTAGAATCCTCAGGCGTGTATAGATGTTTACCGTGACGTGTGCTAGTAATATCTGACATGTTAACATATGTCTGACGTGTCAACATGTCAACCGCAACAATCAAGAAAAATTCCGCGGCGTGCACACACGTCCTCCGCTGGATCAAATTGCCATGCTTGACGGGTTAACACGTCATCCGTGGATAGTTTGTGGATAGTTTGCTCGTGACATGTTTATCAGTCTTCCGTTTTAAATTGCAGAAAAATTTGGCAAGTATAACTGTGGTTAAAAGCTGAGACTAGGTATTTTAGTCTCAGGTTAAAAGAACTTCAGTGTGAAACTGGAAAATAGGGAAACTTATTTCTTTTTTAGGGGTAAAATGTACAATAAAAATAAAAATAAGAAAACAACTGTTGTAATTATTTTGTAATGCAGATTAATTTTTTTGTCTATATTGGTATCAGCTCTGGTGGTTCTCGGATTGACCAGAATCGCTAATCGTAATCCCTTCTCATCGAGTGGGAGTCCTGTTGGAATCGACGCCTTAGAACCCATCAAGGAAGCGATAGCCAGGAGTCAAACCCGATCTGCAATGTGGAGAAAACTGCAGGAAAAGAAGCAGACAGAAATGCCAGATGACATGCAGGAAAGGCAGCAAGGAGTACAACTTGAAGAACAAATGGGACAAAAGGAGAATTTGGATAAAGACTCGATTACTTCCAAGAGCAAAGTAGAGCTTAGCTGATATCTAGCCAAAGCTGTTTCAGTGTTATGAACTATAAGTCGTGTTGCTGATGGTGGGGGAAACACCACTCACTTCATCTTGAAGTTTCTGTACTCTGTTTTAACCAGATCGCCGGGTCTAATACTAGTCTGAGTATCAAAAGCTGTTATCAGAGCAGCTCCGTTACCGTACCAATGCCTGATATACATGTATGTTACGTCATTTCGAGCGAACTGTGGACAAAAGCTGCTGATTGGTTAAAAGGTTTCATGTGACCTTGGTTTCCTACATTCATCCACTGATCTGTACACATCATATCATGTAATACTGTCACTATTGGTTATGCCTAGACGAGCTAGCCGGACCTAGTTGATCGTCTTTCGATTAGGAAAAAGTTAGAAGTCTTTGGAGAACATTTATGGGTATGCACACACACAAAAGTATTGAAGGCCCCCAAAAACCAAGCCAAAAATCATAGGTCAAAACCTAGAGGTCAAAAAGCGATTGCCGTGCATAATTAACCAGTTTGCACTGGAGGACGTATATACACGCAAAGTTTTCCCCAGATTCAAAACGGATGACGCATAAACACGTCACGAGCAAGGCCAAAAATGTCTGTCATCAGCGAGCAAGGCCGGAAATGCGTGGGTGTTCTTCCTGGTACCATCAGCCTTGACCCGCCTCGGATCAAAATTTGTAAAAATATTTCCATGCATTTTTTGCAAAGTTTTGCTATTATTTTTGGGACTCTGGTCTTATTAGCCTTCACTCGAGTCAATTTGGTCATTCTGATGAGGGACTCAAGTCGAGTCATTTGCCTGCAATGACTAAAGTCGAGTCGTCAAAAATTGTGGGTCAAGTCTGACTCGACTCGAGTCGAGTCATTACAACTCTGAGTTGTTGACAAGCTTCAAATTCATTAAGTTATTGGTACTATGACTTTAAAGGTAGGATACACCATTGGTCATTGCTTGAATTATCACGAATGGGTAGATTTGGGGGGTTGCATTTTATAGTAAATATCATTTAAGTCACCTGTTCAAGGTTTTACAATCATGTATGCCGAGGAAAGCAAGAAAAACGGTGTTCGTTTTCATGGGCGTTGGGCAGTGGTTCCTATGTTATTGTTTTGTCGCGATCGCCAGGCGGCGATCGCAATTTTTTTACTAAATTCAATTTTTCGGAACAATTGTAGGATATCTAGGTACATGTAGTAGAAATGTTTGATATCTTGAACCCCAACAGTGCTAAATCTATCAATTTTAACTCTAACTCCCTAGTGTGATTTACTAAGAGCCATGCCTATCAAAGTTTTCTCTATAGAAAGAAAAAGAAAAGAAAATTGATATTATGTTTGGTTGTGATTTTTTGTTTCCTTGCCCCCCCCCCCCCTTTTTACAAATAAACTCCGCCCCCAAATGGGCAAGATCTAGATGGATCGTGATTTAAAACTGATGTTCGTGTCTCATTTTCATGTAATTGGTGCAAACAATGTGATGTCAGAAAACTAGGCGCGATGTATTTGCAAGATTAGCTAAAATGTACATAGAAGGATGGGTAGCTCTGCACATTAAGCGATGGTCTTTTAAAATAAGTTCATAATAATATCTGATCAAAAATTACTTGAGTTACATTTCTAATTTCCAAGTATAAAGAATTGGTTTATCGTTCCCGCCTATTGTCGCTTTGTAACTGTATTTTGGCGATGAAACAAATAGGAGGGTATATATAGGAGGTTCATGTTTATAGTAAATATTGTGATGCTAACCTATTTTTAAGTTTTATGTTCACAGATGCTGAAATAAAACAAGAAAAGTCCCTAAAATAAAAACTACTGGAAATAATCATCTAAAAAGATTCCAAACTGCTCGGAGGGTACTGAAAATAGGCTGTTCTGGGTTTTGTTTTGAACCACCATTGTATAATCATGCAGTTTAATATTATATACATGTAACTCTATGGGTAAAATGTAGTCCAACTATTTTATGTCCAAAAATAGGCTCAGGTGTTTTCTAAGACTTGGAAGCAATTGGAAAACAGTTTTGAAATACTTGGAATGTCTACGTTTCCAAAATTTCTTTTTGATGAAAACACATTTAACAGTATTTTGGGGAAAAAAACATGAACATTTTTTTCGTTTTCAATAACTTTAATAACATTCATTATGACAGCACAATTTGGGTTTGGATTGTTCCTGGTAAAAGTAACATACTTTTTTGGGAGGGTGCAGACTTAACATTTTCTTAAAATATTTCTGGTAAAATGCCTTTTTTGTATATTTTTTGGAAAAAGCACTTACAAATGTTTTTCACAATTAAGATTGGGTTAGTCCGTGCTTTTTTAAAATTGCAATTTTCTTTTCCAAACAAATATTGAAGGAAGATCATACTGTAAAAGAATAATTTTGATTGTTTGCATTGACAGGCTTTTACACATTGTTAAAAAGTGGTTTTTATCATTGCGCCAATTGCGCGCTACAGTTCGGTTGTGCATACTGGGACGCTCCTAATTCAAAATTAGAATTTAATTATTTAATTACTCGCCTTTTTTTGCGGGATGTCGCATTCGAAAGCTCATAAATAATACAATGCTTGAAAATTATCAATTCAATTTGAAAATCAATTTGTCAGGGTGCAAAAGCACGGACACACCAACTTTGACTGAAAATCTTGGAATAAAAAAAACATTATAAATGTCTAGACTAAAAAAGAATGCAACTCTTAAAGAATATAATTTTGGGAGCAAACGCCCATTTTGTGGATTGTTTAATTACAAAGACTAGAATTAAAGCATTTTATGTGTCACTTCATTTTTATAAACTGTTCAGATGTAATATGATGTTTAATAGATTCCTGTTGACAAGTTATTATTTCCTATTAATTTAGAAAACGTTGAAAAGGTAATTTTATCTTTTTAATATATATCATTATACAAGGTGGCCCATAAAAAGGACAAGGCATTCTTCCACTACCATGGGGTCAAAGCTGCCTATACCAACGGATAGTGAATCTATCTTGACGAAAAATGGTACCGAGATATCTCGATTTGGACGATTAGTTTTAGCTCTAGACCCTTTTTGTGAAGCACAGTCGGGTAATTTCGCACCGAGAAACCGAACATGTTTAGTTTGTTCTCAGTGCGAAAGGACCATTGCACTGACTAAACTTCACAAAATAGTGTCTGGAGTTAAAACTACTAGCCTAAATCAAGATAAATTGGTATCATTTTTTTCTTCTCGAACGATTTCCATCCATATAGTATTTTTAATTTAAGGGGAGAAGGAGACCTAGAACCTAAGTGTTGTACAGCGATCAACGCAACTACTGAATAATTCATGAAATTGTGCAAACCTGTTTGGGAAAAAAAAATTCACGGCCGGGTGTGCTTGTTCGTCCAGATATGTTTGTAATTTGTTTTAATTTTTTTTTGGAGGGAGGCACTCTGTTTAATAGAAGAAAAAGAAATAGCCAGGAACAGCAATTATTGAGTAAATCAGGGGATGGTTCCTTGCTGCCTCGGTGAAACATCGTTTTAAGATCTTGAAAGCGCCCCGACATTTTTGGACATGTTTAAAATTGTTGGGGTGAATCCGGAATAAATTTTAATTCTTGGTATATTCTTCAACATTCGTAACTATAGTTATGTACATGTATATTCTTACAGCATTCTTACAAGTTTCGTATATTTATTCTTGGTGTTAACAGTTCATTATCATGCCGAACCATTACGAATGTAACAAGAACTGTACGAATATTATAATAATAACTTTTACGAATGCTCCAAGATTTTGTTAAGAATAAATAGGCATAATATAAGATGTTGGATGTTAATAAGGAACATTATTTCTGAAAGAGCAAAAGATAGAGGTATCTATTATGTAGATATAGGTCTCGTAAAATATATTACATAAAATATATATGCCCAAAATACGTAAAGATTTTCGTTGGATGTCGTCACAATGTCGTGGGGGTCATGACGACGTCGTCACTACGTTGTGGGAGATTGTATCAACGTCGTGGAAGGTCGTAGCAAAGTCGTGGGGCCCTTTTTTTAGGGGTACCGTAGAGGCACCGTGTTGGCATCTTGCCGGTGTCGTGGTATCGTGCCTAGCCAATTCGTGGCACGTTCTTGTCGTTTGGCCACGACATTCGCCTTCAAATTCTTCAAAATGGGAAAGGGGCTTAAACCTGCGACTATAGAGTAGTCCAGGAAAAATAAGTTTTGACCTCAAACAAATTGCAACCCAAAAAATGTCATCACAATGCATTTCTTAAAGGTTGAAGTGGCGGAAATATGACTAATTTGCATAAATCGTTAACCCCTGCTATATATTTTTTCCAATTATTTGGGTATATATTTTTTATTTATTTTTTGAAAAGTTTATTTTAGTGATTCTATACTTACATATTCCTACTTCAATAACATATTCTAAAGCATATCACTTATAAGTGACTGAATAATTATGAGAACATAGTAATTATCCAAAATGACAACTTCGTGACCCTAGTGTGCGCACATTACACTGTCTCCAAATATCATCAAGTAGTCAGTATTGGTGAGCTTCAAATTCACCAACTTCAAGATGCTTACTGGCACAGTTATCATATTAAAACCTTGTGGAAAATCATATGAACATTGATAACATTGTGATATTCAGCCTAGCAAACAAACAACTGGCGAAAATCGTGTGTCCATAAATTGGGCTAAAATGAAAAGTAGTCAATACTGACTACGTGGTATCTGGATTCTGGAGACAAGGTGAATGCGTGCAAATTATAGGGTATGATCGTAGTCATTTTGAATCATTACTATATTTTCATAATTATTCAGTCACTTACATGCTTTAGAAAATGTTATTGAAGTAAGGATGTGTAAGTAGAATCACCAAAATAAACTTTTCAAAAAAATTAAATTAAATATAGGCCTATAGGGCCTACCCAAATATTATGGGAATAAACATATTACATGGCATGGATTAACTATTTATGCAAATAAGACATATTTCCACCACTTGGAATTTTACAGACTTCTAGTATGTCATTTTATAGGGACCTTATACTAGAAGTGCACTGTAGTAACAAAAGAAAATTGTTGCAATTTGTTTGAGGTCGACAAAACAAAATTAAGTATTTTGCCTGGACTAGATCGGGTCCGAGTTGGAGTGGGTCCGAGTTGGAGTGGGTCCGAGTTGGAGTGGGTCCGAGTTGGAGTGGGTCCGAGTTGGAGTGGGTCCGAGTTGGAGTGGGTCCGAGTTGGAGTGGGTCCGAGTTGGAGTGGGTCCGAGTTGGAGTGGGTCCGAGTTGGAGTGGGTCCGAGTTGGAGTGGGTCCGAGTTGGAGTGGGTCCGAGTTGGAGTGGGTCCGAGTTGGAGTGGGTCCGAGTTGGAGTGGGATCATCAGATTCAGAATCACGCGCGCTCGCGGCCCGCTGTTTGTTTGTTTGTTATTTATGTGGTGGATGGCAAAGCATAGACATCGATACCAGGAAATCTTCCTTCTTATTCCCCCATGGTGTATGTAGGCTACCTACACTGAATTATAAAATGATGGAAATCGGCGGATTTCGGGTTTGGGTTGTTTGTTGTGTTTGCCTTGTTGCGAGAATTAATGGCCAGGTGAAGCCACAGCCGGAGCAAGTTCATCTGTCTGCCACAGGTACCGAACACTTTTCATTTCATTTCAATTTCATTTCAAATTTGTATTCTTGATCTTGTCAACTTGTTTACCCTGGGTTACATCAGGTCAGTACATGTCATTGTACTGTTCTCCACTGATGCCCAGCAAATTTACAAAAATAAACAAATATACAAAATTGTCCAATTACCTGAAATTTATATTCATCCCATTCCTAATCCTAGTATCGGAGTTGAAAAATTACTCAAAATCCTGAAACCAAGCAAATTAAGCACCAGGGGCCAATTTCACAAAAATTTGCACAAAAAAGTCTTGCTCATTAAAACAAGTTATCAGCCAAAATTCTACATGTTTTTCATGCTAAGCAAAACACCAGCATTAATTATCAATCAAAAACAATAAAGATCACGTGAAAATTTGGTCTGTAGTAACCTTGTTTTTAAGGACAAATGTTCATGCTAAGCAAATTTTTGTGCTTAGCAGCTCCGTGAAATTGGCCCCAGGACCTGATGCCATACCTCCAAGAGTTTTGAAAGAATGTTCCACTGATTTTGCATCAGTTTATACAAAGATCTTCCAAAAATTGTTGAATACAAGATGTTTACCTAAAGTCTGGCTAGAGGCAAACGTTACTCCGCTCTACAAGCAAGGTGATACATGTAGGAAGAATCCTGGCAATTACAGACCTGTGTCTTTGTTGACGTCTGTTCCATGCAAGTTACTTGAGCATAATTATTTTATATCATGACATAATGATTCATCTCGACAAGCATCACGTACTAGCAGATATTCAACATGTTTTCCGTAGAGGTCGCTCCTGTGACACCCAGTTCATGCAGTTAGCTGCAGTCACCCACGACCTGGCTGAAATTCTCGATAAAAGGAGCCAAGCCGACTTGATCATAAGGCCTCTTAAAATTAATAAAAAGACTTACATCGCCGTCCGTCCCGATATTTTTTTATATTTTATATTTTTTCTAAAACTGTGTTTTTTCTACTTCTGTGCATGCAATTTATGGTCTAAGATCATTGATAACAACTGCGCGCGCCATGTTGTGCTTGTAGGAAGACGTACACGATCGCTTCATCAAAACCCGCCTTCAGAAAAGTCACATCACGTGGCTGACGGCATGCAATAGCGCGCTCTGCAAAGATCGTCAGTCAACAGGGCAAGTCGCTGCACGCTGGACAGGTGGCTAACGATGTCAGATGTTGGCCCTATTCCTTCCACTATGACTATCATTCCAATGTGTTCAAGCCACACTGTATTGATACTACATGTATTAAATAAACAATGAACAGTAAACGATCGCTACCGGTACGTATACAATTCAATTTCAATTTTATTCACATGTATAAAACTGTCCGAGTGATTGACGATGTATTTTGGCGGGAAAAAGCACCTTGCGGTTTCAGTCATTCTCAGGGTATCAGGGTAGGCCGCTACCATAAAAAATATAAAAAAATCTACTTTGTTCATGAATCAGATTATTTTGTTATGCCAACAGCAAACCTAGGCAAGTCACCGACATGACTGTCTAGGATCGTACATACATGTAGGCCTATGTGCCAACCGCTAGTCACTAAAATTGTCGCTCAAATGTATCTCATGTTTCTCCCTTCTATGCGCATGCGCGTTTCACCTTGGATATGAAGGAAAGTTAAAAAACAAAAAATATAAAATATAAAATATAAAATATAAAATATAAAATATAAAATATAAAATATAAATTCCCCTCCCCACCAATTTTTTGAAATCTTAGTGATGTAAACCTATTTATTAATTTTAAGAGGCCTAATGAACTTTAAGAAAGCATTTGATTTAGTTCCCCATCAGCGCCTTTTGAGGAAACTTCATAATGTTGGCATCAGGAACAACGCACTGAGGTGGATCGATTAATTTCTTACACGACGTCACCAGCAAGTAGTTTTGGAGGGCACTTCTTCAAGCATGGCAAAGGTCTTTTCTGGGGTTCCTCTGGGGACAGTGCTCGACCCCCTTTTGTTTCTATTTTACATCAATGATCTACCACAAAATATAAAATTGCATGCGAGACTCTTTGCCAGAGTTGTACATGTATGACTCGTGACTCGGATGTCCGTGAGACAAATAAAGGGGAAGTCAAGTTGATGTAGCGGTTCCTACCATTCCTTGCACCGCTGTGACCTGGGTTCGAATCCCGAATATGTGGATTGGGTTTTCAGTCCCTACCTATTTCTGTGGGTTTTTCTGGTGTTTTTCTCCCACCTCTAAAACTGTAACTGCTTCTCATTTTCTTCTCTCTACGAGTTACAATGTACCGGACTTCAGGCATTCGATGAGCAACAATACGCTTTTGATCCGAGGGATCTCTGGTTTCATTTCCAGGAAGAATTAAGAAAAGAAAGGCTACAAATAATTAATTATTGCATGCCTAGATTGCCATATTAGTGGAGAATTTAATTATATAATTCACATATAAAAAGTCACTCTGTTTTATTCCCTGCAGGCATTGTGACAGAAATGATCGTTACCTGGAGTACTTTTAACGACACTTCGTCCATGGTCCAGTACGGAATGACAAAACCCCATCAGAATGCCAAGGGCTCTAGCACTAAGTTTGTCGACAGTGGATCCCTGAAACACACACAGTTCATCCATCGGGTGAAACTCGTTGGTTTGATACCAGAAGAAAAGTATGGTAAGACTCACTAGAATAACAAAACTTGGCATATTGAACAAACTGGTAGAATCTGATGGATTCTAGATTGTAAGCCTAGCAATACTGCAGGATTGTGCAGTACTGCAAATGGATTTTGAGGTGATGGATTATGAAGACTCTATGGAGAAACACTGAAAAATATTGTTATGCCAGCTTGGTATCCTGAATCAGTATAAAATCCATCACACTTTTGCTGGTGGATTGTTGATGATTTCAGGAGTTCTCCAGAATGTATACTGGTGGATTCTGATGGACTCGGGACACAGCAGTTTTTGCACGCACGTCAAACTTGATGGACTTTGGCAGATTCAGGACATAGTAAAAGCACTCACAAGGGGTTAAGGTTTTAATACAGGTATATTTTTACAAGCATGTAAGCTTTTCAATAGTACATTTTGTATCTTGGTTGGTTACTTTTTGGATAGCTGCAAAAGTATTCCACCTTGAAAAAGGAGCTTGATTGGTTTGTTTGTTTTTTGTCTCCAATGAAGTCTATCGTTGTGGGAGTGATGAAGGCTGGAGTCCGCTGTTTTTCTTCAATGCGCTTCAGAATGCTACTAATTGGACTCCACGCCTTGTGCTGTATGGAGACATGGGCAATGTGAATGCCCAGTCTTTGGGTCGATTGCAAGTAGCCGCGCAGGCAGGCGAATACGATGCTGTCTTACATGTCGGTAAGTTTCAGAGTTTTTTTCTCGTCGCATGTAAATTTATTGCAGAGCTTAAAGGTAGTATACACCATTTGCAGATATTGAAAATATTTACTACCGAATTATTAAGAAATATCCTACTCTTCTGAAAGTAAATGTTGATTCTGGGCATCCAGCAAAATGATTGCGCTAGATATCCTGTATTTATTCAGAAAAATAGAATTTTATAATAAAAACTTTGTGATCGCCGGACGGCGATCGCGAAAAAACAAAAATGACATAAGAATAACTGCTCGACGACATTTGAAAAAACCTGCTGTCTTTTGTGCTTTTCTCGGCATCCATGATTCTAAAACTTCGACAGCTCAGTTAAACGATATTTACTATCACTCAAATTTGATAGTCCACTCCCCCTACACTAATTTGATCAGCAGCGTTTTTTTATGTTACCTCCTCATTGCCCGTGACTTGGGTGTTTGAACAGCGGGCCTGCAACCTCTCACTCATGGATTGCTTGTCAACCAAGAGGGAAAGGCATGATTTAATAGAGACTGATGGTAAAACGGGCCGTACAGATGATTTATGGCCAACTTGGTTTGAGGCATAAAGGAAAATACAACCCCTCAAATCTACTCATTCATGATAATTCAAGCAATGACCAATGGTGTATACTACCTTTAAAGGTTTTACGTCTATCACATTAACATTTTGGGTGGGCCAGCTGCAGTTATATGGTAGTATACACCATTTGAAAACATTTTTTTTTAAAGGGAGTAACAGTCTCCATAAAAATGAAATGTTGTATCAATTTCCAACGATTGCCGACTATTTTTAAACACTGCCCCTAAATTATTAAATTTTAATAGTAAGTCCACTTTTTCCGTGAATGGGTGCAAGCCAACTAGTCTGGTTTCCTAACCTGATAAATCCCCAAAACTTTAATTTGATCTATTTCGTCTGAAGGAAGTCAAGGAACCAGACTACAAAAACAGCATTAATGTTCTTGGTTTTTCCAGCATCTATAAATATAAAACTTTAAAATAGTTCAGTGTCACAATATTTACTATAAATATAAACCCCCTGATACATCAATTTCCGAAAAATCCTTGGAAAAAACTTATCGAGAATTGTTCTTGCGCATGCTAATATTCTTCTGAGAGCATTGATTTGTTCTAAGTTCCTATATTATGAATTCCAATAGAAATATGAGAATTAGTCTGCTCTGAGAATTGAATTATTGACCCTAACGCGTAGTTAGTTAGAAACGTAACTTCTTTGCAAATTCCAACACCAAACTCTGACACCAAAACTGTTGGACTCAGATTTTGAAGGTATATTTTTATAAAAGTCCAATGTAAAGTCAATCAGTTTAATGGTCCAGTAGCCATCCTAACAGATTCCACACCAAAATACAGGACTTTGGATTTTGATGGTTTAAGTTCGGTTAGGGTTAAGGTATGGCCACAGTTACTTAAAACTTTATTATAAATTAATTACTTCAAATGGGTCTGTTTTTATTCAGTGCAAATTCTAAAAAGGGGAATTTGGCCGCAACAAATTCAGTCAAATTACAGTTGATTTGTTTTCTCTCTTGTGTTTGGTAGATCTGAATAACGCTTCTATTGCTTGAAACTATAGCAATTTAGATGAAACTAATTTCATAGCGCTGCTTAAGCACAAAAACTCTTGCTTGGTAAATCAGGTTAGGACCCATGTGGTTGTTATGCTAAGCTGACTAATATATTAGCTAAATACTAATCACAAACAATATACATCACAAGGAACTGTGGCTATTAAGTTTATTTTACTAAGCAAGGTTTTTTGTGCTTTAGCAATTTTTTTTCCTTAAGCAATTTTGTGTGTGCTAAAGCAGCTCTACATGTATATAATTGGCCCCTGGACAGTATTCTTATACATACTCTTCTCTATATTTAGGGGACTTTGCCTATAACTTTGACAGCGACAACGGTATGGTTGGAGATGAATTTATGCGCCAAATTGAGCCCATAGCAGCGTACGTGCCGTACATGACGACCGTTGGAAACCACGAATATGCATAGTAAGTGCATGCAGTCGTGTTTTGTCATTACTCCTTGGGACACTTTCCTATAGACTAAGTACAACCTTATGCACGAAGACCGCTCACGACAGAAGACAAACACTTGAGGACAACAAGGAATCTGTTGTTCTCTTTTTGTATTTCGGTGTGTACATGTATGTAAAACATGCAAAACCACATGACCCCTGGTAAATTCTATGGGTTAACTGCAGTCTCATAAATGACTGACTGTTCTGTGCCCCCGTAAGTGCAGGATACCCAGGACTAAAGTTAACAAAAGTGCCCTTGACAGCCTTGTATAACCCATCTGGAATGGTCATTTACATATCAAAAGAGATGAATATTTACGTTCTTTCCACGGAGGCGCCGGGCTACCCTCAGTGCTCAGAAAGCTAATTTAAATATGAATGGCCGGTAGTCCGTGGAATCCCGGCTTGCAAAACTGCATTATTTTGTATTGAATTAACCTCAACAAATCTCGTCTAGTACATTTTATATTAGTAGTTTTTACCACCGCGCAAACTTTTTGTCGTACCGGTGTCCTAATGGTGATTTGTTGTTACTAATCTATGGTATTTCGGTATTGCCGCATATAGTCACTGTATTTTGTTGACATGCACCAGACCATTAAATTACGAGGCTAGCTTATGTATACCCATATTACAAGCGAAGAATATTATTATTAATAAAACTGCGCCCTTTTAATTTACGGATCCTAGTGTACAAACACGAAATAAATTCCAGAGGTTTGTTTATTAGGGAAAAAAGAAACGGGACCTCGACACTTACAATTTTGAGCTCCTAAACATTTTTTCATCCGATTTAATTAATTAAGGGGGGAATTTAATTTTCACATTTTTTGTTTTTTTTCTTTTATTTAACAAAAGTGATCTACATGTATTTTGTGGCCCGTAAATTACAAGGCTAGCTTTTAAAAACATTTGAGGTGGAGCAAAATCCTGAAGGCGGACCCCAGGACACCAAAACTGAAACATGAATATTTACGAGAGCCTACACGGTATACGTCACAAAGAATTTTATTACAATTTTGCAAGATTAAGGATTTCTACATTTTGACAATTTGAGGATTTTGCAAGATTGATGATGGTTCCTAGCAACAAGGATCACAGGTTTATATTTGGGGTTAAAGAAAACACGTAGGTTTGTGCATATTCATGTACATGTGTCAAAAGAGTTCTTCGCTAGTTTGGGTTAAGTTAATAAGGATGGGATATATTTACAGGAACAAATGGAAACACAAATGTCTTTCCTTGGTGATTATGGAAAACAAGCCTGTGTGAACATGGTTGTTTACAACTCTCAACAAGCCATAAACACAAGCACTTTTACAAGTGGCTCTTGTGAGAGGCGTTCCTGGCAGAATCAACAATCTGTGGCTAAGTACAGCTTTTAATCTGCAGTATAAAGCCGTGTTCGCATTGGACTTATTTTGGGGAAGGTTTTACTGAGACGATGGTAAAATAAAAAATGGTCAAATGTAACCACTGTTCGCACTTGGACTTTCGACACGGGAAAATTTTACCGAGACCGTGGGAGAAGTAGCCGAGCTGTCATTATAATGACTCATGAGGGCGCTTTGCGTGACCTTTCTGCATTGACCCCGAATGTGATAACGATGCGATTTGCATGCATCAGCGTGCGGCGCCCGCACGTAAACAATGCAAAGAGCGCATGCGCAGTGCCTTGTATAGCGTGACCTTGCATTGGAGGGCCTGTGGACGTTTTCCTGGGACGAAGTTACCGAGTCGCGCTGTTCGCACTGGACTTATCGTCTAGGGAAAAGGGACCAGGGACGTTTTCCCGGGCAGCAGTTGGCCGGTAGAAGTACCCACTGGACTCGGGAGAAGTACCTGAGAGGAAAACGTCCTAGGCTGTCCGCACTGGACTTAAAATGGAAGAAGGACCCATCGTCTAGGTACGTTTTATCATTTTAAGTCCAGTGCGAACAGGGCTTAAGAGGGTGCAAGTCCACCCAAAATGTTTACTGTATACTTTAGTGAAACACAAAACAATAGAGAGCTTGTATATACCTTGTACTTGTGACTTTGTTGTGCAGTACTCAGTCCCATAAACCCTGTAATGTCAACAATAAGCTGCAGGGTTTTATTATATGTTGATGATAAGGGTGATTTCAGTTGTTTGTAAACAGATCTAGTTTTTCGAATACATTTAACTAAACAGGTCAAAAGAAATAAGTCCCCCTCTAGAAAATGTGCATTTTTCTGGAAAACAGTTAGGCTCTTTAACCTGTTACAAAAATGTAAAATGTAGTCTGAAATGTTACACATTTATTGTGCAATAAAGTTTTACCCAACAGTTAACCTTCGCCTTAAAATGCTGCCATTTATTAAATGTGAGGACCAATACAAAATTACACTTTCTTGCATAGGGAATGGACACATGGAGAAAATCATACGGAATTTTGTATTATTCTTTTCTCACTTTAATTAATTTTCCTAAAGTGTACATTATGTAAACATGCATTTAATGTTTTTGTTTTTGTTTTTCAAAATTTACGAATTACTGTAAAATAGAGTCACCCAAGCAAAACAATTTTTTTTTTTTGAACATAAAGGTTTTGTGGAAATGGAAAGTCTTTTTTTTGGGTCCTTTCGTTTCAGTAATGGGTTGGCCGTCCTTGCTTATCAACCACTTCAGTACATCGTCGACGCATACTGTTGATACGATTTCGGCCTTGGTCAATTCGCTCCCGTGCGTTTTAAATCACTCAATCGGGGCATCTTGCGGGCCAATTTTTTTCTCTCACACAAGTCACATTGAAATTGCAAAGGAACATGAACTAAACAACTCTTTCCCTTTACTGCCTAACTGATGACCACAACCCCATGAATCTGTGCAAAGAATTCTCTGAAAGGATTCGAACCACCAACAATCAATAATTTATGGACCTGAAGGGATTATATACACTTTCAATTGATGTTATTCATTCAACCATGAACAGGTCCTTCACATTTTTATCCAAACAGGTGACAACCATTTGAATCAGGTTTATTCATGTGTTTCATTGTTTTCATGGGTTTAACGTTTCATCAGTTTCGTCAAAAAATTGATTTGCTTGGGTGACTCTAATTTACAGTAATTCGTAAATTTAGAAAAACAAAAACAAAAACATTAAATGCATGTTTACATAATGTACACTTTAGGAAAATTAATTGAAGTGAGAAAAGAATAATACAAAATTCTGTATGATTTTCTCCATGTGTCTAATCCCTATGCAAGAAAGCGTCATTTTTTATTGGTCTAGTAAATAAATGGCAGCATTTTCAAGGTGAAGGTTAACTGTTGGGTGAAACTTTATTGCCCAATAAATGTGTAACATTTCAAACTACATTTTATATTGCTGTAACAGGTTAGGGGAGCCTAACTGTTTTCCAGAAAAATGCACATTTCCAATGGGGGACTTATTTCTTTTGACCTGTTGAGTTCGCGTTGGAGGACGTGTATACATATATACACAAAAACAATAAATTACGGACTTCAAAACAAATGACAGATAAACACGTCACAAGCAACGCCGGAAATATCTATCAGCAACTAGCTCACAGTGAGCGAGGCTGGAAATAACAGGGTGTGCTACCCACACATGTCGGTCAGTGTAATAATATGTAGTAATATTACAGCAAAAGCAAATATTGTACATTAATGTGTTGTTTGTTCTTTCTTCATCTTTACAGTAACTTTTCTCACTACAAGAATCGGTTCACAATGCCTTCCTATAACACTAACCAGAATCTATGGTACAGGTAAGCTCCACAATTAATCCCGACTTGTATGACTCGAGAAGCTTGACAGTACCTCAGTACTTAAAGGTGACTTGTGATCCTGACTCGTAACTCTACCTTGGTGACTCGTGCTGCATTTTAATCACCTTGTGTTTCTCGTGTTCACAAGTTCACTAGTTAAATTTGTGCACTCTTATCGCCTGGTAACTCATGTTCACCAATGGTGAATTCGCAAATGAATGGAGTACTCGCGCATGCACGTTGGTTCGCATACAGTGTACGAGTTCATGCACGGGATATATGTCCTTACACAAGTTACAAACACAACTAAACTGGACTGTGCATGTTTTGGTGAGTAGCATTTGGAATGCAACCTACGTACTCGAGAACATGAAGATATTCACAGTGAACACGAGAAACACAACGTGATTGGAACGCAGCATTATAGACTCGACCTGTATGACTCGGGACTCGAAACTCGAAAGAGGTGACTGGGACTTTAAAGTACAAGTCTGTCACAATCTTTAGCCGCCTTTAAATATGTGACCTGGCACCACGAAATGAGCGGAAAGTTGCACATGTCTAAAACGAATTATTGGCCAAAACGTTCATTTTTCAAGTGGGAGGTCGGTTTCGAGTTGTTGCGTTTTTAAATACAGAAAACCCTTTTTTATCATATCCCAAAATTGTATAGCTTAATTAAAACTCTACTGTGTGTTTTTTGGTAGCTTAATTGCACTGATTAATAGTATAGTTGGCACGGTTCACGGACTTTGAACTCCGTTTTCTCAAAACAAGAGAGCATGACTTCAGCTATTTCAAAAGAGTATAGCGGCAGCTAGGAATAAGCTACAGCAACACAAAACATCGTTTGAAAGCTTAGGACTTCTTCTTTCTAGAAATGCAATGTCAATTTTGTTATTTTGCGACTTTCCACCCATTTCGTGGTGCCAGGTCACATATGTCTTCAGTCTGGTAATAATCTGCCACTAAAGATGATTAGCCTCAATATAATTTTATTTAGGAGCACATTTTAAACAGATTAAATTAGTCATTATAATCTCTTGAAATCAAGCAGAATCTGTGGATAAAACAAATTGTTTTAATAACTCAAGGTGTATTAAAACAAGCCTCCCTCGGTGATCAATGGAGCATTTCATTTTCCCCTTGGCTAAGCTTTGGGGAACAGAATGCTCCATGAAACAGAACGCTCCATGGATCACCGAGGGAGGCTAGTTTTAAAACACAACTCGAAAGTCAATGTTTGTATACTAAGGCTTAGTCTTGGTCCAAAAGTGGAATTACGGTTGGTCAACAATATGAATCCAATCCAGTCTTGATAATATTAGTGGCAGCGCTCTCAACGAAATTCCAAACTTGTGTTGGGACCGAGAGATAAATGCCGGGGAAAGACCAAGTTTTTCCAATAAACACCAGGTTAGAATTAACTCGGTATTGGTACACACATTTCTTTCATTCGTCTTTCAGTTGGAATATTGGACCTGTTCATTTTGTGGTATTCTCAACGGAGGTGTACTTCTTTACAGAGGATTCAAAGGAGACAAAATTCAACCAGTTGAAGTGGCTGGAAGAAGACCTCAAGGTACAAAATTCCTGCAAACTAGGCTACTGAGAGGGTCTAGGGATGTAATGGGAAATACTTAGTTATGGCTCAATGTGACACGGCACTCGATGTGAACAAAATGTAAACCTGACTAAAGGTTGAAAATAATTGCCCGAAGAAAAAAAATATAAATAATTAAAGCTGCTGCAAACTGCTTTCTTACTGGAATAACCTGAACAAATACAAATCAAATAAATTAAGAGGGTCTGATATTTCGATCTTAAAGGTAGTATACACCATTGGTGATTGCTTGAATTATCAAGAATTGGTGAATTTGGGGGGTCGTATTTGATAGTAAATATCGTTTAACTGAGCTGTTCAAAGTTTCACTGTCATTGATACTGAGAAAAGCACGAAAAACAGCGTTTGTTTTCAACAGGCGTCGAGTAGTTATTCTCATGTAGTTTTTGTTTTTGTCGCGATCGCCTTCCAGCGATTACAATTTTGTCTTTATAAAATTCAATTTTTCAGAATAATTACAAGATATCTACATGTAGTGCAATCTTTTTGCTGGATGCCTAGAATCATTATTTACTTTCAAATGAGTAAGATATTTCTTAATAATTTGATAGTAAATATCTTTGATATCTGCAAACAGTGTATCCTACCTTTAACAAGATCTTCAGAGGCAAAATGATAGTGGTATAAGGAACATCAGGGGGTTGGGATGAGAAATACAAAGTAGGGATTAAAGGAAACTGGTTGGAAGCCAACAAAAGAACAACAAAAGGATGGACCAAGAAGGATTATTGTAAAATTGATAACAATCAACGTAATAGTTAGAGTAAATGCATGAACAGCATCTTTTGTCAATCAAATGGTTTTCAATAATGTACGTGTATATTAAACATAACCGAAGCAAATTGTGTTCGTCCACAAACACATTTCTAGTTGGAAATGGAATCAGGATTTGAACTAGTTCACAACAGGATTATTTCGACATTGACCAGGCCCAGGCGCTGAAGTGTTTTTGAAGAACCTCGATTTGAGACGGGTTCAGGCCAGCATCTGTGGGTAGTACACCCTGATATTTTCAGTCTTAATTGCTGTGAGCCGGTCGCCGACGGATATTTCTGGCCTTGCCTGTGACGTGTCTATCCGTCATTCGTTTTGAATTCTGGTAAAACTTTGCAAACGATGCAAACTGGTTAAGATGATGGGGATTCGTGCAGTACGTTTGTACAGTGATTGTCTACATATTTTCATCTTTGTAGGAAGCAAACGATCCCAAGAATAGAACTGAACATCCCTGGATCATAACCCTGGCACATCGACCAATGTACTGCACGAACTTGGATGGCGATGATTGCACCAAAACAGGTAGCATTGTAAGTATACCCCCGGAATCTATATGGCTATCTAAGGAAGAAATTACAAGGAAAACTGGAAAAAAGTTAGATGTGGAACTTTGACTAGGGATCTTGATAGTGCAAGCAACACAAATGTATCAAAAGGAGATGCTATACTGGAATGGAGTTAAGTACATTGCAATTGAACATTTGTGGAAAGAATTTGGAGCTCTTAAACATTTTTCCATCCGATTTAATTAAGGGGGAAATATAAATCGCCGTTTTTTTCATTTTCATCAAGGGCCCAATTTTTTGTCGTATTACAATCTTGGCATTTTGTAGTACAAATCTTGACGATGTCGTAACTCTGTCGTCGTAACTCTGTCGTTGTAACTCTGTCGTGGCACTATCGCACTACTGCCGTACCACATCTTGATAGCGTCTTGACAAGATGTAGAATTTGATTGACCTTGAACTTTTGAGTGCGAATTGCTACGGTACCTCAAGACTTTTCTACTTCGAAAAATTGTGCTCTACCATAGCAAAAATTGTGTATGTGGGAAAGGGCATAAGCAGCGCTATGAAATTTGACTCAGGTATCCTGACTCTCTTCTACATCAGTAAACTCTTGTTAAATGGGGAGGACATTGTCTTTTTGTCTTTCGGTTTTTGTAGGTTCGTGCAGCCCTGGAGGAATTGTTTTACAAATACGGTAAGTAACTGACGTAAAATAAAAATCTGAATAATCTGGTCGGTGTTTGATTTCCAAATTTAAAATTTCTCTTCAATGCAGGTTTTTGATATAATTGTAAGGCCACCTGGTAAAATGAGATAAACTGGGCAAAGGCTGTAATAGAGAAAAAGGCAAAAAAGCAAATTTTCTGATTTTTGTGATATTTGATGTCTACTTCACATGTTAAAGAAAGTAGTATCAAAAATCTTAGAAAAAACAATTAGGGGAAAAACCAACTTTCATTTTCATAACTACAAACTGAGTAACTTTTAATAAAGTTTTTCAGTATTGTGTTTTCTTGACATGACAATAGCTTTGAAACAGCCATAACCTACTGGTATCTTCAGAGTGTTCAATTGAAGTGCAACTCATTTTGACCTTTGCCCAGTTACGTCTCATTTTAACCTCTGCCCAGTTCTATCTCATTTTAACCTCTGCCCAGTTCTATCTCATTTTGACCTCTGACCAGTTCCGTATCATTTTGACCTCTGACCAGTTCTATCTCATTTTGACCTCTGACTAGTTCCGTCTCATTTTGACCTCTGACCAGTTCCGTCTCATTTTGACCCTTTGCTCAGTTCCCTCTCATTTTGACCTCTGCTTAGTTCCTTCTCATTTTGACCTCTGCTCAGTTCTGTCTCATTTTGACCTCTGCCCAGTTCCTTTTCATTTTGACCTCTGACCAATTTCGTCTCATTTTGACCTCTGACCAGTTCCGTTTCATTTTGACCTCTGCCCAGTTCCGTCTCATTTTAACCTCTGCCCAGTTCCATCTCATTTTGACCTCTGCCCAGTTCCGTTTCATTTTGACCTCTGCCCAGTTCTGTTTCATTTTGACCTCTGCCCAGTTCCGTTTCATTTTGACCTCTGCCCAGTTCCGTTTCATTTTGACCTCTGACCAGTTCCGTCTCATTTTGACCTCTGCCCAGTTCCGTTTCATTTTGACCTCTGCCCAGTTCTTTTTCATTTTGACCTCTGCCCAGTTCCGTTTCATTTTGACCTCTGCCCAGTTCCGTTTCATTTTGACCTCTGACCAGTTCCGTCTCATTTTGACCTCTGCCCAGTTCCATCTCATTTTGACCTCTGCCCAGTTCCGTTTCATTTTGACCTCTGCCCAGTTCTGTTTCATTTTGACCTCTGCCCAGTTCCGTTTCATTTTGACCTCTGCCCAGTTCCGTTTCATTTTGACCTCTGCCCAGTTCCGTTTCATTTTGACCTCTGACCAGTTCCGTTTCATTTTGACCTCTGACCAGTTTCGTCTCATTTTAACCTCTGCCCAGTTCCATCTCATTTTGACCTCTGCCCAGTTCCGTTTCATTTTGACCTCTGCCCAGTTCTGTTTCATTTTGACCTCTGCCCAGTTCCGTCTCATTTTGACCTCTGACCAGTTCCGTTTCATTTTGACCTCTGCCCAGTTCCGTTTCATTTTGACCTCTGACCAGTTTCGTCTCATTTTAACCTCTGCCCAGTTCCATCTCATTTTGACCTCTGCCCAGTTCCGTTTCATTTTGACCTCTGCCCAGTTCTGTTTCATTTTGACCTCTGCCCAGTTCCGTTTCATTTTGACCTCTGCCCAGTTCCGTTTCATTTTGACCTCTGACCAGTTCCGTCTCATTTTGACCTCTGCCCAGTTCCGTTTCATTTTGACCTCTGCCCAGTTCTGTTTCATTTTGACCTCTGCCCAGTTCCGTTTCATTTTGACCTCTGCCCAGTTCCGTTTCATTTTGACCTCTGACCAGTTCCGTCTCATTTTGACCTCTGCCCAGTTCCATCTCATTTTGACCTCTGCCCAGTTCCGTTTCATTTTGACCTCTGCCCAGTTCTGTTTCATTTTGACCTCTGCCCAGTTCCGTTTCATTTTGACCTCTGCCCAGTTCCGTTTCATTTTGACCTCTGCCCAGTTCCGTTTCATTTTGACCTCTGACCAGTTCCGTTTCATTTTGACCTCTGACCAGTTTCGTCTCATTTTAACCTCTGCCCAGTTCCATCTCATTTTGACCTCTGCCCAGTTCCGTTTCATTTTGACCTCTGCCCAGTTCTGTTTCATTTTGACCTCTGCCCAGTTCCGTCTCATTTTGACCTCTGACCAGTTCCGTTTCATTTTGACCTCTGCCCAGTTCCGTTTCATTTTGACCTCTGACCAGTTTCGTCTCATTTTAACCTCTGCCCAGTTCCATCTCATTTTGACCTCTGCCCAGTTCCGTTTCATTTTGACCTCTGCCCAGTTCTGTTTCATTTTGACCTCTGCCCAGTTCTGTTTCATTTTGACCTCTGCCCAGTTCCGTTTCATTTTGACCTCTGCCCAGTTCCGTTTCATTTTTACCTCTGACCAGTTCCGTCTCATTTTGACCTCTGATCAGTTTCCGTCTCATTTTGACCTCTGATCAGTTTCGTCTCATTTTGACCTCTCTCCAGTTCCGTTTCATTTTGACCTCTGACCAGTTCCGTTTCATTTTGACCTCTGACCAGTTCCGTCTCATTTTGACCTCTGTCCACTTCCGTCTCATTTTGACCTCTGTCCACTTCCGTTTCATTTTGACCTCTGACCAGTTCCGTCTCATTTTGACCTCTGACCAGTTCCGTCTCATTTTGACCTCTGACCAGTTTCGTCTCATTTTGACCTCTGTCCAGTTCCGTTTCATTTTTACCTCTGACTAGTTCCGTCTCATTTTAACCTCTGACTAGTTCCGTCTCATTTTAATCTCTGTCCAGTTCCGTTTCATTTTGACCTCTGACCAGTTCTGTCTCATTTTGACCTCTGACCAGTTCCGTCTCATTTTGACCTCTGACCAGTTTCGTCTCATTTTGACCTCTGTCCAGTTCCGTTTCATTTTTACCTCTGACTAGTTCCGTCTCATTTTAACCTCTGACAAGTTTAGTCTCATTTTTACCTCTGTCCAGTTCCGTTTCATTTTGACCTCTGACCAGTTCTGTCTCATTTTGCCAAAATGTCTCACAGTTGTTTCCCAGCCCTAATGGTTGTCGTTGTTATACAGGGTGTCACTAAAAAAGATTACCCATTTTTGTATTCATATTATTGAAAAACTACTGAATATTTCAAAAAAGACATATGTCTGTAGAAAGGGTAGAATGTCCTCTGTTTAATGGTATAATGTCCATTACATGTATGTAATATTGCCATGGATGACTGAACAAATAAGACATATGAAAGGTACAGAAATCAGCACTGTGACAAGTTGTTTTTACTTGAGTGACAAAGCTCAGACAGGGTTTTTAGGGACAAATTATGTTGTTGTTTAAACACTATGGAAAAGTAATAACGGGATTAATGAATCATTTTTTTCTGCACACTTGCCTGACAAATGTAACGTGCTGTGCCCTTCACATAGCTATCATTCTTGTTAATGCATATAGCTGGCATCTTCGTCTCATGTGTCTTACTGCCCACCCTATTTTCTACTTTTCACAGTGCTGATTTCAGTACCTTTCATAACTATCTTGTTTGTTCAGTCATTCATGGCAATGACATAATGAACCTTATACCATTCTACCCTTTCCACATACATTTGTCTTTTTTTCCAAAATATTAAGTAGTTTTGCAATAATATGAATTTGAAAATGGATATATCTTTTTGGTTATAGACACCTATAAGTATTTGCTAGTAACTTAAAATTGAACAGAATGTTTAAAACTTGAGCAAAACTTGTAATGTTTAATTGCAATGGAAAACAAAACTGTCGTTGATTATTGTAATAATTGTATATTATTCTTGTTTATTTTGACAGGTGTTGATATGGAGATATGGGCTCACGAGCATGATTATGAGAGAATGTGGCCGGTGTATCGAGAAAAGGTAAGAAGGCTTGGAGTCACTAAAAAGAGATTACATTTTATAATCTAGTGACTGTATACCATTTGTCAGTTTGTTATCATTTGAAGCAGCAAAAGTGCCTAAAATCTAAAGAAAGGTGCTTGACAAACAACCTTGTGAAGTTTTAGCTCTGTGAAAGCTGTGTATTCCGGGAAAACAATATTGTACGATGCAAATTTGGCCAAGTCACAATTTGAATTGCGACCACAAATGGCTTTCAGGGTGCGTTCTTGTTCAGTCGAATGCAGCTACGTGCGCGTCACATACAACCAATAACAGTGCCCACATGTGCATGTGCGTCGTTCAAATGTTTGTTTGCACCATTCGCAATTAACAAACAACTATTGATCGGAATATCCAACACTGCGTTTCTGAGACTTCAGAAATATTTGGAAATGACATTTTTTTGCAATGCTCTTTAAAATTACAGCACACCACAAGAAATAAATTTCACAGGAAGTTTAGGGTCATTATTATCTTTTCAACAAGTAAGCTTTCAACAGTATTTTTTGATTGGCTGCAAAAATGTATACCGCAGCTTTAATAATCCTGTTATTTTTCCTAGGTTTACAATGGCAGTAAAGATGCACCATACACAAATCCAAAGGCGCCTGTGCACGTTATCACTGGTTCTGCGGTAAGTTGGAAACAATTGGGTTTTTTTTTTGGTTTTTTTATTTATTTATTTATTTATTTATTTTTTGGGGGGGGGGGCGGGGTGGGGCGGGGCGGGGCGGGGCGGGGAGGGGCGGGGCGGGGAGGGGCGGGGTGGGGCGGGGCGGGGCGGGCGAGAGGGAGGGAGGGGGAGGAGAGTGGGGTGGGTGTTGGGGTTAGAAGGTTCTTGGGGAATTGGTTTAGTTGATGAAGTGATCGGTTTGCTTGCGTTATCTCCTGGTACCAAATTTCCTGTGGAATTGTGCCCTCTGTGGAGACAATTTCTTGGACTTTTTTTATAAAAATAAATAAAGTGGTTTATGTTATAAAACTGTAAATGAAACAGAACAAAAATTCAACATTAGATTTTGGCGCTTCACCGACGTGTATTTTCATTGTATACTCAGTGTAATCCTGAGGGATTTTTTTCAAAAAGAATCACTGACTGACTCGAACCCGCAACCTCCTGCTTTGTAGTGCAGACGTCTTACCACTAGACCACCGAGCTAGTCAGGGTCACCTGGCTGGCTGGTTTGAATAAAGTGGTAAGACATCTGCACTAGACAGCAGGAGGTCGTAGGTTCGAGTCCCACCCGTGTCGGTGATCCTTTTGAAAGAATCCCTCAGGACAACACTGAATATATACATCAGTGAAGGGCCAAACTCTAATATTGAATTTAAATCCCCGATGCAATTTCCATCTTAAAAAAAAATGAACAAAAATTGGTCAATAAAATTGAATAAATGAGATCTTGTCCAAGTATTAGTATTTATTTATAGTAATTCTTTTAAAGGGAATATACATTTGCTTTTGCTGTAATTTTTAGATAAGGATGGATTTGGAGGTTAGTATATTATATCAAGTATTGTTACACTCACTTGTTGTAAGTTTTGTGTTTGTACATGCTTCGTCTGGTAGTCTGGTTCCTTGCATCAGACTAAACAATTTAGAGACGTCAGGGAATTATCAGGTTTAGGAAACCAGACTTGTTGAATTGCACCCATTCGCAGATGCAAATAAACTAAATTTAATACATTAAGGGCAGTGTTTGAAAATAGTCGTGTTTTTCCAACGCTGGTCGGCTGACCAGTGTTGGAAATTGATACAAAAATACCATGTTTCTTAAAAGTGACGGCACACCAGGTGCCATTTATTTTACAGGATGCTTTAGACTGTCATTCCCTGACAGTCCAGTAAGGTATGTTATAATAATTTTGTGATTTTGTTTTGTGATGTTTGCAAAATGTTGTGGGTTTTTTTTGGTCAGGGATGCCAATCGCGCCATGATCCCTTTTTGTTGCCCAAGCCATGGGATGCTTTCCGTTCCCTTGACTACGGATTCACACTGATGCAGGTGATCAACAGTACTCACCTAGCCTGGCAGCAAGTCTCTGACGATCAGGTAGACACAGACTATTCCTTTCAACCTAGGTCGTTTTTCAAACCCTAGCTTAGGCTCATCTCCCTCTTTCTTTACATTTCTAGCTCCAGAACAATTGCTCTAATCTTTGTAGGAGTAGATGTTCAGTAAAACTGAAGGTGGGCCCGCATAGTCCCTAGAGGTCTACAAACTGAGGCGATTGTGGAGTTTAGGACACGTCTGTCTTTTTTGTTTAATCCTTGTAGGAGTAGATGTTCTGTTAAACTGAAGGTGGGCCCGCATGAAAGCAAAGTCCCCAGAGGCCTACAAACTGAGGCGGTTGTGGAGTTTAGGACACGTCGGTCTTTTTGTAATAATCCTTGTAGGAGTAGATGTTCTGTTAAACTGAAGGTGGGCCCGCATGAAAGCAAAGTCCCTAGAGGCCTACAAACTGAGGCGGTTGTGGAGTTTAGGACACGTCGGTCTTTTTGTAATAATCCTTGTAGGAGTAGATGTTCTGTTAAACTGAAGGTGGGCCCGCATGAAAGCAAAGTCCCCAGAGGCATACAAACTGAGGCGGTTGTGGAGTTTAGGACACATCGGTCTTTTTTGTTTAATCCTTGTAGGAGTAGATGTTCTGTTAAACTGAAGGTGGGCCCACATGCAAGCAAAGTCCCCAGAGGCATTCAAACTTAGGCGATTGTGGAGTTTAGGACACGTCAGTCTTTTTGTAATAATCCTTGTAGGAGTAGATGTTCCGTTAAACTGAAGGTGGGCCCACATGCAAGCAAAGTCCCCAGAGGCATACAAACTGAGGCGATTGTGAAGTTTAGGACACATCGGTCTTTTTGTAATAATCCTTGTAGGAGTAGATGTTCAGTAAAACTGAAGGTGGGCCCACATGCAAGCAAAGTCCCCAGAGGCATACAAACTGAGGCGATTGTGAAGTTTAGGACACATCGGTCTTTTTGTAATAATCCTTGTAGGAGTAGATGTTCAGTAAAACTGAAGGTGGGCCCACATGCAAGCAAAGTCCCCAGAGGCATACAAACTGAGGCGATTGTGAAGTTTAGGACACATCGGTCTTTTTGTAATAATCCTTGTAGGAGTAGATGTTCTGTTAAACTGAAGGTGGGCCCGCATGAAAGCAAAGTCCCCAGAGGCCTACAAACTTGGGCAATTGTGGAGTTTAGGACACATCGGTCTTTTTTGTTTAATCCTTGTAGGAGTAGATGTTCTGTTAAACTGAAGGTGGGCCCACATGCAAGCAAAGTCCCCAGAGGCCTACAAACTTGGGCGATTGTGGAGTTTAGGACACGTCTGTCTTTTTGTAATAATCCTTGTAGGAGTAGATGTTCTGTTAAACTGAAGGTGGGCCCGCATGAAAGCAAAGTCCCCAGAGGCCTACAAACTTGGGCAATTGTGGAGTTTAGGACACATCGGTCTTTTTTGTTTAATCCTTGTAGGAGTAGATGTTCTGTTAAACTGAAGGTGGGCCCACATGCAAGCAAAGTCCCCAGAGGCCTACAAACTTGGGCGATTGTGGATTTTAGGACACGTCGGTCTTTTTGTAATAATCCTTGTAGGAGTAGATGTTCTGTTAAACTGAAGGTGGGCCCACATGCAAGCAAAGTCCCCAGAGGCCTACAAACTTGGGCGATTGTGGATTTTAGGACACGTCGGTCTGTTTGATTCTGACAATCTTCTGTTACCTATGGGCCTGTTTGTTTTACCCAGATCCGGATCATGATTAGTGATCTGGCCGCTGGTTCGCTCCATCAATTAGGCGGGATTTGTTTGTGAACCAACGGCCGGATTACTGATCAGGATCCTGCATGAAACAGGCAAGCCCAACTATTAACCCAACTGGCCCTTCTTACTTGATTTTCCAGTACATAAAGCAGTACAGCTTTACGCCATGTATGTCTTCTGTTTGTTCATTTGTCGCTGCATGGTCACTGTCATCGTTTTTGCAACGTATAATTTCCCTCAAAAATCAAATGTGACCGAGCTTATGGCGGACCACATCTGTTGCTAAGTAACTTGACTGGAGACCGAAGGACTTGTATACAACTCTGCCAAATAAGGATAATGGATTGGAATCTTTCTGAACAAAAAAAAATATCAAGATAGTGTCTGGATCTAAAACTAATGGATCAAAATATCATTTCTCTTTTCGAAGGTTTTCCATTGGTCTATGTAGTTTAGGCCTCGGGGTGGTAGAGGTGTGCTTTAAAAGTCAAATGTAAACGCAGCTTTAAATTCATTTGTTTTCTTTTTCTTCTTGGTTTATGCAGCAAGGAGCAGTGATTGACAAAGTGCTGCTTATCAAGGACAAACATGGACCAGATGCCTGGCTGTAATTGTGACTGAGAACGACCGTAAACGCACAGCTCAAACGGGGGAAATAGTTATTCGAGTTTGTGCTACTCACATGTCAGCTTTTTAACTGTGGAATATAATTTCACAAGAATCCTTATACATTCCTTGTCTCGTATATTATTTTAATTGCACGAAAAAAACCGAATGATTGATTCGTGTGTGCAATGGCCCTAAGGAGCCCATTGCAATGGAATTTTTTTATGACAAAGTGAATTTTTATTATATATTTTTAAAATGTGCAGATTTATCAATAGCTACGATACCAAAATTGTTGCTTTTTTGGGTTAATTTTTATGCGGAATAAACAAAGACACTTTAAATGTATCGATTGTGGAGTTTAGGACACGGTCTTTTTGTTGTAGAAGTAGATGTTCAGTTAAACTGAAGGTGGGCCCGCATGAAAGCAAAGTCCCCAGGGGCCGTATTCACAAAACTTAAACTTAACTCTAAGCACCGTGCTAACTTAGGTGCTTAATTTGGTATTCACAAAAGATATAAGCATTGCACTTATCTTAGCGCTCAATTAACTTTAGTGCTTATGCGCAAAACATTGTTGTCATAAACGTCCCTACGCAACGACGCAGTTTTCAAGCCCAAGTTAGTGCACGGAAAATGTCTGCGTCACACGAGTTCGTCATACACGTTTTAGTTGGTTAAAAAAATAGTGAAATGTTCATTTTATTATCTCTTTAGGGTGAAACAAATAGTGATGGTGATTTATTAGCATTCTCTCATACATGCTGGAAGGTAAGAAAGTTATTTTGAATGTTATAGTCGGCAGTCGCTGTGTAGTGCATGATATTGGTTAACGTTGACGTAACGTAATCATGCCGCCCGCCTAAAATGTTACAAATCGATCAAAAATATCCGTTGGAATGTCAACGAACTACTATTCTAGAGCTGTTTCACACATTAACTTCAACGTGGCTTCCTTTTACAATAATTCAATACTGAAAAGATTTCCCATAGCCCTAGAATATAATTTTTTTCCAAAAATGTACAAACCGAAGGACAGAAAAAAGCCGCCATGACACCCAAGTGCCCCACTTAACTTGACTTAAGACAGGCCCGACCACGCTTAGATTTAAGTCGCGAAAATTAGAGGGGCGCTTAGTAAAAATGTTTTGTGAATACTGCTTATAGTCGCATATTTCAGTAGGGTGCTTAAGTCGTTTTGTGAATACGACCCCTGAGGCCTACTAAGTGAATTTTTAATGTGCATGAAATGTACAGATTTGGCAATAGCTATGATACCGAAATTGTTGCTTTCTTTTTTATGCAGATCAACCAAAGACACTTTAAATGTAGCCTTTATTGCTTTATGAAATACACAGATACATGTATTGTAAAAAAAGTATGCTTTTTAATAGACCACACTAAAGAATTGTTTTTAAAAAGTACATATTTAGCCACTTTGAACCTTCACAATCTTATTTAAAAAAATCTACAGTTTCTTGCCAAATAATTAATTATGATATTGCATCAAAAATGATTAAATTAAATAGATTGAAACAGTGAGGTGTTCTGGCAAAATGAGACGAAACTGGGCAGAGGTTGAAATTTTTCTGACAACGCTGTTTGTTGCACTTCAATCATTGATCAACATGTCGCAAAAGTAAAATATTGAGAAAAAGGTCTTTGAAGTTTTGAGTTATTGTACGTGTTATATTGAAAAATGTCTTGGTTTTTAAAAAAAAAACCACTTATTTCATACTATTTCTTAAGCACATCAAATGTTTGCTGTTTTCTCAACTATGTTCATTTCCGTCTCATTTTACCAGAACACCTCACACACACACATTAATTGTGATTAATTTTGATTGTGGTTAAAAAGTTTTGCAGAACATAAAAAAAAAATACCCATTAAAGTTGTTTATAAAACAAGCAATGAAATATTGCACATGCTTATTGTTTTCTCAACATGTTCACTAAGCTGGAACTTAACAGGTTTGTTCTTTTGCACTATTTTTTTTGCTTTAAAATGGGAAAAAAATTGCACCTCCTTTGTTCCTTAATATAACAACTAGATGAATTGTATCTTAACTATGATATATTTGTATGGGTAGCATATCACCCAAAAATACTTAAATCTTAAAGAAACTAAATTGCAACTGGTGGTCATTGTGTCTCAGGGGGGTGCCTTAAGGGGTGCCTTAAGGTAACAATATTCTTGGGGGTGTAGGACTAAAGGGAGAATTCTTTAGGTTTTGAAGGGGGGGGGGGGGGGCGTTAGATAAAAATAGTCTAGTATGTGAGACTTAGGGGAAGTCCCCCTGTCTCATAGCGTGATGTGTATAGATATGCCTTTCACTAATCTCAGAATTTTTTTATTTAGTACACTATTCAATACGTCAACATACAGGCTGTCCCACAATGGGCAACGAGCAACGAGCCCAAAATGTTTTCACCATGAAGATCAATATTCAATGTTGGTATACTGTCCCCCTTCATAAGAATTTTAGATCATGAAAATCTGACTGACCAAACTAAAAATACTGTAACGTAGATTTGCCTGGGGTCGACACAACACACAAGAAAGAATCTTGACACAAGTGTTCCGTGATTTCCGGTGAATCTCTGCCGTTTATTGTGGACTCTCGCCTCAAAACACTGACATGAAGCTCACACAATCACGCGGTCTCTCGAACTGGTCTGAACTGGTTCGGCGTATGCGCGATCCGGGGACGGGTTTCCGGAGCGCACCAGCAGGAGCCACCAGGGCGATTCCAGCGCCCCCTACCGGCCAACCGGCACGGACGCTACACAGCCCCCCACGAAGACCTTGTTTGCCCCCAAACAAAACGGTGGGCGCCGCACACCCGGCTATAACCGCCCCGGAAAGCGCATAACGCCAACAATTACAACACAACAAAAACTGGTTAAAGTTCCCGTCTAGGAGGTGGGAGGTGGCCGCCGGATGACACCGTCCGTGTCCAAACGCATCCACGTCAACTCCAGTAGCTCCACCCGACACCCGGCCGGCAAGACTCAGGGCTGCCCACGCCATTGGAGCGCCGACATCGGAGGGGGCGTCGGGGTCTCCGTCTGCGTCCCTCCTTCCGCCCGAGCTGACGGGGAAGGTCTGGCGGTGCTGCTTCCTTCTGGGTGGCGAGAGCGGTGTCCGTGTCCCCGTTGTCCTGACCAACGGCCCGGGGGCGTCAAGGTAGCCTTTCCTGGTCCTGGCTTGGCTGGCTGGCCGATTCGTCCCGTTCCGTACGAGGGGGCCTGGGAGGGCCGCTCCGAGTGGAGGTGGTCCCCCGGCTCCCCCGCTGGAACTGGGCCCCGTCTTCTCTTGGCCGGGGGCGGTGATGCGGGACTGGCAGCGGCTGGATGATCCCGCCTGCCGTGGGAAAGGTCGGGGCTCCCCTGTTGGGGGAGGCGAGGCGGAGAAGGTCCTCGACCGGCGGGATTGATGAGCTCTATCTCGTCGTCGCTGGGATGAATCTCTAGGGCGTCCATCTCCGCCATCACCTCGGCCACCAGCCCCTCCCGGCAGTACCGATGGTGACGTCCCCGGATGTTGTCTCGGTAGAACCGCTGTCCGCAGCCCCGTTCGCACGCGTACGGGCGTTCCGCGTGGAGCTTCTCGCACGCAGTGTGGATGTGCCTGCGGCGGTTGCTGCTGCGGGTGAAAGCCTTCCCACAGTGGGGGCACATCACGGGAGCCCTCCTGCGGGGGGAAGGAAGTTTGGTTAACGCAAGACAATATCGGCTAGGCCGGACTACCTTCCGGCCGGCGCGAGTATACCTCCCGGCGTCTGGTTCAGTCGGTGGAGAAGGTGGCCGATCGCACCCCGACCCGTGCTCGCCTAGCCCCGGACCCGGTTTTGTACCCGTCTCAACCTGCCCTTCAGGGGCGGCATCCGCCTTCGCAATTGGTGGCGACGCCTCCGCCTCCGTCAATGCCGGTGGTAGTTCCTCCTCGTCCGACTGGTCACCCATGTCGCCCTGCGGGGCTGGCCTGGCTTGACCCGTCGGTCCGGGAACAGGCGGTCTCAGCACTCCTTCGGCCCCAGGCTGGGGCGGCGGGGGGCTGGCTCTTCCCCTCCGGCGGGGGCAGTCTCTCCTGAAGTGGCCAAACTCGTGGCACCTGTAGCACTCCACCTGAGCCGGCGCGTTAGGTTTGTACTCCACCTGGGGAACCAACTCAGGCTTTGCAGCAGAAACTGGAGGAAGCTTCCCTACCGACATCACGTCTCTGGCTCCGGCCTTTCTTTTCCGGCTATACTCCTGTGACTTCATGAACGCCTCCATCTCGGTTGCGAGCGTGATGGCTTCGGTCAGGGTTGCCGCCTTCCGGGAGAACAGGTGACGCTGCAGCTGTTCCTCCCCCAAGGCCCTCCGGAACGCCTCTACGCCCAAGTCCTCCCGGGCCTGCGCAGGGAACCTTGGGTAGCTTTTCAACACCAGCCGCCGAATGGATTGTCCCAAGCTGCTGAGCGACTCGTCGCGGCCCCTCGTCCGCATGGACAATTTGGCCCGATGTAGTAGGACCTGTGCCGTCACGCCGAACCGGTGCTCCATGTTCTCCAAGATGAAGGAGTATTCCCCCCGTGCCTCTGGCGCCATATCTGCCAGTGCTTCCAGAGCTGTGCTCTTCAGGTGAGCCGCCAGATACATCGCCTTCTCGGACTCACTCCAATGGTTGACCGCCGCGACGCTCTCAAAATGGATCAAGTAGTCTGACCAAGACGAGACCCCATCAAACCTATCCGGGAGCATCAACGGTCTCCGTCCACCCGTCCACATTGGGTCCGGTCCTGTGGTGACTCCAGTTGCCGCCGGCCTAGGCACGGCTCCCCCGACGCCCATAGTGGGGGCCATCCCGGGCCCACCAGGGGGCACCGAGTGGTGGCCTCCCCCGGCGTCTCCCCACTGGGACGGCCTCTCGTTGAGCACATCGCCGGCGCCACGCCGGCCTGCGTGTGCAACATCCCCGCTCCATTGGCTTGTGTGCGGAGCAGCGTTGACGGCTCCGCTCCATTGGCTTGTGTGCGGAGCAGCTCCGCTCCATTGACAGGTGTGCGGAGCAGCGTTGACGGCTCTGCTCCATTGGCTTGTGCGAGGAGCAGCTCCGCTCCATTGACTTGTGCGCGGAGCAGCTCCGCTCCATTGACTTGTGTGCGGAGCAGCATTGACGGCTCCGCTCCATTGGCTTGTGCGCCGAGCAGCTCCGCTCCATTGGCTTGTGCGCGGAGCAGCTCCGCTCCATTGGCTTGTGTGCGGAGCAGCGTTGACGGCTCCGCTCCATTGGCTTGTGTGCGGAGCAGCTCCGCTCCGTTGACTCCCATGCGGAGCAGTGCCGACGGCTCCGCTCCATTGGTTTGTGTGCGGAGCAGCTCCGCTCCATTGACCTGTGTGCGGAGCAGCATTGACGGCTCCGCTCCATTGGTTTGTGTGCGGAGCAGCTCCGCTCCATTGACGCGTGTGCGGAGCAGAATTGACTTGAATTGGCTTGTGCGCGGAGCAGCTCCGCTCCATTGACTTGTGTGCGGAGCAGCGTTGACGGCTCCGCTCCATTGGCTTGTGTGCGGAGCAGCTCCGCTCCGTTGACTCCCATGCGGAGCAGTGTCGAAGGCTCCGCTCCATTAGCATGTGTGCGGAGCATTGCCGACTGCTCCGCTCCATTGGGTCGTGTGCGGAGCAGCTCCGCCCCGTTGACTCCCACGAGGAGCAGCTTTGATGGCCCTGCCCCATTACCTTGTGTGCGGAGCAGCCTCGTCCCGTTGCTTCCCGTGAGGATCAGCTCCAGCGGCTCTACTCCATTGCCCCGTGTGGGGAGCAACCTCGACGGCCCCACTCCACTGCCTGGTGTGCGCAGCAACTCTGCTCCGTTGGCTCGCTGGGAAAAACCTTGTCCCGTCGCCCCAGAATGTCCCAAAGAGGCCCCGCCCACGCCGCATCAACGGCCACAGCTTGGGATCGCCCCGTGCGGAACGAACCATCTGCCGCGCCGCCGTCTACAGCACGGGCCGGGTCCCCCCCGGACTCGGTAGCGACCCCAGACAATTTATGGGGAAGAGCCCCTCACTCCGAATCAGAGTGGACGCACAGTCGCCCCCCAACCATTGGGACATGTCCCGAAATTCCCCGCTATCACTTCCCAATTCCTCTCCCAGGAAACACCCCGACTCCAAGGAACCCACAGCCCCCCCAGAGCTCTCCGGTAAGTCTTTAAAGAAGGCCTCTAACTCCTCCGGCGTGAGGCACGGAGTGCCTGAATGTTCTCTAGACTGGTCCCCGTTCCCCGGGCCCATACGTACCCTGGCCTGCCCTCTCGCCGTGGGGCGAGTTGGCCGCCATACCATCGTGGTTTTGCGAAAACATGAACACTTCACCTGGTCTGTTTTTCGTCCTCTTGTATGCCGACCGCTGCCACCAATGTAACGTAGATTTGCCTGGGGTCGACACAACACACAAGAAAGAATCTTGACACAAGTGTTCCGTGATTTCCGGTGAATCTCTGCCGTTTATTGTGGACTCTCGCCTCAAAACACTGACGTTGACATGAAGCTCACACAATCACGCGGTCTCTCGAACTGGTCTGAACTGGTTCGGCGTATGCGCGATCCGGGGACGGGTTTCCGGAGCGCACCAGCAGGAGCCACCAGAGCGATCCCACCACCGTGGAATCGCTCCAGCGCCCCCTACCGGCCAACCGGCACAGACGCTACAATACACTCAATTTTATTAGAGATGGTGATTTGGGAAGGGGGGAGGGAAAAGTGAAAATTAATTTGTTTATCTGTCAAGTATGATCAAAAGAAACAAATACTGAGTCGCAATCACAGTTCACTAAATACTTTAATTCATTAGACAACTGCTTTGTTGCAATACATAAGTGTCGCTGTTCATAGTGACACTCCACTTTATACACAATTCTAATAAACACTTTTCCTTGTCCGGTTGAGTTTGTATTACGAGTAGTTTCAGTTTGATTAGTCCAAATTAAACATATTAAAGACCAAGTTTGACTTAATTACTTAAAAAAAGTCTCACACAATTAGGAGCGACTAGATAGCAAAAGATCGACTCCAGGAATGATTTCGGAGCAACTAGGTTTCACACATCGCTCGTTTCATAAAACCGAACTTTATGTGAACTTTTAAAGCAAATGTATGTGAATGCTGGTAATTAGTTAAAGGGATCGTATACGTTTGGTAATTGGAACCCATTGTTTGTTTCAATCCTATAGAGTTATAGATATATACCATAAAACTAACCTATACAAATTTCATTTCAAAAGATGGTACCGATTTTGAGATATTGCCGAAAATCTGGAACGGTTATGTCCACGCGGAAAGAATAATCTCTATTGGAATACACGCTCTGAGAAACGTCACTGCAGTAACGCTTCTCAGATTCAAATTTTTGGGGATAAAAAGTGATATCTTTTTTCCATAACCGCAGTACTTCGAAGTGAAAAGTTTCTAAAAATGCATTATACTATCCAAAGCTGCTGTACTTCTTACCCAGTAAGTTTTTATTGCCATACATTTTTGGAGTAATTACCAAACGTATAGTACGATCCCTTTAAAGAAAATAATTTGGGGAGCAAACGCCCATTTTGTGGATTGTTTAATTACAAAGAATTAAAGCATTTAATGTGTCACTTCATTTTTATAAACTGTTCAGATGTAATATGACGTTTATTAGATTCCTGTTGACAAGTTATTATTTCCTATTTATTTAATAATAATCATTGTTTTTATTTAAAGAGAAAACGTTGAAAAGGTAATTTTATCTTTTTAATATATATCATTATACAAGGTGGCCCATAAAAAAGAACAAGGCATTCTTTCACTACCCTGGGGCCAAAGCTACCTATACCAACGGATAGTGAATCTTTCTTGACGAAAAATGGTACCGAGATATCTCGATTTGGGCGAGTAGTTTTAGCTCTAGATCCTTTTTGTGAAGCACAGTCAGGGGTAATTTCGCACCGAGAAACCGAACATGTTTAGTTTGTTCTCAGTGCGAAAGGACCATTGCACTGACTAAACTTCACAAAATAGTGTCTGGAGTTAAAACTACATGTACTATTCTAAATCAAGATAAATTGGTATCATTTTTCTTCTCGAACGATTTCCATCCATTGGTATAAGTAGTTTTGGTCTCAGGGTAGTGTGGCCAGGTGTGCTTGTTCGTCCAGATATGTTTGTGAATTTTTTTTAAAATTTTGTTGGAGGGAGGCACTCTGTTCAATAGAAGAAAAGGAGTTAGCCGATCGAATAGCCAGGAACAGCAATTATTGAGTAAATCAGGGGATGGTTCCTTGCTGCCTCGGTGAAACATCGTTTTAAGATCTTGAAAGCGCCCCGACATTTTTGGACATGTTTAAAATTGTTGGGGTGAATCCGGAATAAATGTTAATTCTTGGTATATTCTTCAACATTCGTAACTATAGTTATGTACATGTATATTCTTGTAGCATTCTTACAAGTTTCGTATATTTATTTTTGGTGTTAACAGTTCATTATCATGCCGAACCATTACGAATGTAACAAGAACTGTACAAATATTATAATAATAACTTATACGAATGCTCCAAGATTTTGTTAAAAATAAATAGGCATAATATAAGATGTTGGCAAGATGATGAATCACGAATAAAGAAAATTATCCAGATTTTCCTAAGAATTTATTAATAAGGATAACCAAGATTCCAGCAGAATTTAATACGAATTGATCCAGAATAGTCTAAAAGTAACCGAATAAACCAGAACTTTTAAATAATTGACGTGAAGATCTACTCTGCTCGGCAAACTGGAACTGAATGACAGTCTGGATCGTTGTATATACCTGGATCGTCTGGATTCGGCGTCGTTCTGATGATTCGGCGTCGTTCTGATGATTCTTGCTTGTTAATATTGAAATCGGCTTAGCTCGGGGTTGTTCGGAAATGTTTGCATTACGTTGCATATTTGGACTTTGTTCTTATCAAACTCGTAATGAAATCGGCATAATCCTGGGTCATTCTGGTGATTATGGAGTTATCCGTATCTTGACAAAATCGCAATCATTCGGCTTGATTCGGCTTCCAATTCACACCTATAGTTCTTGATTATTCTTGTTTCATTCTTAAGTTATTCGAATTCTTATAAAAACAGCAAATCGGGGCCAATTTCTCCCGATGCCATCAATATTATTTTATTCGGGAATGTGTAAACCTGACTTGATGCTGACTGATGTTTTATTACATAAAATATATATGCCCAAAATACGTAAAGATTTCCGTTGGATGTCGTCACAATGTCGTGGGGGTCATGACGACGTCGTCACTACGTTGTGGGAGATTGTATCAACGTCGTGGAAGGTCGTAGCAAAGTCGTGGGGCCCTTTTTTTAGGAGTACCGTAGAGGCACCGTGTTGGCATCTTGCCGGTGTCGTTGTTGTATCGTGCCTGGCCAATTCGTAGCACGTTCTTGTCGTTTGGCCACGGCATTCGCTTTCAAATTCTTCAAAATGGGAAAGGGGCTTAAACCTGCGACTATACAGTAGTCCAGAAAAAATAAGTTTTGACCTCAAACAAAGTTCAACCCAAAAAAATTCATCACAATGCATTTCTTAAAGGACTCCACAATGACATATTAAAAGTCTTTAAAAAATTCAAGTGGTGGAAATATGACTAATTTGCGTAAATTGTTAATCCCTGCCGCGTAATATATTTATTCCAATTATTTGGGTATATATATATATATTATTTTTTTAAAGTTTATTTTAGTAATTCTACTTACATATCCCTACTTCAATAACATTTTCTAAAGCATATCACTTATAAGTGACTGAATAATTATGATAACATAGTAATATCCAACATGACAACTTCGTGACCCTATAAATGTGCGCACATTACACTGTCTCCAGATATCATCAAGTAGTCAGTATTGATGAGCTTCAAATTCACCAAGTTGCTTACTGGCACAGTTATCATATTAAAACCTTGTGGAAAATCATGAACAATGATAACATTGTGATATTCAGCCCAGCAAACACACAACTGGCAAAAAATGGTGTGTCCATAAATTTGGCTAAAAAGTAGTCAATACCCCGGTACTGACTATACTACGTGATATCTGGAGACAAGGTAAATGCGTGCAAATTATAGGGTATAATTGTAGTAATATTGGACCATTACTATATTTTTTATAATTATTTAGTCACTTACATGCTTTAGAAAATGTTATTGAAGTAAGGATGTGTAAGTAGAATCACCAGAATAAACTTTTCAAAAAATTAAAATTAAATATATAGGACCTACCCAAATATGGGAATAAACATATTACACGGCATGGATTGACTATTTATGCAAATTAGACATTTTTTCACCCCACTTGGAATTTTACAGACTTTATACTAGAAGTGCACTGTGGTGAAAAACAAATTGTTGCAATTTGTTTGAGGTACAGTCAAACCTTGATATAGCGGCCATCGACGGTGCCGGTTTTTGTGGCCACTATACGCAAGTGGCCACTATAGCAAAACGTACACATGTACACACACCCATACATGTACATGTATGAAGTCCAGGAACCAAACAACAGGGGAGATTTCAAAGTCAACAGAGGGCGCACTTCATTTCTGCGGCCGTAGTACACAGGTTTCACGGCAATGTAATTGTACACATTTTATTTGCTGTGGATATGGGTTGGCCACTGGCCGCGTTACGCAGTGGCCGCATTAGCAGAAATGGTTATGGTATGTTTATGCAAGAATCAAACTGGGACCAAGCAAAGGTGGCCAGTTAAGCCAGGTGGCCGCTGTATCAAGGTGGCCGCAATGGCAGGTTTGACTGTACATGTACTACTTTGAGGTCAACCAGGGGGGGGCGGAGGGGGGCCCTTCGAGACTGTGATTGCGCAACGCTGACGTACCGTCCATTCTCAAAATAGGGGGGAACAATTTTCTCACGCGAAAAATAAAGAGTTTTTGGCATCCAATCTTAGCATCTTGTCTTTTGTAGTTGTAAAAGGTTGTTATTTAACCTTAATTTTTATCATCCAATGACAAAAATTGTATTGAAAATGAAAAAAGCAGTCGAAAAAATTAAGCGTTGACGTACCGTTGATGCGCGTGGAGATTGTGCACAAATACTCAAACGACGTTGACAAATACCTCCCCTAAAAAGGGCAATAATAATCGATAAATTGTGAAAAATCGTGCTTCGAACCCACTCACTTTTTTCCATGGATACGTTAAAAAAGGATGTAGCAGTTATATACTGAATTTTTTAAAAAATCTGCCTGTGAACCCCTTGCGTTTTATCGTGTTGTTTTCGAACGAAAATGGCAGAAAATGACATCGCCCCAAAAAAATTCGTGTAGATCGTGCCTGTGTAGCTGGCTTTGCGGACGTTATATGAATCACTGAATTCGGGGAGCGAGCGCGGAGAAAATTTGTACGTGTTTCAATCTGCGCTTCGAGAGGGCGATCTATACGTATTTACTGTGTGAGATGTGTGGCTCATGAGCGTGGAAGAACGAATGAGATACATTTCAACGTTGGTGGCGCACTTTGTTGGGCCCCCCCTCCGCCCCCCCCCCTGAGGTCAACAAAACAAAATTAAGTATTTTGCCTGGACAAGAGTGGTTCCGAGTTGGAGTGGTTCCAAGTTGGAGTGGGTCCGAGTTGGAGTGGGCCCGAGTTGGAGTGGGTCCGAGTTGGAGTGGGTCCGAATTGGAGTGGGTCCGGGTTGGAGTGGGTCCGGGTTGGAGTGGGTCCGGGTTGGAGTGGGTCCGAGTTGGAGTGGGTCTAAGTTGGAGTGGGTCCGAGTTGAAGTGGGTCCGAGTTGAAGTGGGATCATCAGATTCGAGAGTCACGCGCTCGCGCGCGGCGCGCTGTTTGTTTGTAATGAAGTATTGTTATGTTGTGGATGGCAAAGCATTGACATCGATACCAGGAAATCTTGCAAAGTTGTATAGGCTACACTGACTTTACAAAATGATGGAAATCGGCGGATTTCGGGTTTGGGTTGTTTGTTGTGTTTGCCTTGTTGCGGGAATTAATGGCCAGGTGAAGCCACAGCCGGAGCAAGTTCATCTGTCTGCCACAGGTACCGCACACTTTTCATTTCATTTCAATTTCATTTCAATATCAGCCGTTTGAAGCAGGCCATTGCATTGGTCACCTAAGCCTAAGGGTCAGTACGGTTCATTTGTTTTCAAAATAGCGAAATTCTTCTCCCACAGCCTTGATCTAATCATGGAGGAATTTCTTCTTATTCCTCCATGATCTAATTAACTCATAAAAGTTGTTCACAGAATATGGCCAGTGGTCACCCAATGGTCAGTAGGGGTAATTTTCTTCAAAATTAGGAAATTCTGCTTATCCCAAAGTTTTGATCCAATTCATGTGCAACTTAGAGTGTACATCGATAATTTGGCCAATCAGGCGCGGATCCAGGGGTGGGCCGCGGGGGCACGTGCCCCCCGGGTAAAATGAGGGAAAAAAAGGAAAAACAAGTGGGGAAAAAGAGGGGAGGTGGAGAAAAGGAAGGGAGGAGGATCGGATCGGAGTAGGATCGGATCGGAGTATCTACTGTGACTGTGTCTAATTTTTGGCATAATATAATACTGACAAAAAAGGGTTATCAATCCATGGAACCCCAGTTTGCCACCCACACCCGTTCAAATTGTCCATGAACATGAAGCCCTCTCAGGGTCTCTACGTACCCGCAGCGGGAGGGCGAGGCCGGACGGACATTGGTGTTATCCGCAGAGGACAACCTGAACCCGCCTGGCGCGCATCTAGCCGCTCGTTTATATCACCATGGAGCTATAAAGCTCCATGGTACATGTACATGTATCACTGGCTCCGTTAACCTCGGATACTCGGACTACCTGGCAGTGGCATCGAGGTTCGATAAATAATCACACGCCTGGTGGACATGTGGCCATTGAATTGGCAGTAATGTCCCCAATTACCATTTTATTGCAGTATATCTGGATGAATGTTTATGTTGTTAATTACCTTGTGTAAGAATGTTAGTTGGTTGGTTTGTCCATGGAGCTATGGTTTGTCCAACCTAAGCTACCGGTATAGGACATTGTCCGAAAGCTCATCTTTTTGGCGACAGTTTTGCTATAAATATGTATATATTCTCGCATGTTCCAGTTTTGGGTGTGGCTTCATTTATATATAAACTTTAATATATTTATAATATATTTATAATCTGCATAATTCCCCTTTTTATCTTCATATAATCTTGCAAACTTTTTTAAAAAAAATCAGAGGAAAGAGGCCAGGAATCTCCTCAGATTGCACCACAAAGCAAATAGAATCTAAAATTTTCAGGGGCCCTTAAGCGGGGCCCTGGACCCCACGCCGTAAGGGCTTCGCACTCGCATTTTCTAGTTTTGGTCACATAATGGTCAGCAGGGTCATTTTCTTTAAAATTACGAAATGCCTCTTCTCCCACATTCTTGGTGCAATTAATTTGGCCAATGGTCACCTAATGGTCAGTAGGGGTCAGAATTTAGCCATTGGTCACCTAATGGTCAGTAGGGGTCATTAAGCATATAAAATGTATTTTCTTCTATATTCTTTAGCCGATTTCTGTCAAACTTGGTTAGATGCTTTTGCAATTTGGGAGTGGTACTGTAGTCACCTTAGTGATCAGTGTGAGTCGGTTCACACAAACCTTTCAAAATACTATTTAGGCTGATATCCGTGCTTCGTGAAGCACATTAGCTCTAGTTTCAAATTTGTATTCTTCTTTACCCTGGGTTAAATCAGGTCAGTACATGTCATTGTACATGTACTGTTCTCCACTGATGCTTAGCAAATTTACAAAAATAAATAAATATACAAAATTGCCCATTTAAAGTTACGTGAAATTCATATTTACTTCAAAATCTGATGCCATACCTCCAAGAGTTTTGAAAGAATGTTCCACTGATTTTGCATAAGTTTATACAAAGATCTTCCAAAAATTGTTGGATACTGGATGTTTACCTACATGTAAGGTCTGGCTTGAGGCAAACGTTACTCCGCTCGACAAGAAGGTGATAGGAAGAATCTTGGCAATTTACAGACGAATCTTGGCAATTTACAGACCTGTGTCTTTGTTGACATCTGTTCCATGCAAGTTACTTGATTTTAGCATATTTTATATCATCACATAATGATTCATCTTGTTAAGCATTGTGTACTAGCAGATATTCAACATGGTTACCGTAGAGGTTGCTCCTGTGAAACCCAGTTAGCTGCAGTGACCCACGACATGGCTGAAATTCTTGATAGAAGGAGCCAAGGCGACTTGATCATAATGGACTTTAGGAAAGCATTTGATTCAGTTCCCCATCAACGCCTTTTGAGGAAACTTTATAACGTTGGCATCAGGAAGAATGCACTGAAGTGGATCGATTCATTTCTTACACGACGCCACCAGCAAGTAGTTTTGGAGGGCACTTCTTCAAACATGGCAAAGGTCTTTTCTGGGGTTCCTCAGGGGACAGTGCTCGACCCCCTTTTGTTACTAATTTACATCAATGATCTACCACAAAATATAAAATCGCATGTGAGACTCTTTGCCAGAGTTGTATGACTCGTGACTCGGAATATGTACGTGAGTAAAATAAAATGGAAGTTGAGTTGATGTTACGGTTCCTACCATTCCTTGCACTGCTGTGACCCAGGTTAGAATCCCGAGTATGTGGATTTTCAGTCCCTACCTAATTCTGTGGATTTTCCCCTGTTATATTCTGGGGTTTTTCTCCCACCTCTAAAACTGTACTGCTTCTCATTGTCTTCTCTCTGCGAGTTACAATGTACCGTACTTCAGGCATTCGATGAGCAACAATACGCTTTTGATTCGAGGGATCTCTGGTTTCATTTCCAGGAAGAATTAAGAAAAGAAAGGCTACCAATAATTAATTATTGCATGCCTAGATTGCCATATTAGTCGAGAAATTAATTATATAATTCACATAAAAAAAGTCACTCTGTTTTATTCCTTGCAGGCATTGTGACAGAAATGATCGTTACCTGGAGTACTTTTACCGACACTTCGTCCGTGGTCCAGTACGGAATGACAAAACCCCATCAGAATGCCACAGGCTCTAGCACTAAGTTTGTCGACAGTGGATCTCTGAAACACACGCAGTTCATCCATCGAGTGAAACTCGCGGGTTTGATACCAGGGAAAAAGTATGGTAAGAATAGAATAACAAAACTTGGCATTAATTCACAAAGTTGGGTGTTATGACCTGGGGAAAACTTCATGGAGGTGATAATAAGAAAAACAAAAATTGCTGGACCACCCTGTACAGGGTGTGCCACAACAAAAACAGAAAATGTATAGGGTGTAATAATCTAACTGAACCCAGGCCTCGAAATAGTACTAGCCTGGCGTACAAAGTCTAGCGAAAACTGCTTCGGGCTACCTAGACCCAAGCTAGACCCACTTCCTTGGTTGCCAGGTGGGCTAGTGAAAAATTCAGTAACCTACCTGTAAAGATTTAGATCAAATTACGTGTTGAAATTGTTATTGTCTTTTTTGTGTATTAAATAAATATCGGATCAAAATAAACCGAGTATAAACTGTCTTTGTTATAAACTGTGTTTTTCGGCATAATTATCGATAGCCTGGGAGCGTTCGATCCACGCGTGCATGCAGTGCACTGCGATTTCACGAACAGAGTAGACTGGTGGGCTTCAGTGAGATTAATATAGTATAAACTACGGCGCAGGGTACCGCACATATGTGCACTATTCTCTTTCACATCGTTCAGCCTTTCTTACCATAACGGCCCAATACGTACAGTAGCTGTATACATGAGCGTTCTGCCATGTCACTAGTAGTAGTAGCGTCTAAAACAGTCTGTTTAGAACAGTGCCCTCTGTGAACGTTACTACGGATGTACGTACGGATGTACGTACATGTATGTGTGTACGTGCGCACGCCGAATGAATAGTTTTGTGCATTGTGCATACGGGCTAGCAAAAATGTAAACGGGCTAGTAAAATTTGCAGTTTGCTAGCCCGGTGGGCTACCCAGGAAAAAAGTTAGTGCACGGCCTGTTACCGCCCACTTCAATCAATCACCGATACTATTAGTAGGGGGGACAATACAAATTTTAATATTGCTTTTAGGAAGTTATTTGGGACTATTTCTTGAAGGGCTTGGTGAGTAGATTGCAAATCTCTTTCAACTTTCAAAATTGGTCAAAGCGTTGCCAAGTTATGGTCCGATAAACTTTTCAGATTGCGCTTTTTCCTAGACAACAAACGTATTAAGCAACAGTAATTAAAAAGTGTTTTTTGAACCATCTCATTTATTCTATTTACATCTTTCAAGCATTTCAAATCATCTTTTCTAGTATGTATGTTGCTCATATTTTTCATATAAGTCTTTCTTTTTCAGATGATACATTTCATGAGATCTGCAAATTCTCATGTTGTTACTCGTTGTCTAGTGGGTCTGCACGGTGTGTATGACACCCCTACTATTAGATAGCGAGGTTATTTTTTGGCAAAAGATTTAAAAAGCAGTGGCATATTCAAAAAGTAAATCAGTATGATCATCATTGCCGCTGCTCTTTTCTTTAAAATGACAGCATGCCAGAAGGAATAATTTCAAAGGAAGTTTAGAACGTACCTGAATCGATCAAAATTCATTCCCCGTTTTGGAGGAGTTCAGCAGATTCAGGATACCTCCTTATTGAACAAACCGGTGGAATCTGATGGATTCTAGATTTTAACTTAGCCTAGCAATACTGCAGGATTGTGCAGTACTGCAAAATAGATTTTGAGGTGATGGATTATAGAGATTCTATGGAAAAACACTGCAAAATATTGTTAAGCCAGCATGGTATCCTGAATCAGTAAGAATCAATCTTACTTTTGCTGGTGGATTGTTGATGAATTCCGGAGTTTTCAGAATGTATACTGGTGGGTTCTGATGGATTTGGGACAGAGCAGTTTTTGCACGTCAAACTTGATGGACTTTGGCAGATTCAGAACATACAGTGTAGTAATTTAAGCATTCAAGGGGTTAAGGTTTTAATACAGGTATATTTTTACAACAAGCATGTAAGCTTTTCAATAGTACATTTTGTATCTTGGTTGGTTACTTTTTGGATAGCTGTAAAAGTATTCCACCTTGAAAAAGGAGCTTGATTGGTTTGTTTGTTTTTTGTCTCCAATGAAGTCTATCGTTGTGGGAGTGATGAAGGCTGGAGTCTGCTGTTTTTCTTCAATGCGCTTCAGAATGGTACTGATTGGACCCCACGCCTTGTGCTGTATGGAGACATGGGCAATGTGAATGCCCAGTCTTTGGGTCGATTGCAAGTAGCCGCGCAGGCAGGCGAATTCGATGCTGTCTTACATGTCGGTAAGTTTTAGTGTTTTTTTCTTGTCGCATGTAAATTTATCGTAGAGCTTAAAGGTTTCACGTCTATTACATTAACATTTTGGGTGGGCCAGCTGCAGTTATATGGTAGTATACACCATTTAGTAACAGTCTCCAGAAAAATGAAATGTTGTATTAATTTCCAACGATTGCCGACTATTTTCAAACACTGCCCCTAAATTATTAAATTTAGTAAGTTTTTTCGTGAATGGGTGCAAGCCAACTAGTCTGGTTTCCTAACCTGATAAATCCCCAAATTTTTTAATTTGCTCTAGTTCATCTGAAGGAAGTCAAGGAACCAGACTACAAAAAAAGCATTTCCAGCATCTATGAATATAAAACTTTTAAATAGTTCAGTGTCACAATATTTACTATAAATATAAAAAACCCTGATACCGGTACATCAATTTATAAAAAAATCCTTATCGGGAATTATGAATTCCAATAGAAATGTGAGAATTAGTCTGCTCTGAGAATTGAATTATTGACCCTAACGCGTAGTTAGTTTTACTACTGTAGGAACCGTTAACACCTTTGCAAATTCCAACACCAAACTCTGACACCAATACTGTCAATCAGTTTAATGGTCCAGTAGCCATCCTAACAGATTCCACACCAAAATACAGGACTTTGGATTTTGATGGTTTAAGTTCGGTTAGGGTTAAGGTATGGCCACAGTTACTTAAAACTTTATTATAAATTAATTACTTCAAACGGGTCTGTTTTTATTCAGTGCAAATTCTAAAAAGGGGAATTTGGCCGCAAACAAATCTGTCAAATTACAGTTGATTTGTTTTCTCTCTTGTGTTTGGTAGATGTGAATAACGCTTCTATTGCTTGAAACTATAGCAATTTAGATGAAACTAATTTCATAGCGCTGCTTAAGCACAAAAACTCTTGCTTGGTAAATCAGGTTAGGAGCCATGTTGTTATGCTAAGCTGACAACAGCTAAATATTAATCACAAACAATATACATCACAATGAGTTGTTGCTGATAAGTTTATTTTACTAAGCAAAGTTTTTTGTGCTTAAGCAATTTCTTTTTCTTAAGCAATTGTTGGTGCTAAAGCAGCTCTATATAATTGGTCCCTGGACAGTAGACGTTTTTATACTCTTCTATGTTTTTAGGGGACTTTGCCTACAACTTTTACACCGACAACGGTATGGTTGGAGATGAATTTATGCGCCAAATTGAGCCCATAGCAGCCTACGTGCCGTACATGACGACCGTTGGAAACCACGAAAGTGCATAGTAAGTGCATGCAGTTGTGTTTTGTCATTACTCCTTGGGACACTTTCCTAAAGACTAAGTATAACCATATGCACGAAGACCGCTCACGACAGAAGACACACACTTGAGGACAACAAAGAATCTGTTATTCTTTTTTTGTGTTTCGGTGTGTATGTAAAACATTCAAAACCACATGACCCCTGGTAAAGTCTATGGGTTAACCGCAGTCTCATTAATGACTGACTGTTCTGTGCCCCTGTTAGTGCAGGATACCAAGGACTAAAGTTAACCAAAGTGCCCTTGACAGCCTGGTATAACCCCGTCTGAATGGTCATTTACGTATCAAAGGATATGAATATTCCCGTTCTTTCCGCGGAGGCGCCGGGCTACCCTTAGTGCCCAGAAGGCTAATTTAAATATAATTGGCCGGTAGTCCGTGGAATCCCGGCTTGCAAAACCGCATTATTTTGTATTGAACCTCGACCAATCTCGTCCAGTACATTTTATATCAGTAATTTTTACCACCGCGCAAACTTTTTGCCGTACCGGTGTCCTTATGGTAATTTGTTGTTACTACTCTATAGTATTTCGGTATTGCCGCATATAGTCACTGTATTTTTCTGACATGCACCATACTATTAAGTTACGAGGCTACAATGTAACTTACATGTATGTATACCCATATTACAAGCGAAGAATAAATGGGACAGAATAATAAATAATATTATTATTAATAAAACTGCACCCTTTTAATTTACAGATCCTAGATACAAACACACACAAAATTCCAGAGCTTTGTTTATTAGAGAAAAAAGAAACGGGACCTCAACACTTAACATTTTGAGCTACTAAACATTTTTCCATTCGATTTAATTAAGGGGGAAATTTAATTCTCAGTTTTTTTATTTAACAAAAATGATCTATTTTGTGGCCCATAAATTACAAGGCTAGCTTTTAAAAACATTTGAGGTGGAGCAAAATACCGAGGGCGGACCCCAGGACACCAAAACTGAACCATGAATATTTACGAGAGCCTACACGATATACGTCACAAAGGATTTTATTACAATCTACTTTAAATTAAAACCAAGAAAACACAGCATGATTTTCATCAAAAACGGTTATGATTATTTTTAGTCTTGCATTGTCCCGTAGAATGCACGAGCTGAGGTTTAATCCCAGAATCGAGATGTGTATCGAGAAAGTAAAACCCAGATTAATATTTAGTATTTACATAAAAAGTTACACAATAAACTAGGGTTATTACAATTATTGATTTTTGTTGTTTTTATTTTTCAAATCTCAATAGGAAAAAAATGCTCAAGTCAAATTATTTCGGGAAAAAAATACAACGATTCAGACCTTGATTGACAGCCAGCTGATAAATATTTCCTGGTTCAATTAAAACCATGCTCACAGTCGGTAGCATTCCTTAACCCTAACACTGCTCACTTCAGTCATTCTTGGTTCAATTTGACACCATGCGCACAGTCGGCAGCATTCCTAACCCTGACACTCTTCATTTCAGTCATTCTTGGTTCAATTTGACACCATGCGCACAGTCAGTGGCATTTTTTAACCCTAACACTCCTCATTTCACCAAAATCCTTTGGGTGATTTTGAAGGAATAAGGCTGAGGAATAAGGCTAAATGGCCAAAAAGTGGGGTTGATTTTAGAGGATGAGCTGTGTCAAGTTCGTAGGCTGTACCCAGCATTGTTTACGCTCAGCCATGAATAAATGAGCCCTGCATTAGGATTATTTTGACATAATCGGGATTGTTTCTCACAAACCTCAATTTAAAGGGATCGTATACGTTTGGTAATTGGAACCCACTGTTTGTTTCAATCCTATATAGTTTTAGATACCGGTATATATACACCTGTACCATAAAACTAACCTGTAAACATTTTATTTCAAAAGGTTGTAGTGATTTTGTTATGTCCACGCAGAAAGAATAATCTGCATTGGCATACACAATCTGAGAAACTCGTTAACCTAAGAAGATACACACTTGTGATGGGTATCATTAGAAAGCTTATGAAATTCCCTTTCTCATCATGTGCATATATCTCAAAAAGTCATTTCGAGACTTATTCCTGATTTTGATGGAGCGGGTCACATATTCATGTAAATACGACAGAGGATCGAAACACAAAAGATAACAAAAGTCTCCTTAGAATCCTCGGGCGACATTTTTTTTGTCAAAATGTGTTCTCTGTAGTTTGGGTAACGTACGTTAAGTTAATAAGGATGGGATATATTTACAGGAACAAATGAAAACACAAATGTGACCCGCTCCATCGAAATCAGGAATAAGTCTCGAAATGACTTTTTGACATACGCACATGGTGAGAAAGGGAATTTCATAAGCTTTCTAATGATACCCATTCACAAGTGTGTATCTTCTTAGGTTAACAAGTTATGGTCTGATGAAGATGAGAGGTGTATATTTATTTGCCGAATCCACATTCCGAGAAAAACAGCTTTGAAATAAACAAAATTGAACAAAATCATACGGACAGCGCACACAAATCCTCTTAATTTTTGGGTTTTTTTGATCGTTTTTACATACAAGACATTAATGACAATAATCTGTGATAACTACACTTCCTAAAAATACAATGTTCAGAAAAACGACTTGGTCACGATTTTCACCCATGCGTTCACTTCAACGGCCGATTGCGTAAAACAGCCCCAGCGACTTATTCCTGATTACGATGGAGCGGGTCACAAATGTCTTTCCTTGGTGATACTTGTAATGGAAAACAAGCCTGTTTGAACATGGTTGTGTACAACTCTCAACAAGCCATAAACACAATCACAATCACAAGTGGCTCTTGTGAGAGGCATTCCTGGCAGAATCAACAGTCTGTGGCTAAATACAGCTTTTAATCTGCAGTATGAGAGGGTGCAAGTCCACCCAAAATGTTTACTGTGTACTTTAGTGAAACACAAAACAATTGAGAGCTTGTATACCTATTTGTATTGTACTTGTGACTTTGGAGTGCAGTACTCATGTCCCATAAACCCTGTAATGTCAACAATAAGCTGCAGAGTTTTATTATATTGGTTCAATGTTAAGGGTGATTTCAGTTGTTCGTAAACAGATCTAGTTTTTCAAGAACATTTAACTAAACAGGTCAAAAGAAATAAGTCCCCCTGGGAAATGTGCATTTTTCTGGAAAACAGTTAGGCTCTTTACAGAAATGTAGTCTGAAATGTTACACATTTATTGTGCAATAAAGTTTCACCCAACAGTTAACCTTTTATTAAATGTGATGACCAATACAAAATGACACTTTCTTGCATAGTGATTGGATACATGGAGAAAATCTTGTTTTTACAGAATGTTTTATTATTCTTTTCTTACTTCAAGGAATTTTCCTAAAAGTGTACAACCGTACACATGCATTTAATGTTTTTGTTTTTAATTTTCTAAAATTACGAAGTACAGTAAATTAGAGTCACCCAAGCAAAAAATGTTTTTTTAAACATAAAGGTTTTGTGGAAATGGAAAGGTTTTTTGGGGGTCCTTTCGTTTCAGTAATGGGTTGGCCGTCCTTGTTTATCAACCACTTCAGTACATACTGTTGATAAGATTTCTGATACGGCCTTGGTCAATTACCTCCCATGCGTTTCAAATCACTCAATCACGGCCTCTTGCGGGCTTTATTTTCTCCTCTCGCACAAGTCACATTGAAATTGCAAAGAAACATGAACTAAACAACTCTCCTACGGAAGACCAATAGGGCCAGGTACCTCTTTCTCTTTCACAGAGGTGCGTTTCTCTTTTGCGGTGGTGCGTTTCTCTTTCACAGTAGCTCATCTCTCTTTCAGAACGTGTGTCTCTCTCTTTCAAGGGGTAAGTCCACTTTTCACAGGGGTGCATTTCTCATTTATTCCGATTAAGTCGCGGCCGCGACATACTAAGTCGCGGCCGCCAGTTACTAAGTTGCGGCCGCGACATAATTATTATTATTATTATTATTTATTTTGCCAAACACAACAGACAATACAAAATAGGTACACACAATAGTGGACACAATGAACATGAATTACAAAGGACTATACACACTGAATGGGCAAGGAGTAGCAAAAGCAAATACATACTGTAGCCCGTAGGCCAGCTACCCCACATCCAGTGAGCAACACAAGTTACAACAACAAATTAAATAAATTAAAAATAAATTAAAATAAGTATATAAAAAATATTATGTTACAATTTACTATAAAAACAATAAATAGATATATATATATATATACAATTTCAAAAACTAGATATGCTAGATAAGGCAATTAATAAAGGGAGGCAAGATAAAAAACAAATCAATGAATAGTGGAAGTAAACACTAAATACTAATACAAATTACTAAATACAAAATACTACTACTATTACTACTACTACTATTAATAATATGGGAACCCTCTCCGCCATCGACAGCGATACGACCATCTTAATCAACTGCAGACAACGGAGAAGATCCCCATATAGTGAGAGGGGCTGAAGCAATTATCGGTTACCATCATGGCGGCCGCGACATAATTATCTCTCGGCCGCGACTTAGTAACTGGTGGCCGCGACTTAGTATGTCGCGGCCACGACTTAATCGGAATAAATGAGAAATGCACCCCTGTGAAAAGTGGACTTACCCCTTGAAAGAGAGAGACACACGTTCTGAAAGAGAAATGAGCTACTGTGAAAGAGAAACGCACCACCGCAAAAGAGAAACGCACCTCTGTGAAAGAGAAAGAGGTACCTGGCCCTATTGGGCTTCCGTACTTTCCCTTTACTGCCTAACTGATCACAACCCCATGAATCTGTGCAAAGAATTCTCTGAAAGGATTCGAACCACCAACAATCAATAATTTATGGACCTGAAGGGATTATATACACTTTCAATTGATGTTATTCATTCAACCATGAACAGGTCCTTCACGTTTTTATCCAAACAGGTGACAACCATTTGAAGAAAGTTTATTCATGTGTTTCATTTTTTCATGGGTTTAACATTTCATCAGTTTCGTCCGATCCCTATGCAAGAAAGTGTCATTTTGTATCAGTCATCACATTTAATAAATGGCAGCATTTTCAAGGCGAAGGTTAACTGTTGGGTGAAACTTTATTGCACAATAAATGTGTAACATTTCAAACTACAGTTTACATTTGTGTAACAGGTTAAGGAGCCTAACTGTTTTCCAAAAAAAGGCACATATCCAAGGGGGGACTTATTTTTTTTGGACCTGTTTAGTTCGCGTCGGAGGACGTGTATACACAAAAACAATAAATTCCGGACTTCAAAACGGAGGCGAGGCCGGAAAAATATAACAGAGACCAGCACACAGTGAGCGAGGCTGGAAATAACAGGGTGTGCTACCCACACATGCCGGTCAGTGTAATGATATGTAGTAATATTACCGCAAAAGCAAATGTTGTACATTAATGTGTTGTTTGTTCTTTCTTTATCTTTACAGTAACTTTTCTCACTACAAGAATCGGTTCACAATGCCTTCGTATAACACCAACCAGAATCTGTGGTACAGGTAAGCTTCACAATCCAGAGGCCAATTCCCAACGAAATTTCAAACTTGTGTTGGGACCGAGGGATAAATGCAGGGAAAAGACCGAGTTTTTCCAATAAACACCAGGTTAGAATTAACTCAGCATTTGTGCACACATTTCTTTCAGCTGGAATATTGGACCTGTTCATTTTGTGATATTCTCAACGGAGGTGTACTTCTTTACAGAGGATTCAAAGGAGACAAAAGTCAACCAGTTGAAGTGGCTGGAAGAAGACCTCAAGGTACAAAATTCCTGCAAACTAGGCTACTGAGAGGGTCTAGGGATGTAAAGGGATATACTTACAAAATGTAGTTATGGCTCAATGTGACACTCGATGTGAAAAAAAATGTAAACCTGACTAAAGGTTGAAAATAATTGCCCGAAAAATATAAATGATTGAAGCTGCTGCAAACTGCTTTCTGACTGGAATAACCTGAACAAATACAAATCAAATAAATTAAGAGGGTCTGATATTTCGATCTTAAAGGTAGTATACACCATTGGTAATTGCTTGAATTATCAGGAATTGGTGAATTTGGGGGGTCATATTTTATAGTAAATATCGTTTAACTGAGCTGTTCAAAGTTTTACAGTCATTGATACCGAGAAAAGCACGAAAAACAGCGTTTGTTTTCAACAGGCATCGAGTAGTTATTCTCATGTAATTTTTGTTTTTGTCGCGATCGTCGTCCGGCGATTGTAATTTTGTCTTCATAAAATTCAATTTTTCAGAATAATTACAAGATATCTAGCGCAATCTTTTTGCTGGATGCCAATCATTATTTACTTTCAAATGAGTAAGATATTTCTTAATAATTTGATAGTAAATATCTTCGATATCTGCAAATGGTGTATCCTACCTTTAACAAGATCTTCAGAGGCAAAATTATAGTGGTATAAGGAACATGAGGGGGTTGGGATGAGAAACACAAAGTAGGGATTAAAGGAAACTGGCTGGAAACCAACAAAAGAACCCCAAGCCCATCAAACTCCAACTGCAGGTTTTGGCAGGTTACGTTGGTACCAAACATTAGCAACTTGTTGTAGAACTGTGTATGACTCAGTACAAAGGCCTAAGGGAGACCCTGTTGAATTATGTGAGGTTCAGGGCAAAAAGCATGAGACTTTGGGAATGCACAGGCATCTATTCGTGGTTGAGCTCAGGCTGGTCACAGCACTGTTCCTGGTCAACTGTAAGTTTACACGTGTATACACCCAGTTAGCTTTACCTATACATACGTACTGTGGACATTCCTTTGTCTTCGTGTAGTTAAAAAACGTTGACTAAATACTCACTTTTCTCGCTTCCCTAAAACAAATTTACCCTCAAATTTTGATTATGGGCCTCTCAGCTGTTCCTCCTATCTTTTCTATATATAACCCTAACCCGTTTTTCCTTTAGCGCTCTTTTTCGGAAACTGAAAAACAGATTGTGGACCTGGGCAAGTCCACAAACCGTAACCTCTTCCCGCATCGTGTGGACCTATATTGTTCGGAGGTCCACATTGCGTATGCAAGACTAACTCTTGTATCCCCACTCAAACACAGTCCAACACACATTATTAATGGCCAGTCATCACAGCCCTGATCCTAAACACTGAACAATGCATAGACCCATCTGTACCAAGTCATTCAAACTTCAACAGTTGGAGTTTGGCAGATTTATTAGTACTGTTAGGGTCAGAACCAATAATTACTAGGGTTAAAGCAAGATGGTTAAAATAGTTTACAATAATTACTAGGGTTAAAGCAAGATGGTTTAAACAGGTGACAGACATGAGTGGGTGAAGATCAAAGGATGGACCAAGAAGGATTAATGTATAAAATTGATAACAATCAACATAATAGTTAGAGTTATGCATGAACAGCATCTTTTGTCAATCAAATGGTTTTCGTTAATGTACCTGTATATTAAACATAACCGAAGCAAATTGTGTTCGTCCACAAACACATTTCTAGTTGGAAATGGAATCAGGATTTGAACCAGTTCGCAACAGGATTATTTTGACATTGACCAGGCCCAGGCTCAGAAGTGTTTTTGAAGAACCTCGATTTGAGACGGGTTCAGGCCAGCATCTGTGGGTAGTACACGCTGATATTTTCAGCCTTAATTGCTGTGAGCCGGTCGCTGACAGATATTTCTGGCCTTGCTTGTGACGTGTTTATCCGTCATTCGTTTTGAATTCTGGTAAAACTTTGCAAACTGGTTAAGATAATGGGGATTTGTGCAGTACGTTTGTACAGTGATTATCTACACATTCATCCTTGTAGGAAGCAAACGATCCAAAGAATAGAACTGAACATCCCTGGATCATAACCCTGGCACATCGACCAATGTACTGCTCGAACTCGGACAGCGATGACTGCACCAAAACAGCTAGCATTGTAAGTATACTCCGGGAATCTATATGGCTATCTAGGAAAGAAACAGTTGATATGTCTTCAATTATCGGGATTTTTAACATGTAGGCATGTATTTTGGCCGTGCCTGCCTGTACATCCAGGGCCAAATTTTATAGCGCTACTTAACAGCCGATTTTGTGCTTAAAGGTAGTATACACCATTTGCAGATATCGAAAAATATTTACTACCGAATTATTAAGAAATATCTTACTCATCTGAAAGTAAATAATGATTCTAGGCACCCAGCAAAATGATTGCGCTAGATATCCTGTAATTATTCGTGAAAATATAATTTTATAAGGGAAATTTCGCGATCGCCGTCCGGCGATCGCGAAATAACACAAATAACATAAGAATAACTGCTCGACACCGGTTAAAAAACGTTTTTGGTGCTTTTCTCGGCATTCATGATTGTAAAACTTCGGACAGGTCAGTTAAATGATATTTACTATAAAATACAACCCTACAAATCTACCCATTCATGATAATTCAAGCAATTACCAATGGTGTATCCTACCTTTAACACAGCCTCCTTTTGCACACAACAAAAAGCAAGTTCAACTACAGAGGACAAAGTTGCCTAAATCAGTGACGTAACAATAGAAATAATCTGCATGCGTGCGCAAGCTTAACCCTTTAGAGACTATACTTTCCACAGTGTACATAGCGCCCAATGATATGACTTGTTAAAACATGTTTTCAACATTTGGATTCAAGTGAAAAAACAATTTCCTTCAATAAACGCTATTTACTTTTCTTTCAGTAATGTTGGGGTAGCCTAATGTGGTAAATATGCCACCTTTTTCAAGGTCGTCAGATGAGCTCTCACATGACCTTTGACCTGCATACTTGACCCATTTTGATGTATTGTTGTTACTTTGAAGTAAATGTTGATATGGACATAATTATGTCATAATGATAGAATATATATTTTCAAGGAACTAACCAACAAATTAGCACTAAATATTGAATTACATTTACTTTGTTGGACACTTGACCTGACTCGTGACCCCTCACGACCTTTGACCTAAAAATATGGGATTTTTGTAATTTTCAAATTGTTGTGGTTAAAACGTTAGATGGATGCATTTTAGTAATTGTGTAAAGTAATTACCAGGGAAAGCAAACAGAAAACTGTGATTATCATTTGACCTTGCCTGTAACCTTTGACCTCAAATTGACCGTATACATGTATTTGTCTTTTCTTGTAAATTGTCACTACAAATAGTTAGGCCCTACATGCAGCTCGTGACAGTCAATTATTATTACTGTTTATTGTTACCTTACATGTCTTTCTGAGACAACAATATTAACTTGCAAACACCCAAACGCTTGTTCAATGAATCAGTTTGAAAACACATTTAGTTTTTGTCATCAATCTAAATAAAAAGAGTCTTTTATCTGAAATGTTGAAAGAGTTGCCTGTTTTGATAATGTGTTGTAAAAATGAAGTGACATCAAGTCTTTTTTCCGAGACATCTCGCTCGGCCGACACGCGTCGTGTACATTATACATGTGTGCGTACATGTACGTATACAAACAATACTAGGCACAAACATAATGAACGAGTATCTCGTGAAAAACAGGACTTGCTGGTTCTCGACGAATATAAATGCCTAACTTTACAAAACAACGTACATAAACTGGTACCTCGTTGGAAAGAGTGATACGTGAACTATATGATAAAACTCAAAAAATAACTATTTGTGTACAGCGCGTCCATGGGAATTGACAAAACACAGCGGCTGTCTGCGGCTATGGTCGCATGGGTGCTGGCCGCTTGCGGCCGCTCTGGTCTCTGAAGGGTTAATCACGTCCATGCCATGAAATAGTGCTTAAATAGCCGCATGATCTTCTGCTACAGTAAGCACAACTTTTCTGCTTACAGTTTAAGCAGCGCTTTGAAATTGGGCCCAGGTATCCTGACTCTCCTACATCAGTAAACTCTTGTTAAATAGGAGGACATTGTCCTTTTGTCTTTTTGTTTCTGTAGGTGCGTGCAGCCCTGGAGGATTTGTTCTACAAAAACGGTAAGGGTGGGTTTTATCAGGGGCACGAAAACAATTCGTGAAGGATGCGAATGCCGAAAAAATGGCAAAGACGAACTATCGGAGAAGTTTTTCTTTGAATGTTTCGCGACAATGCAGTTTGTGCGTAGTTCTCACAACGTATGTGCGAATGTCGTATGTAGCGTTGCCGAACTATGGCAAGTTCACATACACAAAGAACATGCGACTAAAATACAACACGAATGTTGCACGAATTATACATTCGTACATATATCGCGTGATTATCTTGCGAAAAGCTCGCGTTTGCTTCCTTGGCGAAGTCACCTGTTCTCAAGAAGTACGGGAACAGTTCTTGAATAGCTCGAGAAATGATCGGACAAACTTCGCTGCTTTCGCGAGACATGCGCAAGACATTCTCCAAACTGTCGTAATCTGTTTGGGGTTTCACAGATTTTGCGAACATCACGCACGTCGTAAGTAGGTCGTGCGCGTATGACAAAGCATTTTATACATTTTTGAGGGCAAATCATGAGCAAATCATGACCCGGGATGCTGAAATTGTTCGCAAGAAATTTCAAACCTTTTTTAAATTTCCTTCCGAACTAAAAATGTTCCGTCTCATTTTTACCTCTGCCCAGTCCTGTCTCATATTGACCTCTGCCCAGTCCTGTCTCATATTGACCTCTGCCCAGTTCCGTTTCATTTTGACCTCTGCCCAGTTCCGTTTCATTTTGACCTCTGCCCAGTTCCGTCTCATTTTGACCTCTGCCCAGTTCCGTCTCATTTTGACCTCTGCCCAGTTCCGTCTCATTTTGACCTCTGCCCAGTCCTGTCTCATATTGACCTCTGCCCAGTCCTGTCTCTTATTGACCTCTGCCCAGTCCGGTCTCATTTTGACCTCTGCCCAGTCCTGTCTCATATTGCCCTCTGCCCAGTCCTGTCTCATATTGCCCTCTGCCCAGTCCTGTCTCATATTGACCTCTGCCCAGTCCTGTCTCATTTTGACCTCTGCCCAGTTCCGTCTCATTTTGACCTCTGCCCAGTTCTGTCTCAGTTTGACCTCTGCCCAGTTCCGTCTCATTTTTACCTCTGCCCAGTCCTGTCTCATATTGACCTCAGCCCAGTTCTGTCTCATTTTGACCTCTGCCCAGTTCCGTCTCATTTTTACCTCTGCCCAGTTCCGTCTCATATTGACCTCTGCCCAGTCCTGTCTCATATAGACCTCTGCCCAGTCCTGTCTCATATTGACCTCTGCCCAGTCCTGTCTCATATTGACCTCTGCCCAGTCCTGTCTCATTTTGACCTCTGCCGAGTCCTGTCTCATATTGACCTCTGCCGAGTCCTGTCTCATATTGACCTCTGCCCAGTCCTGTCTCATATTGACCTCTGCCCAGTCCTGTCTCATATTGACCTCTGCCCAGTCTTGTCTCATATTGACCTCTGCCCAGTCCTGTCTCATATTGACCCCTGTCCAGTTCCGTCTCATTTTGACCTCTGCCCAGTTCCGTCTCATTTTGACCTCTGCCCAGTTCCGTCTCATTTTGACCTCTGCCCAGTTGTGTCTCATTTTAAACCTCTGCCCAGTTGTGTCTCATTTTAAACCTCTGCCCAGTTGTGTCTCATTTTAAACCTCTGCCCAGTTGTGTCTCATTTTGACCTCTGCCCAGTTGTGTCTCATTTTGACCTCTGCCCAGTTGTGTCTCATTTTGACCTCTGTCCAGTTGTGTCTCATTTTGACCTCTGCCCAGTTCTGTCTCAGTTTGACCTCTGCCCAGTTCCGTCTCATTTTTACCTCTGCCCAGTCCTGTCTCATATTGACCTCAGCCCAGTTCTGTCTCATTTTGACCTCTGCCCAGTTCCGTCTCATTTTTACCTCTGCCCAGTTCCGTCTCATATTGACCTCTGCCCAGTCCTGTCTCATATAGACCTCTGCCCAGTCCTGTCTCATATTGACCTCTGCCCAGTCCTGTCTCATATTGACCTCTGCCCAGTCCTGTCTCATTTTGACCTCTGCCGAGTCCTGTCTCATATTGACCTCTGCCGAGTCCTGTCTCATATTGACCTCTGCCCAGTCCTGTCTCATATTGACCTCTGCCCAGTCCTGTCTCATATTGACCTCTGCCCAGTCTTGTCTCATATTGACCTCTGCCCAGTCCTGTCTCATATTGACCCCTGTCCAGTTCCGTCTCATTTTGACCTCTGCCCAGTTCCGTCTCATTTTGACCTCTGCCCAGTTCCGTCTCATTTTGACCTCTGCCCAGTTGTGTCTCATTTTAAACCTCTGCCCAGTTGTGTCTCATTTTAAACCTCTGCCCAGTTGTGTCTCATTTTAAACCTCTGCCCAGTTGTGTCTCATTTTGACCTCTGCCCAGTTGTGTCTCATTTTGACCTCTGCCCAGTTGTGTCTCATTTTGACCTCTGTCCAGTTGTGTCTCATTTTGACCTCTGTCCAGTTCCGTCTCATTTTGACCTCTTCCTAGTTCCGTCTCATTTTTTACCTCTGCCTAGTTCCGTCTCATTTTTTACCTCTGCCCAGTTCCTTCTCATTTTGACCTCTTCCCAGTTCTGTCACATTTTGACCTCTGCCCAGTTCCGTCACATTTTGACCTCTGCCCAGTCCTGTCTCATATTGCCCTCTGCCCAGTCCTGTCTCATATTGACCTCTGCCGAGTCCTGTCTCATATTGACCTCTGCCCAGTCTTGTCTCATATTGACCTCTGCCCAGTCCTGTCTCATATTGACCTCTGCCCAGTCCTGTCTCATATTGACCTCTGCCCAGTCCTGTCTCATATTGACCTCTGCCCAGTCCTGTCTCATATTGACCTCTGCCCAGTCTTGTCTCATATTGACCTCTGCCCAGTCCTGTCTCATATTGACCTCTGCCCAGTCCTGTCTCATATTGACCTCTGCCCAGTCCTGTCTCATTTTGACCTCTGCCCAGTCTTGTCTCATATTGACCTCTGCCCAGTCCTGTCTCATTTTGACCTCTGCCCAGTCTTGTCTCATATTGACCTCTGCCCAGTCCTGTCTCATATTGACCTCTGCCCAGTCTTGTCTCATATTGACCTCTGCCCAGTCTTGTCTCATATTGACCTCTGCCCAGTCTTGTCTCATATTGACCTCTGCCCAGTCTTGTCTCATATTGACCTCTGCCCAGTCCTGTCTCATATTGACCTCTGCCCAGTCCTGTCTCATATTGACCTCTGCCCAGTCCTGTCTCATATTGACCTCTGCCCAGTCCCGTCTCATATTGACCTCTGCCCAGTCCTGTCTCATATTGACCTCTGCCCAGTCTTGTCTCATATTGACCTCTGCCCAGTCCTGTCTCATTTTGACCTCTGCCCAGTTCCGTCTCATATTGACCTCTGCCCAGTTCCGTCTCATATTGACCTCTGCCCAGTTCCGTCTCATTTTGACCTCTGCCCAGTTCCGTCTCATTTTGACCTCTGCCCAGTTCCGTCTCATTTTAAACCTCTGCCCAGTTGTGTCTCATTTTAAACCTCTGCCCAGTTGTGTCTCATTTTGACCTCTGCCCAGTTGTGTCTCATTTTGACCTCTGCCCAGTTGTGTCTCATTTTGACCTCTGCCCAGTTGTGTCTCATTTTGACCTCTGCCCAGTTGTGTCTCATTTTGACCTCTGCCCAGTTCCGTCTCATTTTGACCTTTTCCTAGTTCCGTCTCATTTTTTACCTCTGCCTAGTTCCGTCTCATTTTTGACCTCTGCCCAGTTCCGTCACATTTTGACCTCTGCCCAGTTCTGTCACATTTTGACCTCTGCCCAGTTATGTCTCATTTTGACCTCTGCCAGGTTCTGTCTCATTTTGGCCTCTGCCCAGTTCTGTCACATTTTGACCTCTGCCCAGTTCCGTCTCATTTTGACCTCTGCCCAGTTCCGTCTCATTTTGACCTCTGCCCAGTTCCGTCTCATTTTGACCTCTTCCCAGTTCTCTCTCATTTTGACCTCTTCCCAGTTCTCTCTCATTTTGACCTCTTCCCAGTTCTCTCTCATTTTGACCTCTGCCCAGTCCTGTCTCATTTTGACCTCTGCCCAGTCTTGTCTCATATTGACCTCTGCCCAGTCCTGTCTCATTTTGACCTCTGCCCAGTCTTGTCTCATATTGACCTCTGCCCAGTCCTGTCTCATATTGACCTCTGCCCAGTCTTGTCTCATATTGACCTCTGCCCAGTCTTGTCTCATATTGACCTCTGCCCAGTCCTGTCTCATATTGACCTCTGCCCAGTCCTGTCTCATATTGACCTCTGCCCAGTCTTGTCTCATATTGACCTCTGCCCAGTCCTGTCTCATATTGACCTCTGCCCAGTTCCATCTCATTTTGACCTCTGCCCAGTTCCGTCTCATTTTGACCTCTTCCTAGTTCCGTCTCATTTTTTACCTCTGCCTAGTTCCGTCTCATTTTTTACCTCTGCCCAGTTCCGTCACATTTTGACCTCTGCCCAGTTCTGTCACATTTTGACCTCTGCCCAGTTATGTCTCATTTTGACCTCTGCCAGGTTCTGTCTCATTTTGGCCTCTGCCCAGTTCTGTCACATTTTGACCTCTGCCCAGTTCCGTCTCATTTTGACCTCTGCCCAGTTCCGTCTCATTTTGACCTCTTCCCAGTTCTCTCTCATTTTGACCTCTTCCCAGTTCTCTCTCATTTTGACCTCTTCCCAGTTCTCTCTCATTTTGACCTCTGCCCAGTTATGTCTCATTTCGACCTCTGCCCAGTTCCGTCTCATTTTTACCTCTGCCCAGTTCCGTCTCATTTTGACCTCTGCCCAGTTCCGTCTCATTTTGACCTCTGCCCAGTTCCGTCTCATTTTGACCTCTGCCCAGTTCCGTCTCATTTTGACCTCTGCCCAGTTCCGTCTCATTTTGACCTCTGCCCAGTTCCGTCTCATTTTGACCTCTGCCCAGTTCCGTCTCATTTTGACCTCTGCCCAGTTCCGTCTCATTTTGACCTCTGCCCAGTCCTGTCTCATTTTGACCTCTGCCCAGTCCTGTCTCATTTTAACCTCTGCCCAGTTCCGTCTCATTTTGACCTCTGCCCAGTTCCGTCTCATTTTGACCTCTGCCCAGTTCCGTCTCATTTCGACCTCTGCCCAGTTCCGTCTCATTTCGACCTCTGCCCAGTTCCGTCTCATTTTGACCTCTGCCCAGTTCCGTCTCATTTTGACCTCTGCCCAGTTCCGTCTCATTTCGACCTCTGCCCAGTCCCGTCTCATTTCGACCTCTGCCCAGTCCCGTCTCATTTCGACCTCTGCCCAGTCCCATCTCATTTTGTCACAACGTCTCACAGCTGTTCCCCAGCCCTAATGGTTGTCGTGGTTATCGTGTCTCTAAAAAGGTATACCCTTTTGTTATTCATATTATTGCAAAACTACTGAATATTTCAAAAAAAGATAAATGTCTCTGGAAAGGGTAGATTGTCCTCTGTGTTCATTATGTCAAGCCATGAATGACTGAACAAACAAGACATTTGTGAAAGGCACTGAAATTAGCACTGTGACAAGTTGTTTTTACCCGACATGGCCACCATTCATGTTGATGCATAGCTGGCATCTTTGTCTTGCATTTCTTACTGCCCGCCTTATCATCCCAACTTGTCACAGTGCTGATTTATGTACCTTTCATAACTGTCTTTGTTCTGTCATCTATGACAGTGACAATGACAATGGACAGAGGACATTCTACCTTTTCCACAGATATTTTTTGTTTAAATTTACTTTTACAATAATATGAATTTGAAAATGGGTATACTTTAGACACCCTGTAGAAGTTTTTGCCAGTATAAACTTAAAATTAAACAGAATGTTTAAAACTTGAGCTAAACTTGTAATGGTTAATTGCAATGAAAAACAAAAATGTCGTTGATTATTGTATGTTATTCTTGTTTACATGTATTTTTGACAGGTGTTGATATGGAGATATGGGCTCACGAGCATGATTATGAGAGGCTGTGGCCGTTGTATCGAGAGAAGGTAACAAGGCTTGAAGTCACTCAAAAGCATTTCAATTTCTGAGTGATTTTTTTAAAAATGACTGCGGTAACTACCTATCAATATTATTCTACATTTTTTTTAGACCAAAGAATTGGGCAACATGCGTCACAACAAATTCCAATCGTTACTGGATTTTGTGTCAAATTTTTAGTATGTAAACAAAATGATATACATTTAAATAAGCACATCTTTTTAAAGTGATTGTATACCATTTCTCAGTTTGTTATTGTTTAAAGCAACAAAAGTGCTCAAAATCTAAAGAAAGGGGCTTGACAAACAACCTGATAAAGTTTTAGCTCCCCGAATCCTGTGTATTCCTGGAAAACAATATTGTACGATCCAAATTTGTCCAAGTTCTCATTCAGCCGAATGTAGCTACGTGCGCGCGCGTCAGATACAAAACCAACCACTAACAGCGCCCACATGGGCATGTGCGTCGTTCGAATGTTTGTATGCCCCATTCGCAAATAACAAACAACTATTGATCGGAATATCCAACACTGCGTTTATGAGACTTCGGAAATATTTGGAAATGACAATGTTTTCATTGACATGACATTCTTTTGCAATGTTCTTCAAAATTACAGCATGCCACAAGGAATAATTTTGCAGTGAGTTTAGAGTCGAGATCTTTTCAACAAGTAAGCTTTTCAACAGTATTTTTGGTTTGCTGGAGACAGCTTTAATAATCCTGTTACTTTTCCTAGGTTTACAATGGCAGTAAAGATGCACCATACACAAATCCAAAGGCGCCTGTGCACCTTATCACTGGTTCTGCGGTAAGTTGGAAAAAAATTTTTTCTTATTATTATTATTTCTATTTATTATTATTATTATTTTTTTATTTTTATTTTTATTTTTTTTTTTGGGGGGGGTGGGGCGGGGCGGGGAGCAGAGTGGTGTGGGTGTTGGTGTTTGAAGGTTCTTGGGGAATTGTTTTAGTTGATGAAGTGGTCGATTTGCTTGCGTTATCTCCTGGTACGAAATGAGATGCCTACATTTCCTGTGGACATCTGCCCTCTGTGGAGACAATAAAGTGATTCATGTTATCAAACTGTAAATGAAACGGAACAAAAATTGAACGTTAGATTTTGGCCCTTCACCGACTGTATTTTCATTGTATACTCAGTGTAATCCCGAGGGATTTTTTTCTAGTGCAGACGTCTTACCACTGGACCACCGAGCTAGTCAGGGTCATCTTGCTGGCTGGCTGGCTGGTTTGAATAAAGTGGTAAGACATCTGCACTAGAAAGCAGGAGGTCGTAGGTTCGAGTCCCACCCGTGTCGGTGATCCTTTTGAAATAATCCCTCAGGACAACACTGAATATATACATCAGTGAAGGGCCAAACTCTAATATTGAATTTACATCCCCGATGCAATTTCCATCTTTTCCAACAAAAATTGGTCAATAAAATTGAATAAATGACATCTTGTCCAAGTATTAGTATTTATTTATAGTAATTCTTTTAACCAGTTCGCGCCGGGATTATTTTAACATCGCCGAGCCGACGGGCGGGATTATTTTTAACGAAACTCGATCCGAAGCGTGTTCAGGCTGATAGTGCTGGGTAGCACACCCACGCATTTCCGGCCTTGCGCGCTGCTGACATACATTTCCGAACTTGAACTTGGCGTGTTTATGCGTCATCCGTTTTGAATTTGGGGAAATATTTGCGTTTATATACGTCATCCGGCGCGAACTGGTTAAAGGGAATATACATTTGTTTTTGCTGTAATTTTTAGATAAGGATGGATTTGGAGGTTAGTATATTATAGCAAGTATTGTTACACTCACTTGTTTTAAGTTTAGTGTTTGTACATGCTTCGTAAAAAACCAAGAAAAACTATAATCTTCTGGTTGTCTGGTTCCTTGACTTACATCAGACGAAACAATTTAGAGACGTCAGGGAATTATCAGGTTTAGGAAACCAAACTTGTTGACTTGCACCCATTCGCAGATGCAAATAAACTAAATTTAATACATTTAGGGCAGGGTTTGAAAATAGTCGGGTTTTTCCAACGCTGGTTGGCTGACCAGTGTTGGAAATTGATACAAAAATACCATGTTTCTTAAAAATGACAGCACACCAGATGCCATTTATTTTACAGGATGCTTTAGACTGTCATTCCCTGACAGTCCAGTAAGGTATTTCATAATAATTTGGTGATTTTGTTTTGTGATGTTTGCAAAATGTTGTGTGGGTTTTTTTTGGTCAGGGATGCCAAGAGCGCCATGATCCCTTTAAGTCGCCCAAGCCATCATGGGATGCTTTCCGTTCCCTTGACTACGGATTCACACTGATGCAGGTGATCAACAGTACTCACCTAGCCTGGCAGCAAGTCTCTGACGATCAGGTAGACACAGACTCTTCCTTTTAACCTAGCTTGTTTTTCAAACCCTAGCTTGTTTTTCAAACCCTAGCTTAGGCTCATCTCCCTCTTTCTTTACATTTCTAGCTCTAGAACAATGTTGAAGCCTTTTTGTCCAAAGAAACTTGAAATGCTCTAATCCTTGTAGGAGTAGATGTTCAGTGGGCCCGCATAGTCCCTAGAGGCCCACAAACTCAGGCGATTGGGGAGTTTAGGACACGTCGGTCTCGCACAGTGAATGAAACGTCACATTGCTGTATAAAAGTCCAAGTGGGAACGCAAGGTAGAATTACACAATGAAAACACAGCTTTAAATTCTGTTTTCTTTTTCTTGGTTTATGCAGCACGGAGCAGTGATTGACAAAGCGCTGCTTATCAAGGACAAACATGGACCAGATGCCTGGCTGTAATTGTGACTGAGAACGACCGTAAACGCACAGCTGTATCGGGGGAAATAGTTATTACAGTTTGTGCTACTCACATGTCAGCTTTTTAACTGTGGAAAATACTTTCACACGAATCCTTATTCATTCCTTGTCTCGTATATTATTTTAATTGCACGAAACAAAACGAATTATTGATTTGTGTGCGAAATGGCCCTGAGGAGCTCATTGCAATGGAATTTTTTTATGACAAAGTGAATTTTTAATATACATAAATTGTGCAGATTTGGCAATAGCTACGATAACAAAAATGTTGTTTTCTTGGGTAAATTTGTATGCGGATTAAACAAACACACTTTAAATGTAGCGAATGTGGAGTTTAGGACACGGTCTTTTTGTCTAATCCTTGTAGGAGTAGATGTTCAGTTAAACTGAAGGTGCGCCTACATGAAAGCAAAGTCCCCAGGGGCCGTATTCACAAAACTCAAATTCAAACTTAACTCTAAGCACCGTGCTAACTTAAGTGCTTAATTTGGTATTCACAAAAGATAAAAGCATTGTACTTATCTTAGCGCTCAATTTAACTTTAGTGCTCATGCGCAAAACATTGTCATCATAAACGTCCCTACGCAACGACGCAGTTTTCAAGCCCAAGTTAGTGCACGGAAAATGTCTGCGTCGCACTAGCTTGTCATGCACGTTTTAGTTGTTTAAAAAAATAGTGAAAAGTTCATTTTATTATCTCTTTAGGGTGAAACAAATAGTGATGGTGATTTATCAGTATTCTCTTATACATGCTGGAAGGTAAGACAGTTATTTTGAATTTTATAGTCGGCAGTCACTGTGTAGTGCATGATATTGGTTGACGTAACGTAATCATGCCGCCCGCCTAAAATGTTACAAATCGATCTAAAATATCCGTTAGAATGTCATTGAACTACTATTTTAGAGCTTTTTCACACATTAACTTGAACTTGGCTTCCTTTTACAATAATTCGATACTGACAAGATTTCCCATAGCCCCTAAAATATCATTTTTTCCCAAAATAAGAGGGGCGCTTAGTAAAAATGTTTTGTGAATACTGCTTAAATATTAAGAGTCGTCTAAGTCGCATATTTAAGTAGGGTGCTTAAGTCGTTTTGTGAATACGACCCCCGAGGCCTACAAAGTAAATTTTTAATGTACATAAAATATGCAGATTTGGCAATAGCTTGATATTAAAATTGTTTCTTTTTTATGCAGATTAACCAAAGACATTTGAATGTAGCCTTTATTGCTTTATGAAATACACAAATACATGTATTGTAAAAAAGTATGCTTTTTAATAGATCACACTCAAGAATTGTTTAAAATATGTACATATTTGGCCACTTTAAACCTTGACATTCTAATACCAGAGAAATTATACATCTTTTGGCCAAATAAATAATTATGATATTGCATCAAAAATGATTAAATTAAAAGGATTGAAACAGTGAGATGTTCTGGAAAAATGAGACGAAACTGGGCAGAGGTTGGAATTCTTCTGACAACGCTGTTTGTTGCACTTCAATCATTGATCAACATGTCGCAAAAGTAAAATATTGAGAAAAAGGCCTTTGAAGTTTTGAGTTATTGTACGTGTTATATTAATAAAATGTCTGGGTTTTTTTTCTTAAAAAACACCTATTCCATACTATTTCTTAAGCACATCAAATAATTGCAGTTTTCTCCACTATGTCAATTTCCGTCTCATTTTACCAGAACACCTCACACACATGAAACTTGGTTCTTTTGATTGTGGTAAAAAAAAAAATGCAGAACATTTTTTAAAAAAATACCAAAGATTTGTATTAGCACTATTATTGGGTCTATTAGAAAAATACACATTAAAGTTGTTTATAAAACAGGCTGCCTGTGTTTAAGCAACGAAATATTGCACATGCGTATTGTTTTATCAACATATTCACTGTTAAAGCTGGAACTTAACAGGTTTGTTCTTTTGCACTATTTTTTGGCTTTAAAATGGAGAAAAAATTGCACCTCCTTTAATCTTTAATCCTTAATCCTTAATCCTTAATCCTTGATATAACAACTAGATGAATTGTATCTTAACTATTATATATTTGTATGGGTAACATATCACACAAAATTACTTGAATCTTAAAGAAGCTAAATTGCAACTGGTGGTCATTGTGTCTCAGGGGGTGCCTTAAGGTAACAATATTCTTGGGGGGTGTGGGACTAAAGGGGGAATTCTTTAGGTTTAAAGGGTGGGCGTTAAGTAAAAATAGTCTAGTATGTGGGACTTAGAGGGAGTCCCTCTGTCTCATAGCGTGATGCGTATATGCCTTTCACTATTCTCAGATTGTTTTTATATACACCATTCAATACGTCAACATACAGGCTGTCCCACAATGGGCATCGAGCCCAAAATGTTTCACCATAAGGATCAATATATAATTTGTTGGGCTTTTTTAGTCAATGTTTGCATACTGTAACCCTTCATAAGAATTTTAGAAAATCTGACTGACCAAACTGAAAATACGCTCAATTTTATTAGAGATGGTGATTTGGGAAGGGGGGTGGGGTGAAGTGAAAATAAATTTGTTTATCTGTCAAGTATGATCAAAAGAAGCAAAAACCAATACTGGAGTCGCAATCACGTTCAAATATTTTAATTCATTAGACAACTGCTTTGTTGCAATACATAAGTGTCGCTGTCAATAGTGACACTCCACTTTATACATAATTCTAACAAACACTTTTCCTTGTCCGGTTGAGTTTGTATTACGAGTAGTTTCAGTTTGATTAGTCCAAATTAAACATATAAGAGACCAAGTTTGACTTAATTACATGAAAAGTCTCGCACAATTAGGAGCGACTCCGTGAATAATTTCGGAGCAACTTAGTTTCACACATCGCTCGTTTCATAAAACCGAACTTTATGTGAACTTTAAAAGCACATTTATGTGAATGCTGGTAATTAGTTAAGTTAGGAGGTGTTACACTCTCTAAATAATGACGTCCATAATACATTGTGTTTAAAGATAGTAAAACATTTACTACCATCAAAACTACAGAATTTTTCTGAAATATCTTATAGTCCGGGAGCCCAGCGAGGTTTAATCATAATTGTGACCTTTGACCTTTTCTTAATTATGGATGGCACCACTTGAAACTTTCTTAAGTGGCAGATTGTGCTCCAGCAAGGTGTCGGGTACACATTGACACTTGTTTTATCCTTGCACTCATAATTAGCACCAATTATATTGTTTTTAATAAGTGTGCAAATTTTATTCAGTACAAGATAAACTTTCGATCCATTAAGAAAATAGGTTTGCACTCATATAAGCATATACTATACACGAAATTCAAGTTGTGAAACAGCGCTAACTAGATTATGCAACGCAGGCCCGCGCGCGAATATTTTTTCCCCAAACTAACTGGCAAATTCATGAATTATTCAGTAGTTGCATTGATCACTGTACAACACTTAGGTTCTAGGTCTCTTTTTTCCCTTAAATTAAAACTACTCCAAAGATATCAATTTGAATAGGAAAAACGAGGTGACCTAAAGAAGGATTCGAACCAGGGATCTTTAATCCACAGCCCATCCCACTACCCACTACACTACGTATAGCAGCTCGACAACAGCTGTTCTTTAAAGTGATTTAATGTAACTAAACTTAAAAACCTAACTTATCCAAATTACTGAATAATTCATGAAAACTGCCAGTTAAGGCCGGTTCATACTCGGCGCGAAAGCAAACGCGAACGCGAATTTGTGACGTCAGGGGGAGTTTTCGCGATGCGAAATCGCAAAAGTTGAACACATTTCAACTTGGGCGAATGTTCGCAGCGAATGCTTTGTGACGTCAAATTCGTATCACATTCGATTTCGCGTGAAGTATGAACCGGCCTTTACGTGTGGGAAAAGAATATTCGCGGCCCGCCCTACCCAAAATGGGCAGTTGACTGCGTGATGCCGCTATACATATTCCTAGTACATTCATGGTCGTATTTGCAAGAAAAGGTCGTGTCTCATTTTAGCAGTTAACCAGTTCGCGCCGGAGGACTATTTAATATAAACGCAAAGTTTTTCCAAGATTTAAAACGGATGACGCATAAACACGTCACGAGCAAGGCCGGAAATGTTAGGTATCAGAGAGCAAGACTAAAAATGCGTGGGTGTGCTTCCTGGTACCATCGACCTGAACCCGCCTCGGATTGAGTTTCGTTACAAATAATCCCGCGCCTCGGCTCGGTGATGTTTAAAATAATTCCGCGCGAACTAAGTTCGGGTGCTGCTGATAGAGTTCATTAGTGTCGATTCAAGTTCACGATTGCGTTGTCTGTTTTCACCCGAACGCGCAACTAATGATCTAGTTTGTGAGTCACTTTGTTAATGAAGCAAAATGTTGGCACGTGATTTGTAATGTTTTTTAATGATTTGTTTCTTTTATTTGTTTCTACTTAATTTAGTGCAATAAATAATTATCTTATTGCAAAGAGTTATCATAATTGGAGAATTGTTTTATAATTTTTTGCAAAGCTTGCCCCAATTTACTTTCTTCCATCTTAAAGCCGTGACGTAACTCGCGAATAAATAGAGAAACCATTGTTCGGGGCTAGGTTGATTCAGTTGGACGAGCTAGTCAAACCATGGGTCAAACCATAGAGAAAACGTTCGAGAGATCGAGACAACAAGATTAACCAATGGTTGAGTCTATGTGTTTAGGTATGGCAGCCAACGGACAAGACGTGTGTTGTGTCAGCTCTCCGAGTTTTCTATCAAAACTCGACACTAAGATACAGGATATCGTGTCTAAATTCCAAGTGTCGCCGCCTATGCCATTGCGGTCAGTGCTAAGTAGTGATTTTACCATTGATGAATTGTTACAAGCGAGGATTGTGATTTTTGAAGCTGCGATGGAGAAGTACCGTAAAGACGTCCAAGATGGCGACGAAACGGGCGACTCGTCAAAAAAGCTAAGTACAGTTTTTTCACTTAAATCCCGTAGATCTAATCAAACAGCATCCGATGACATCAAGGACCTATGTCTGTATATTTTTGGTCATCGGAACACTTTTCCCATGTCTTGTCTTAGTTCAGCTTGTCAGATAAATTACAAGCAAACAAGGCATACTACAGATCGGGACCTAACAGGTGTCACAACCCCCGATCAAGTCCCTGAACCCACCCCACAGGTCATTTATCAAGCCATCATACAGGTCCAAAATGACATAAAATTACTTGATCAGAAATTTTCAGACCAATTTGCAACACTATCTGGCCAGATTTCTCGATCTTCTTGTTCCCAAAGGGAAACAATAGACCACCTGAAGAAGGAATGTGACGCTCTCCATTCTACCATTGATATGCTGATGAGTCCTTCTTCTCGTGAAGCCCATGATGATTCAGAACGCCCGCCGAGTGCTCTGAGCCGGAACCACCCATGGACGCCCACAAGTCTAGCCAGTCCAGCGAGCCACCGTACAGCGGATCTCAGTCCAGCGAGCCACTGTACATTGGATGTCGGCCCAGCGGTTCTGGTACCGACAAGCAACCGCTTCGCTGCATTGGCGACAGAGGATCCCGTCATCACCGACTCCAGCACCGGTGATTCCCGGACCGAGGCCGAGTTGGTGATCGACTCGTACTTCGAAGTCTTGCAGCTAAACGGCCAGCCTGACACCGAGGAGCAGGGATCCTCCCCAACCCCAAACCATTTGCCCCATCCCTCAAAAACTAAAATGTCCTTAGAATTTGACGAGCAGCTGAATCAATACCGGAAAAAGCACAAGAAGCTGACCACTGCAAAGGACAAACCGGCACCTAAAGTAAAACAATCAGCATCCACACCAACGGAACACCACTGTGCAGATGTGCTTCTAATCGGTGACTCGATGATAAAACGGCTTCAGCCCAGGAGATTGAGCAGGCAAAAGAAAGTGATGTGCCACACCATGCGCGGAGCAAAAATCCAAGATCTTGCTCCCCACGCCATACAGCTGTCGACCAAGCACGACGTATCTCGGGTAATTCTCCATGTTGGGACCAACAACACATCCGACAACCCGGAGACCAAATCAACCTCAATCAACGACGGCAGCCAGTATCCCAGACCAGAGCACCCGCCCCGACACATTATCGAGGCCAGGAGTGGAACCAACATCTGAAAATGGTCAGGGAGCTGCTCAACCCACAAGGCAAGGTTCTAAAATAGACATAACAGATGGTATTATCTGCAATCAAAGTTCCGAGGGTTTCTCATTCGCCCATCTTAATGTAAGAAGCCTCATAAACAAATTTGACCATTTTAAGATTGTAATGTCTAAAAATCCATTCGACATCATCTGTCTAAACGAAACTTTTTGCGACGCCTCAATCTCTGATGACGAAATAACTCTACCAAATTATTCTATTGTCAGAAAAGACAGGAACCGACATGGTGGCGGTGTTGCAATTTACATTCGAGATACCCTAATGTTCTCTCGTCGTGAAGATCTCGAAATATATGATGTCGAGTGTATATGGGTTGAAATTAAGTGCAAACAAAGACAGCCTGTGCTTATCAGTTCTATTTATAGGCCTCCTTCAAGCTCTGTCGAATTTATGGGAAAACTGAGTGATATCCTTAATAAGGCCTCGTGTGAATGTAAAGAAATTATTACAACTGGGGACTTTAATTGTGATGTTTCAGAGGAATACGATAGTATGCAATCAAATCCAATTATTTCTTGCTTTAGTTTGTTCCAAATGGCGCAACTCATACATGACCCAACACGTGTCACTGAATCTACAAAAACTACCATCGATCTCATTTTTAGTTCCCACCCAGAGCTCATAAAGGACTGTGGTGTTTTACCAGTCCTAATCAGTGATCATTATCTTGTTTATGGGCTACACAGTTGGAAAACACCAAAAATGAAAGGTCGTTCAATAAATTTTCGATGTCTAAAAAATATAAACAGTGATGCATTTACGGACGATCTCCGTAATGCACCATGGCAAGATGTTTTTGGTTGTTATGATGTGGATAATGCATGGTCTATATGGTACTCCATATTTATGAGTATTATTAACCTCCATGCGCCAGTCAAAACTAAACGCATTCGGGGTGCCTCAGTACCGTGGCTCGATAGCGAAATTCTTAAACTTATGCGGCAGCGCGATCGTGTACACAAAATTGCAAAGCACACAGGCTTACAAATTCATTGGGATTCATACAAAAACCTGCGGAACAATGTTACTAATAAAATCCGCAGTAAAAAGAGTAATTACTACACATCCGCCATAGAAGAAAATAAAAGCAACTCTTCTATGCTGTGGAAAACTCTGAAGGAGGTACTCCCTAAGAAACAAAAAACTGTACCAAATTCGATTACTTCCCCAAATGGGGAAAATATTGACAATATCGCCGACATTGCTGATACATTAAATGAACACTTTTCAACAATCGGCAAGCGTACTGCTGGAAATTACCCTTTGCGTGAACTTGAAATAGATGACAATACTGACGCCTCTATATTTGATTCTGTTGATGAAGATTGCGTAGTACCTAACATTACAGAAGAGTTTGTTCGAAAGCAAATATCATCCATGTCGGTTGGGAAAGCAACAGGTCCGGATGGAATTGGTGTTAAAATGATTAAAATTGCTTCACCTTATATCATTAAATCTTTAACTCATATTGTTAACCTGTCTATAAGATGTGAGCGATACCCTAAAGATTGGAAACATGCTTTAGTAACACCAATTCACAAGGGAGGAGATAAATGTAGTACAGGTAACTATCGTCCAATTTCTATACTGCCAATTATCTCTAAGATTTTAGAAAGATGGGTGCACTCATCGGTATATAGATATCTTGATGAAAACAATCTGATTCCTAGTTGCCAGTCGGGATTTAGACCCCTGCACTCAACTGAAAGCACCCTACATGACTTAACAAACAAGTGTTTTGCGGCCATGGAGAATGGACAAGTTACAGGCAGTGTGTTTATAGACCTCAGTAAAGCATTTGATTGTGTTGATCATGAAATCTTACTAAAGAAACTAGAAAGGATGAACATGTCGTCTTCTGTAATAAATTGGTTTAAGTCGTACCTAAGTGAACGTAGTCAGTCTGTGAATATTGGCGGCACCATATCAAAGGTCCTGTCCGTAAACACTGGTGTTCCACAGGGGTCGATACTAGGTCCACTTTTATTCATTGTTTATACTAGTGACCTTCCATTTTGTATTGCCCCAAACTGCAACTTATTTATGTATGCAGATGACTCAACATTAACGTGTAGCTCCTCCAACATTAATATAATAGAAAGTAGCTTAAATACAGCTCTTACTAGTTTTCACAACTGGTGCGGAAGAAACAAGCTAGCTTTAAATGCCACCAAAACCAAATGCATGCTTATTGGTACTAGGCAGAAAATATCTAATGTTAATTTAAATGTATGCATTGCTGGTAGTCGTATTGAAAATGTGAAGTCTTATAAATGTTTGGGTGTAATTATTGATGAAGCATTAAGTTGGGGCCCACATGTCGAATACGTAAGAAAAAATGTGGTGTCTAAATTAGGTATACTAAGAAGAATCCGTGATTGTATTCCTCAGCACAGCTTGCACACACTATTTGTAAGTCTAGTTATGCCAACGTTAGAGTATTGTTGTACTGTGTGGGGAGGAAGGTACATATCTCACGATAATATGTTAAACAAATGTCTCAAAAGAGCCGCGCGGATAATCCTTAAATGTACCTTCCTCACCCCTTCAGAGGATATGTTTGCTCGTCTTAATTGGACCCCTTTTTCAAAAAGAGTCAAGTCAAAAAAGGCTATTCTTGTCTTCAAAAGTATCAACAAAATGACTCCTTTGTACATGACAAATATTTTCAAACCACTTACAGTAATTCGCGAAACAAGGCAATCAACCCACACGGCACTGAAAGTTCCTTTCGCCAAAAAAGAATGCTACGCCACAAGTTTCGCTGTGAGTGGTGCAAATATTTGGAATAATCTGCCCGAACAATTGCGAACATTGGACTCATTAAGCACATTTAAATCAGAGCTCCGACATGCCATCTGAGTGTTAGATATTATGCCAATTGCGCTGATCTACGGAGTTAGAACTTGGTTGCCACTATAATGTGGAGCCGGATAGGAATTTCCCCTTCTTATTTTTCACCTAAAAGGTTTTTTATTTGGCGGGTTTTCGCCTATCTCGTAAATCAGAATTAGTATTAATGTTTAGAATTCCTGTAATATCCTTGTATTTATAATATGTACTGTTATTTTATTTGATGATGTATGCAGGGCCCCAATGAAAACCAGTTTTAAACTGTTTGGGCACACCCTGGGTAAAGAAATGGAATAAATAAATAAATAAAATAAATTCGATCTAGCAGTATCGCCCAACCGAACTTGCTCCTATTTGCAAAGACTATGGGCGTTTTCCAAACCTCTGGCTTTGGCTCCATTGTGGCTCCACTCCATTGCTAAACTGCATAAACAAAGCTACAGATGACGACGAAGCTTGAGTTTAGAAGACGGTCTAGCTGCAGGCGCAAGCTTGCCAGCTGCAGCTAGCTCAGCTCAGGCAACGCCCCCAAGCTTTTCGACTAGTTGACTACAGAGGGCGCTCGCGTGCGCGGCAGAGCTAGCTTGGGGGGCGTGACGACGGCGCGGCGGCACATGTCTAGGCGGCATCAGCTGTTCTTTATCTTGTTATGCTTGTCGGAGAAAGCTGTTGGGTATCTTTACTGCAATCATGGTTTTCTTTATGGATTTGTTAGTTTCGGTGGTAGGATTTGTTCTGCTATTACTCGGCAGTCTGTTTCTCACATACACATTGTACTTGCACTATTTGCATGTCAAATACAGCCACATTCCAGGACCAAAACGAACAAGGTATAGTCCAGTCAAAATACATTTTGTTTTGTTGACCTCAAACAAATTGCAACAGATTGTTTTTCACCACAGTGCACTTCTATAAGGTCCCTAGAATGACATACTAAAAATCTACACAAATCCAAGTGGTGGAAATATGACTAATTTGCATAAATCGTTAATCCCTGCCGCGTAATATATGTATTCCCATATTTGGGTATATATATATATTTTTCATTTTTTAAAAAGTTTATTTTGGTGATTCTACATATCCTTACTTTAATAACATTTGCTAAATCATATGTGACTGAATAATTATGAGAACATAGTAATTATCAAAAATAACAACTTCGTGACCCTATAAATGTGCGCATATTATTACACTGTCTCCAGATATCAACAAGTAGTCAGTATTGTACGTGCTTCAAATTCACCAAGTTGTTCACTGGCACAGTTATCCTATTAAAACCTTATGGAAAATCATATAAACAATGATAACATTGTGATATTTAGCCCAGCAAACACAAACTGGGAGAAAATGGTGTGTCCCTAATTTGGGCTAACAAGTAGGTGAAGGGTTGCCTAAGGTGAGAGACTTGAACAAGTACTTCAAGGAAACCTCCCAAATTAAAGATTGTTGTTGCTTACAATAATCCTATCTACGTTAAAAATGTATTTTTGGGATTTCCTTGAACTTGTTGAAGTCTCCCATGTTAGGCAACCCTTTAACTACATTTTCCTCCAAATATCACAATGTTATCATTGTTCCTATCATTGTTCCTTATTTTTCATAAGGTTTAAATATGATAACTGTGCCAGTAAGCAACTTGGTGAATTTGAAGCTCACCAATACTGACTACTTGATGATATCTGGAGACAGTGTAATGTGCGCACATTTATTGGGTCACGAAGTTGTCATTTTTGATAATTACTATGTCCTCATAATTATTCAGTCACTTATATGATTTAGCAAATGTTATTAAAGTAAGGATATCTAAGTAGAATCACCAAAATACACTTTTAAAAAAATAAAATATATATATATATACCCAAATATGGGAATAATAATATTACGCGGCAGGGATTTACGATTTATGCAAATTAGTCATATTTCCACCACTTGGATTTTTGTAGATTTTTAGTATGTCATTCTAGGGACCTTATTGAAGTGCACTGTGGTGAAAAACAATCTGTTGCAATTTGTTTGAGGTCAAAACGTATTTTTCCTGGACTAGTAGTACATGTAGTAAGCATGCAATATATTCGGACCGCGCCATATTAACGTGCAGCCCGAAAGCAACTTGTAAAAGCTCATAAATACTCCAAAAAATAATTTTTTGTCGAAAACAATTTATCAAATCTGACAGTGACACCAAGTTTAGGGTATTTACGTTTCCCACAAATCTATTTTTTGTGACGAAAAGTTTTTTTACTTTGGAAATTCCATTCAATTCAACAACAGTGCATAGAGATATAGGTTGCAGTGCAGATATAGATGTGTGTTGCGGATCAGTATAGTTACATGTAGTACATTCTTGCGGTCAGCATGAAGTCACCAGGCCTTGTTTCTTGTATCTGATTGGTCAGTGGTGGCTGTTACCCTCTGGACTCGAAGGGGAATGAATAGTTTTGTGAATAGGTATTTTTAGGAGCTGGGCGGTGCGTGAATGTATATTCACGCACCGCAATGGCAACTCGTACGTTAAAGAACTATACAGAATTATAAAGAACGGCTTCCTCGACCAACTCGCCAATAGCATCCGACTGTTGTTAACGTTTGTCTTTTTCTTCTACAAATGGGTTATTTTAATCATAGAACAAGGCTGAACTTGGGAAAACCGGGTTAGGTACCGGTACATAAGTTTCTTGAAAAATACAACAAGAACCGCTACACTGGTTAGTTTTTAGTGACTTCCTATGCCTACATCACAGTAAAAAAATGGCGATTAAATCACCCATTTTGTCACTGTGATGTTAATTAGATACTTGTGTACATCACTTAAACTACATGTATTTTTAAAAGGTCCTGTACTACTAGCCCTAGTCTATGGCCCCGCACAGCACAGAGTGTACTCTAGTGCGGGGTCATAGACTAGGGCTAGTCCTGTACCGGTGTACACATTCACCGAATTTGAGCAATTCATAAACGAACCAAATTTTTAGCCTTGTGCATGTACTTGTTAGTGTTACCGTGTGAATATTAATATTCATATTTAAAAATGAAAAGGACTTCTCTTTTCGGAAAGAATGTAGTATTCTGACACTACATGTACATGTACTGTACTTCAGCAGTTGGAAAGTCATCAACATTTTTCAAGTACATGTGTATTTCCAACAAAATTGGAAATGTTTCTCGGTCTGACTTCAAGTAAGACATGTCTTTAAAACATTTTTGCACTGATTTATCTTTATTTAGGCTAGATGATATCTGAAGAAGAAAAACAGTGTCGAGTTGCAACATTCTTTCTAACTTGTGTATGTTACAAATGTGTTTGAAATGTGATATTAATATTACGCTGTTTGTGTGGAATTGCCCATGGGTTAATAATTATAAACCTATTATTTCTTCCCAGTTTTTATAATGGCAACTTGGCGGAAATTTCACAAGCGATTGCCAACAAGAGGTTGGTAGACGACCTGATGTTTGAGTGGTAAGAGACGTCAATGAATTTGTGGAGTTGTGGATGTTTAGTTCTCAAGTTTTTGGTTCCTTGCAAATCTTGAATATTTTTCATTTGATTTATAATGTTGATTCTTGCTTGGTATTCCAAAAAAAGTTTGTAACATTTTTACTTTATTTGTAAACCTTTTGGTTGATATGCCCCAACATGCACTCAATGCAACATTTATTTTTATTCAAACCCCCCCTCCCCCCCCCCCCCCTCCCTCCCTACCCCCCCCCCCCCCCCCCCCTCCCTCTCTACCCCCCCCCCCCCCCCCCTCCCTACCCCCCCCCCTCCCTACCCTCCCTACCCCCCTACCCCCCCCCCCCCCCTCCCCCCCCCCCCCCCCCCCCCCCCCCCCCCCCCCCCCAAGAAAAATCCTTGACAAATCAAGAAATAATAGAAGAAATAATAATAATAATAATAAATTAAAATAATAATACAAAAGTGGTATACAAACAAAAATAGGTCATTCCACCAAGTTGGAAACCCAAAGTGTGACATTATATAATTATACGATTATACAAATAATGAATGTTTACGAGTGCAATGGTAAGAATAATTTCATGAGGTGACAGATGGAATGTTCTATTCCACAAGGCAAAGTCGAGTGGAATAGAACATGCCAACTGTCAACGAATGAAAAGCATGAAAAACATCGATTGTTTTCATCCGGCGTCGAGCATTTATTCTTATGTTATTTTTGTTTTTTCGCGATCGCCGAATCATTATTTACTTTCAAATGAGTAAGATATTTCTTAATTTTTCGGTAATAAATATTTGTATTGTCCTTGTTATATAATTTATTGTAAACATATATTTTGGTGGATATGACAGAGTTCCCAATGAACTGTTTTTAAACCAGTTTGCGCCGTGATTATTTTGACATCAACGAGCCGAGGTGCGGGATTAGTAACGAAACTCGATCCGAGGCGGGTTCAGGCCAATGGTACCTGGCCTGAACCCGTCTCAGATCTAGGTTCATGAAAAACAATCCTGTGCCTGGGTCTGGTCAATGTCAAAATAATCCCGGTGCAAACTGTTTGAATGCCCCTTTTATGAATACAGGTCTAAGAAGTATGGAAGGGTCTTTGTCTTCTATATCCTTTACAAAGTGAATGTCCAGGTGCAAATCCCAGAAGCTGCCAGGGTAAGAGGATGGATGTTTTGACGTTGTGTTAGATTTTGTGATGTTTGTATACCCTGCGGGTCCGTCGCGGGTCCGTCGCGGGTCCGTCGCGGGTCCGTCGCGGGTCCGTCGCGGGTCCGTCGCGGGTCCGTCGCGGGTCCGTCGCGGGTCCCAAATGCCAGTGCTTTGTTAACCCTAACCCCCTTTGCCTTACTTTGGGCTAAAGAACTGCGTACTACAGAATACTACTTAGTATTTTGTAGCATTGGGTCTCTCCGTGACTGAAGATTGGGTGTGTACTGACAGAGTACAGATACTGCCAACGTACAGATACTGCCAACTACAAAATACTAATAGTAGCAATACATGTCAGTAATACTTACCTGGCAAAAAATGCAGTAGTCCAGCCTTGACCCAATGTGTCCCAAGTGACAATTTGTGCTGTAGAGTCTACACAGCATACATGGGCAATGCACACTCAGCAAGCAGAAGAACCCAATGCTAAAAAGTACTAAAAATAAAATAAATAATAAATAATAATAATAATAATAGGCTGTCTATCGCTAAGCGATAACGACTATGTAGAGCAAACAAGATAAAACAACAACTGATGCAGGCACAACTCGGTGGGTCAAAACAAAACAAAAGTAAATATATAGCTCATCAAAAAAAGTACTACGAGTGCAATAAGGGGTGAAGTACCCAGTACTAAAAATTACTACAGGCATTGCACAAAAGTCAGTGAGAGTACTGCATACTACTTTTTACTACTAGTAGTAAAAAGTAGCATTAGGTAGGGTTAGGGCTAAAGAGTGATGTGTGGCTATTATTTACCCAATGATCGGAAGGTAAAAGCTAAACATTGTTTTAGAATTTGGTGCAAGGAATAATTCGGTGTGATGAATAAAAGAAGGTGCACATCAAGTAGGCCACATGAGGGTGCCATATAAAAGGATGAACACCATCTTGAAAAAATAGGCAGGTGAAAATAGGCATGCTGAAAAAGCGATCGACAATGCCGATCAAAATCTTAGGATCCAGTGATGTTTGTTATAGCGGCATTGCACTGTACCGGTATGTCATAAACTCAGCCAAATTTAATAGGTACATTTTCAGCACCATAGGAGATGCCCTTTCTTTCCAGGACATCTTGGTTTTGGAGAACTTTCCCAAGTGGCAGGCAGGCTACCACTCCATGGAAAAGCTGTTTGGACAGCAATTCTTTGGCAAAGGCCTGGTGACGGAACTTGACCACGAGAAGTGGAAACCCATGGGGGCTCTGTTCAGCTCAGTCTTCCATCACAAGTAGGTCCCTAAGATGAAGAAAAAAAGGTCGACGAGTCACTCATCTATCGATTAAAAAAAATCTGTCCGTTTCTAATCATCATATTCGGCTTTAAGTCGCTTGTCCAGACTCCGCTGGGTCCGACTTGGGTCTCTTTATGGCGCATCTCCACTGGGCTCGGTCCTGGGCGTCCGTCGACTTGAGGCCCAGTAACTTCATATCAGTCCTCACCACATCATGCCAGGTCTTCTTCGGCCTTCCCACAGATCTCGTCCCTTCCACCACCATCGAAGCTGATCTTTTCACCCAGTCACCTTCGTCCTTCCTCTCCACGTGTCCATACCACCTCGGCCTGTTCCTCCTCATCACCACCTTGAATGATTCCACCTCCAGCCTTCTCCTCGGCTCCTCACTGGACTTCCTCTCCCTTAGCGTCACGCCACACATCCACCTCACCCTCATCCTTTCCAAACTTCTCCTCCTGGTCTACTCTCATCGCCCACGTCTCGCTCCCGTACACCATCCTGCTTCCAACACATGCTGCGTACACCTGCCCTTTCATTTTCAGGGGTGGCCCCTTAGATGTAAGAAACAAGGCCAACTCCCTGGACTTTGTCCAACCACTTCTAATCCTGGCAGTCACCGCTGACTCCACACCACCATCTGCATCCAGCGTGTCTCCAAGGTAGCAGAAGCTTTTCACCCTTTCGTACGACTCCCCATCCACCGCCAGGCCTTCCAGGTCAGCTGCGGATGGCTGTGCCACTTCACCCCTGCACCTCTTACACTCGAACATCGCACCTCTTGCTGCTATCAGGCTCCCCTTCACGCCGCTGCACCTCCTGTGGACCCACTTCCTTCATCTCGTACATCTCTAAACAGTGAAATATGATTCTAGAATTCTTGCTCTGTTTAAAAGTCTACATGTATCTTCTGAAAATAGGGAAAAGAGGGAAAAGAAGCAATCGGCGCTACCGGTACACGTTACCTCAACTTGCAATTCAAATATGTTACCTGGTTTTTAGTTGTTTGTACTCGTTCTCATAGTGTACTCAGAATTGAGTATGTGAGTGTATTTGTGTGTACCTGTGCTCACAATACACTTGTGCTCATGTAAATGTACTCATTCTTTCCTAAGACTCACAATTGAGTACACAAGTAAATTGTGTACTTACTTGTACTCTTGAGAATCATGTACTCGTACTCGTGTACACGTTCTCTCCTACATGTAAGTGCTGGATTTTTTTAAAGAATACACCCATTGAAATGTGGTTGTTCTAGCCTCCACCTAGTTGTGGGGACAGGTTCTTTTGTTTGGGAAAAAACAGACCGAGTAGTGGGGACATTTGTGTTTCCCCATAGCGTGTCTCCAGTAAAGGGGTTTAGAGGTAGAATTGGGTTAGGGTACATGTATAATAAAATACAATGGAAAAGACAAATTAGGCATAACCAAAACAAATGTTATGTTGGCTTAACGGGCCCAAAAAAATAGGGTAGGTACATGTAGGTAGGGATTGTTTTTGTTTTTTTTCCTTCCTCCCAGCAATGAAAATGATATGTTTTCTAATTGTTTAAGCCGGTAGTGATACACGATAGCGTGTCCAGGTTCAATATATACACAATCCACACACACAACAATGAGAAACGGTCAGAAATGGTTTCAAACGTATTTATAACTAGATTTATATAGATTTTAATCATTAAATTTCGTCCCTTGAAAAAAAAAATATCCAGGGTCGGCCGTATTTTTAGGGTCGGTCGGGTTACGCCAACATAACATTTTTTTTTGTTATGCCTTAGGATGATGTTGAAAACTTTAGAATTTTAGATTGTTTGAGTTTAGAGAGATTTCTCTTAGCACACAGACCCCAAGGATTGTCCCCATAACGCAATGTACAAAAAGAAATCGCGTAATCATGGAAAATACTCCCAGATGTACATGTACTCATACTCCTGGAAATGTACATGTACTCGTACTACTCATACTCACGCCTGACTACACCCTAACCTTCCCAACTGCATCAAAATTCATCTCATCCATTTTCAGGCCTGGCTTGACTAAATTTTGATGGATTATGATGGACTTGGGCCAGGAGGCTTGAAGCACTGCTGGCAATCTGATTTTTGTCCATCATGAAGTACTGCAGTTGACATGTGTACAACGTCCATCAAAAACAACCAATGCTTCAGTGGTGGTTTCATTATATCATAAATGTATAAGAAGCACAATGAGTGATAGATTTTGATAGATGTGGTCCTCTCTTTAGTAAAAAAGACAGTAGAAATGTTAAGAACCATATGTTTCACAAATGTACGTTGTGTTCATTTTTTCTGTCAAGCTTTTTGAAAACGTGCATTGTCCAGTTCAATGCCAGCTGTGACCAGCTCCTTGAGAACTTGTCCAAGAAAGCCGATGGGAAGACTGAAGTCAACATGCTAGACATGTTGAACAAGGTTTCTCTGGATTGCATCAGCAAGGTAAGCCAACCTACACTACATGTCATACAGGTCCGAAATGAGGTGTGGAGATTATCGGCCGATGGCAATTCACCAGAGTCAATCACATATCTATAAAACCCAACTTGCCTCAGGGTTCGGCTACATAGTGAGGATGAAAAACAGCCGACATCCAAAACTAATTTAACTAGAAACAATAGCAGGGGCAGGCCAAGAAAGAGATGGGAAAATGACAATGGTTAACAGCACCTTCTACCTTGAATATCGTAGAGCGCAAAATGGACAGAAATAAAGAGCAAAAATCCATGGAGCCAATGTCTTTTAGGACATACACATGTAGTATAAGATTCGATTAAATAAGATTAGAATACATTTCCAATAAAATCAAAATTTGGCAAATTTGGTCAACAGGGAGACCTGTATAGTTCTTTGAATATTGGTGACCACGTCCATTTTGGCCAAAATAGCACAAAAACCGCTGATCAGATTTTGCTAAAACTTAAACTTTTGGGTATTTTTCATTTAAAATAACCCTTTAAAACGAAATCTGAACTAATTTGAAGGTGGTGGGGTTTAATTTTGTTGGGTGGGGGGGGGGGGGTTGATTTAACACAGAATGACCTTATTCCAGATTAAATCAACTGTTTTTGTTTTATGTACTTTTATAATAATAATAATAATAATAATTTAGAGACTTGTAATGCGCACATATCCACCCTGCTGGGTGTTCATGTCATATTGTTGCTGAATAAATCGATCAAATCAAATCAAAACTTCTCATGGATGCCTCACCTGAACCTCTCATATGTGCCTCACCTGAACCTCTCATAGGTGCCTCACCTGAACCTCTCATAGGTACCTCACCTGAACCTCTCATAGGTGCCTCACCTGAACCTCTCATAGGTGCCTCACCTGAACCTCTCACAGGTGCCTCACCTGAACCTCTCACAGGTGCCTCACCTGAACCTCTCATGGGTGCCTCACCTGAACCTCTCATGGGTGCCTCACCTGAACCTCTCATGGGTGCCTCACCTGAACCTCTCATGGGTGCCTCACCTGAACCTCTCATGGGTGCCTCACCTGAACCTCTCATGGGTGCCTCACCTGAACCTCTCATAGGTGCCTCATTTGGACCTCTCATAGGTGCCTCACCTGAACCTCTCATGGGTGCCTCACCTGAACCTCTCATGGGTGCCTCACCTGAACCTCTCATAGGTGCCTCACCTGAACTTTTCATGTGTGCCTCACCTGAACCTCTCGTTGGTGCCCTGCATGAACCTTACCTAAAATGTACATGAACTTCCCTGATGAACCTTAAAAATAAAACGTCTTTGAACCAAGGAACCTGTTGATTGACAAACAATGAAGTCAAGTGATAGTGATACAAATGAGAAACACCAACAAATGTATCTTTTTCAGGTTGCATTTGGTCTTCGCATGAACGTGATTGATGAAGAGAAGCCACAGCTCATTGCAGATGTCAGGTGTGCAACAGAATCACTATTTGAAGACTTCTTAAAGCCACTATTATGGGTAAATTCAACACATGTTTAATAAACAATATTCTTGGTCGAAGTCCCATGTCTTTACCCAGTTCGTGCCAGATGATGTATATAAACGCAAAGTTTTCCCTAGATTCAAAACGGATGACGCATAAACACGCCACGAGCAAGGCCGGCAATGTCTGTCAGCAGCGAGCAAGGCTGGCAATGCGTGGGTGTGCTTCCGGCACTATCGGCCTGAACCCGCTTCGGATCGAGTTTTGTTTAAAATAATCCCGCCCCTCGGCTCGGTGATTTAAAAATATTCCCGGCGCGAACTGGTTAAGATTGATTGTCATTAAGAATCGTGCTGTTAACCCTCCTATGCAGAAGTCACAGACTGTTTTTGTGTGCATAATAGTGATTGTACATATAGTCTTGCTCCAAGACTGAGTTTTTCATTTGTTCCGGGGCGTGGCGTTCGTCTATGCAGTTCATCAATCATCAATACTCCGAAAATGGGCTTATTGAGGGCGCCCTTGATTATCACGAGATTTGTTTCTCAACTCGGTCTTGACGCAAGAGTCGCGTGAACCCATAAAATTCCGAGAACATTCCAAGCATAGCTCAAATAGCTACTTGCCCCCGCATGCGCGCTGAGTCATTTTCATTTAATGTAGTGTATACGATACACGATGTGTGTTTCCCAAAAATTGCCCACGGCACCAATGCACAAATGTGGTTTCTTACGCGTCCACAAAAGGCAAACATTTTTCCGGCTGCCATGAAATCAGGACTACTCCCACGGTACAGAGGAAGGAATGGACCCAAATCACTCAAGTTTAGGGAGTTGTTTAAATTAGGCACTATGTCCTGAAATCCGTGTCGCCCAATTTGAAAACGTTGCGTTTTTCTTGTGTGAAACGAGTTTCAAGAGTCAAAAATTGAAGTGACCCCTGAAACTCGAGTTAGTACCGGGGTGTAGTCGTGATTCCATGGCAGTCATCAATGACATTTTCCACAACCTGTAAACAAATTTTGGAATGAGTTCAGAGACGGGCCAGCAGGATGTGCCTGAAAGTATCTAAGGGAATCGTAACTTACGAGGAGAGAGCCCTGAACTGGATGTCTTTGGAGAACAGACGGGCAAAGCAGTCTGTCACATTTGTAATGAAATGTATCATTGACTGCCATTCTGTTCATAGTAATATAACAGTTAACCCTCGTCACCAAGATCTTGATATTTAAACACAGTGTGCCAGAACGCTTGCCCCCAAGAACTCCATCACCCATTCATTTCTGCGCATCTGAAGCAACCTTCCCTCTCATATTAAAGACTTGGTTATACTCGACTCTTTAAGTTCATTTACAGAAGTTTATCTGACCACTTTGGTCTTGGATAACTTTTTTATGGTGCCCATCTGATATCTACTGTACATGTATACGTGTACAAGTTCCTTTTTCTGTGTGTATTCAAGTATGTTTTTTAGCTTTTAGTAGATTTTGTTTGGATTTTTGTTTAGGTGTGTTAATATTATTATTTGTGTGTGGGTGTGTGAGTTAGTATTTCATACGCACTGTGGACTTGCGAACAATTGACGTCTACAGGATGCGGAAAGAGGTTACGGTTTGTGGACTTGGACAAGTCCATAGTCTGTTTTGCCTTTTAGGAAAAAGAGCTTTAGAAGAAAAACGTGTTGGGGTTTATAGAAAAGGTAAGAGGAACAGCTGAGAATCCCAGAATCAAAACTTTGAGGTTACATTTCTTTTGGGGAAGCCAACTACACGAAGACAAAGAAATGTCCACAGTATGTATGTATGTATGTATGTATGTAAAGTGAAGCTCTATGTTCTATCATACAACTAGTTGTGGGAACAGGTTCTTTTGTTTGAGAAAAGCTGACCGAGTTGTGGGGACATTGTCCTGTCCCCATAGCATGTCAGGTCTTCAGTAAAGGTGTTTAGAGGTAGAATTGGGTATAATGAAAAAAAATGGAGAAGACCACATATTAGGGTGATGTTGAACAATTAGGTCAAAAGAATTTTCTGAGTTTGAGTTGAGAGATTTTCCTCAGCACACGAACCCTATGGAGTGTCCCTTTAATGTGATGTACGAAAAGAACGCGTGTATGTGTGTGGGTGTGTGCTCTTGTATCGTATTACGATCGAGGATCGAAACACAAAAGAGAACAAAGGGAACAAAGAATCCTCGAAGGACGGTTTCCTTGTCCGAATTTGAACCTCGATCGTTCGGGTAAGCGCTTAGATAATGGGGTTAGGTTATACATGTACATGTAGTACAGGAATAAAGGAAAACACAATAGGGGATCCTCGGTCGTTATGTGGTTCACGACTGCGTGTGTGCTCTGGAACCACATAACGACAGAGGGGCGAGACACAAAAGAGAACAAAGGGAACAAAAGCCCCTCGGTCGGCGGTATGAATGGCAAAATTTGGTCCTCGATCGACGGGGCAAGCGCAAAGCAATGGGGTTTGGGTATAACATAGGAATAAAGGAAAACACAATATCGATCCTCGATCTTTATGTGGTTCATGTACTCTCAAATTTGTATCCTAGTGGAGACATCTCTTTGTTCTCGTGTACAAACTGCTTAAAAAGTCGGGCACCTTTTTCAAAATGCTCCTATTTCAACCACAATTAATTTCCTGGGTTGAAATTTCGACCCAATATACCCTATATCATACCCTAACACAAACACTAACCCTAACCCACATCCTAAACCTACATGTAGTTTTTGAGTAATTTGAGGCACACTCCAAAAATCTAATTCGTGAAATTCCCTGTGGCGACCTATTCATCTATAGAAATTTACCCTCCAGCGTCCTTTTGTCTCCATTATACACATTGTGTTCAGGTCTCCAGAGGGTACCGAATTTCAGATCATTAATCGCAGCCCTATGGGGAAGGTAACACAATAGGATAAATTTACCCCAGAGCAAAAATTCTTAGAAATATATGTAACGGCGAGTACAACTACACAGTATTTTAGGTCATGTACATTACAGGGCATATAATCGGTATAGTTCCAGGCAGGGGCCATTGGTCATGACCTTGAGGTCAAGTGTAAGTCCAGGGTAAGATTGGTATAAGTACACGTAGCATTTCAAGTTTGTAGTTTCATGGAGTAGTATATAGTTAAAACAATTAAGCCCACCGTGAAGTTTAGGAGTAGAATAGGAGTTCCCACACAGTCGGTAAGTGTTTTACTTAATAATAATATTGATGCTGATATACCCTAAATTCTAGTAAATGGGGATTGATTGGGCGATTATTGGTTAAAGGGAAAAAATATGTGACATGTTTCTGATAATCATCCATGATATCGGGTGTAAACTAAACTACATGTGAATACGAATACAAGGTTCTTGTTTTAGTAATGTTCAAATGAATTAAGTTTGTCAACAAGACAATTCTGGAATTGTTTTTGGTTAATAGGACACTTCAAGGATTTTCTTGGTTAGTTTAGTTTCATTGATGATTTAATCTGTTATCTCTTTATATTGTTTATGCATGAAATTTAAGGCCTGCATATTTGTGTTTTCTAATTGCAGTTAACCGCACACGCACACGTATATGCATACGCAGCTAGAATAAGTTAACCAGCTAGGATAAGCTACGCAACGCTAAGTTACACTATGTTAATGAATGTATGTTGATAAGTTAATGAAAGCTACCGATACGTTGTAATCTACACCAGACTGTACGCTATACCATAGGATGAGAAGAATAAAGATTACACGTAAAGCGAGTTCACGCTCATGAATTCCTTTCTTATGTACAGACGGTACATAGAAGTTAACGACTGTTGGCCCAACAAATAAGACATTGAAAGTATGGAATAGGGCAATGTTGAGACCACACCCTTACAGCCAGACAAGGAAGATGCTGCAAGTGAATGTGGCTCAGTTGCGTCACACTTGTCAGACAGAAGTTCAAGTTCGAGGTGCAGTACTACATCAAACGACAAGCACAAGGAGGCGAAAGCGAGGCTGGTGATGTCGAAACTAAAGATGGAACAGCTGCAGAGGAAACAACGACTGGAGAGCTAGAGGATCGCGCTGGAGCAGAGGCTGCAGATGATAGATGTGGAGAATGAATCAGAGCAGGCGGAGTTAGAGAAGCAGTTTTGGGAGAAGGAAATGAATGCCAAGGAAGGCATCATAGCAGAAGGACAGGAGAAGCAGACAGATAGTCAACAAAGGAAATCCCGCCCTGAGACCTCCCAAGATGCTACAGACGCACAGGTGCATAGCACCAACGACAATCCACAGTCTCCATCATTGGTACCTGCTCAGTTCACACGAGGCACTCCAGTAAACCAGTTATGGGATGCAGTGAACGAAAGTCCAACAGTAACCTTCCCCAAGCGAAGTGAAGGTCATAACATTGCGTTTCCACCTCAGCCGACATCAGCCCAAGGTCCCCAATCGACGCCAGACCAGACTAACGTAGTGACCCAGCTGTGTCAGGCACTAACCCTCACAATGAATATACCAAAGCCCGACATAAAATCGTTTAGCGGAGACCCAGGAGAGTACTGTGGATTTGTCAAGAGTTTCGAAGTTAACATTGGCCAGAGGGTGACAGATGCTCGCACCAAGATGACGTATCTCATTCAATTCTGCAAGGGCAAGGCAAAAGAGAGCATCGAGATTTGCGTGTTGATAGAACCAGAGGCTGGGTATGAGAGAGCATGCAAAATTCTACATGACCAGTTTGGACAACCCCACCTTATTGCCCGCTCGCTCATCAACAAGGTCACAGGAAGACCCCAGATCAAACAGAATGACGGCACCGTCTTATGGGATCTTGCCAGAGACATGAGGAGGTGTGAAGTAACCCTGTCCCAGATGGGGTATGAGGCGGATATGAACAGTTCTGACAACATGCTCAAAATACAGAACCTATTGCCCATTTATCTACAATCAGAATGGGCAAAGAAGGCACAGACGATGATGGAGTACAGAAGGGACCCCCAGTTTGCGGAGATGACGGAGTTCCTAGAGCAGAAGGATAAGATAGCCAGCAATATGTATGGTCGGAACATAGCTAAAGCAACCTACCCCCCCAGCCAGTCAGCAAGGCCTAAGACGACGTTCAAGCCAAACAAGGTGACAACAAGTTGCAACCAATGTAGTTGGTTCTTACAATCTAGACGTCCCCCCTAAGAAGGCCAAACCGCCACTGAAGTGTCGGTGTTGTTCCCAACCTCATCACTTAGCTGAATGCAAAGTATTCCAGCAGAGATCCTATGAAGAACGCCGCCAGTTTGTCCGGGATAACAAGTTATGCGACAACTGTTTCATCCCATGGCATGTTGCAAGGCGTTGCCGATACAAGCCGTTTTGTGATGTGAAGGGATGCACTTGGAAACATCACGCTCTTCTTCATCCACCCAGCAAGCCAGCGGCCAACACTGAAGAGCTGAATCGCAGCAGAACTACGGGAGATACGCAGATAAAACCAGTTGGCACTGTTGGTACTACGACTGGGGCTGGGAGACAGCAAATGCCGAAGAGAGTGGCTCTAAGGGTGCTACCAGTTAAGGTTGTACACAATGGCATTGAAGTAGAAACCTGTGCTCTACTGGATGACGGGAGTGATGTCTCTCTATGCGACGAAAGCTTGGCTAAGCAACTGGATCTCAAAGGTGAAAGGTCAATTTTTTCCCTCGCTACAGTTGGAGGAACCAGCAGATGTAATGGAATGGAGGTCAACCTAAAGGTGAAGTCCATCCAAGATAAAGAAGAGCTGGACATTCCAGGGGTGAGGACTGTAAAGGCCTTGCCAATTTCCAGAAGTTTTTCCAAATCAAATTGATCTGAAGAAGTGGGCGCACTTGGAGGGCATCATATTTCCTGTACTGGACGAGAAAAAGGTACAACTATTGATAGGCGGAGATGTGCCAGAGGCCTTTTGGGTTTTAGAAGAATGAAGGGGCGGCCGTAAAAAAACGTATGCAGTCCGGTCACCCTTAGGATGGTCCCTCATCGGTCCTACATCTTGCGCTAAGAGAGACGCAAACACCTTCCATATCAACCATGCCCGGTTCCAGGATGAAGGGCTCCAGAGGCAAGTGGAGAGATTTTGGGAGATAGACGACGGGGGAGCTATGGTAGACTCCAAACGTGCCGACTCTGTAGAGGACCGTAGAGCAAGAACTATAATGGAGGAGATCGTGCAACAGGTCAATGGCGATTATGAAGTTGGGCTCCCATGGAGGAGGCCTAGTCCTGACCTACCAAACAACCGTGTTCTTGCAGAGTCCAGACTAGGGTCTTTGAAGAAACGTCTCCTGAGAGATGATACACTGTATCAGCAGTACAAGAGTACCATTGACGACTACATCCAAAGGGGCTATGCCAGGCCGGTCATGAATGAGAGGGAGGATGCGGGGGTGAAGTGGTATCTGCCACATCATCCAGTTTTTCATCCCCAGAAACCTGGCAAGATGAGGATGGTGTTTGATTGTGCAGCAAAGTACCGAGGCACATCAATCAACGATCAGTTGCTAAGAGGGCCAGATTACACGAATAGCCTAGTTGGGGTTCTGACCCGTTTTCGAAAGGAAACCGTGGCTTTAGTTGCAGATATTGAGGCCATGTTTAATCAAGTAAGAGTGCTGGAAAAGGATAAGAATGCCTTACGATTCCTCTAGTGGCCAGACCATATTATGTCAAAGGAACCGAGTGATCACCAAATGCTTGTGCACATCTTTGGTGCCACGTCCTCACCTAGCTGTGCGGGATTTGCTCTCAGGAAGACCGCAGAAGACTATGGGGAGGAGTTTGGACAGAATAACTTCTACGTAGATGACCGTCTTAAGTCAGTGAGTTCAAAGGAGGCAGCTATCAGTCTTGCTGGTGATCTGATCGGCCTCCTGAACAAAGGAGGTTTTAGGCTGAGGAAGTGGGTTAGCAACGATCGAGATGTTTTGGCTACCATACCGACCAGCGAAAGAGCACCGTCCATCTTGGACTTAGATGACCTGCCTCTCGAGCGCACTCTTGGCATACAGTGGAATGCAGAAGCGGATATATTTGGCTTCAAAGCTGTCCTGAAGGAAAGACCAACAACCAGAAGGGGCATTTTGTCTACTGTAAGCTCATTGTATGATCCTTTAGGATTCTTGGCACCGTTTATACTTCCAGCCAAGATTCTACTTCAAGATATTTGCAGCCAAGGACTCGGCTGGGATGAGAAAGTGGAAGAACGAGATATGTTAAGATGGAAGAAGTGGTTAGATGACCTGCCAAAATTGGAGGCTGTAACCATTGAAAGGTGTCTAAAGCCAAAGGAGCTCTGGGACGATATGGTTTATCAGCTTCATGTCTTCTCAGATGCATCAGAGCGAGGGTATGCAGCTGTTGCCTACCTACGAATGCATAATGGGTCAGGGAAGATCCATTGTTCATATGTGCTTGGGAAGGCCAGGCTTTGTCCAAAGAAGTTCCTCTCTATCCCTAGATTGGAATTGACAGCAGCCGTACTGGGAGTGCAGCTTAGTAAGGTGATAGGGGAGGAGTTGGATCTGCCTACATCCGAAGTTGTATTGTGGACTGATTCTACATCAGTACTGCAGTACATCAGAAGTGAGAGTAGACGTTTTCACACGTTTGTAGCCAACCGGGTAGCAAAGATCCATGACGCCACTGACGAATCCCAGTCTACATATCTCCAGTGGAGATATGTAGATTCAGAATCGAATCCCTCGGATGACGGATCTAGGGGATTGAGTGCAGATGAAGTGATCAAGAATGATCGATGGCTAAAGGGACCTGAGTTCCTTCGGAAGGGCGAGGATCATTGGCCAGTTCCACCTGTGGTATTGCGAGGTACCTTTCCAGACCCAGAGATGCGACAGGACAGCAAAGCTTTGGAAGGCGATCCCGAAATTAAAAGGGTAGTCGCGCAGACAAACCTTGTCCCAGAGAAGCCGAAGCTAGAGGAACTGGTATCCAGGTATTCTTCGTGGAATGGAATGAAGCGTGGAGTCGCCTGGTTGCTGAGATATCGTGATTATCTCGGTGCCCGTGCCAAGGGGAAACTTAACGAGGGTGACTTTAACAGCAAGAGGCTGTCTTTGTCAGAGCTGCAGAGAGCTGAAAGAGAAATTATCAAATACACCCAGAGGCAGTCATTTCCAAAAGAGATTACTGCACTTGAGGCCAGTCTGGAAGACAGCGGGGGAAGTAGCAAGAGGGTTCCAAATACACTACAGAAATGGAGCCCAATTCTAGTAGAAGGAGTTCTGCGGGTAGGTGGACGTCTTAAGAATGCGCCACTCCAGCATGACCTTAAGCACCCAATCATCCTACCAAGTGACCATCAAGTGACGAAGCTGCTGATTGAACATCATCATCTGAAGGTTGGTCACTCTGGGGCAGGTATGACTTGGACGTCACTCAGACAGAGATTCTGGATAATGAAGAGAGGATCTGCAGTGAGGCGAGTGATCGGGAAATGTTTCCCGTGCAAGAAAAGAAATGCACCCCTTTGTCAGCAGTTGATGGCTGAGCTACCGACAGAAAGAGTCACTCCAGAGAAGCCCCCTTTCACCTACGTTGGAGTGGATTATTTTGGTCCACCTAATGTCAAGCAAGGACGTAGTCACGTCAAGAGATACGGATGCATATTCACGTGCCTCACGATTAGGGCCGTCCACATAGAGATCGCCAACTCACTTGACACCGATGCATTCATAAATGTTCTACGTCGGTTCATTAGTAGAAGAGGTACATGTACACCAGAGAAGATAATAAGTGACAATGGCACGAATTTCACTGGTGGAGAGCGTGAGTTACGAGAGAGCATCACAGCCCTAAACAAGCAGAAGGTTGGAGTCTTTCTTCAGACACGGGGAATTGAATGGAAGTTCAACCCTCCAACTGCGAGCCACATGGGAGGAGTTTGAGAGCGGATGATACGTTCTTTAAGAAAGATCCTCAAGAATCTCCTTCAAGAGCAGGTGGTTTGTAATGAGGTGCTGCTTACCGTGACTGCAGAAGTGGAGGCCATTTTGAACGCTAGGCCGCTCACGCAGCTCAGCTTGGATCCCAGAGATGAAGAACCACTGACACCAAACCATCTACTTCTGATGAGACAAAGCCCCAACATCCCGCCAGGAGTTTTCGTGAAGGAAGATGGCTACGGCCGGCGCAGATGGCGTCAAGGGCAATACTTGGCCGACCAGTTTTGGAGGCGATGGAGAAGGGAATACTTGCCACTTCTGCAGCAGCGTCAGAAGTGGACCAAGCCAAAACGAGACCTTGAGATAGATGACCTCGTATTGGTTGCCGCTGACAACGAACCCCGTGGAAGGTGGCTGATGGGGAAAGTAACAGACACCTACCCGGATAGATCAGGGAGAGTACGTACGGTTGAGGTGAAGGTTGGGTCCAGATACCTACGACGACCGATAGCGAAGCTCTGCTTTCTGGAAGGCGCAACTAAATAGAGGACTGTTTATAGTTAGAGGACACGCCATTACTTTATTAGGAGAGAATGAACATTAATAAGGTGTTCATTAGGGCTGGGTGTAACGGCGAGTACAACTACACAGTATTTTAGGTCATGTACATCACAGGGCATATAATCGGTATAATTCCAGGCAGGGGCCATTGGTCATGATTTTTTAGGTCAAGTGTAAGTCCAGGGTAAGATTGGTATAAGTACAAGGTAATAAATAATAAGTACACCAGTAGATGTAGGTAAGCCCAGGCCAGGCCATAGGTTATGGCCTTTAGGTCAAGTTTAGTATGTAGACCAAGGAGCGGCTTGTATTTTAGGGATTGCTGTCGACTGCCACGTAGCATTTCAAGTTTGTAGTTTCATGGAGTAGTATATAGTTGAAACAATTGGCCCACAGTGAAGTTTAGCTGACAATAAACCTGTAGAATAGGAGTTCCCACACAGTCGGTAAGTGTTTTACTTAATAATAATATTGATGCTGATATACCCTAAATTCTAGTAAATGGGGTTTGATTGGGCGATTATTGGTTAAAGGGATAAATATGTGACATGTTTCTGATAACCATCCATGATATCGGGTGTAAACTAAACTACATGTGAATACGAATACAAGGTTCTTGTTTTAGTAATTGTTCAAATGAATTAAGTTTGTTAACCAGTTCGCGCCGGGATTATTTTAACATCGCCGAGCCCACGGGCGGGATTATTTTTAACGAAATTCGATCCGAAGCGGGTTCAGGCTGATAGTGCCGGGAAGCACACCCATGCATTTCCGGCCTTGCTCGCTGCTGACATACATTTCCGAACTTAAATTTGGCGTGTTTATGCGTCATTCGTTTTGAATTTGGGGAATTTTTTGCGTTTATATACGTCATCCGGCGCGAACTGGTTAACAAGACAATTCTGGAATTGTTTTTGGTTAATAGGACACTTCAAGGATTTTCTTGGTTAGTTTCATTGATGATTTAATCTGTTATCTCTTTATATTGTTTATGCATGAAATTTAAGGCCTGCATATTTGTGTTTTCTAATTGCAGTTAACCGCACACGCACACGTATACGCATACGCAGCTAGAATAAGTTAACCAGCTAGGATAAGCTACGCAACGCTAAGTTACACTATGTTAATGAATGTATGTTGATAAGTTAATGAAAGCTACCGATACGTTGTAATCTACACCAGACTGTACGCTATACCATAGGATGAGGAGAATAAAGATTACATGTAAAGCGAGTTCACGCTCATGAATTCCTTTCTTATGTACAGACGGTACAATCTATTTACCCCAGAGTGGAAACGCCATAGCTTTAAATATTACAATAGGACAAAGGAAAACAATATGCATAAAAAGGGATAAAAAGTGATATATTTTTCCATAAGGCATTAAAAAAAAAATTGTTATGTTGGCGTAACGGGCCCAAAAGAATAGGTAGGTAGGTCGGGATTTTTTTTTTTTTTTTTTCTTTTTCTTTTTCTCCCAGCAATGAAAATGATATGTTGTCTAATTGTTTAAGCCGGTAGTGATACACGATAGCGTGTCCAGGTTCAATATTTTCACAATCCACACACACAACAATGAGAAACGGTCAGAAATGGTTTCAAACGTATTTATAACTAGATTTATATAGATTTTAATCATTAAATTTCGTCCCTTTAAAAAAAAATATCCAGGGTCGGCCGTATTTTTAGGGTCGGTCGGGTTACGCCAACATAACATTTTTTTTTTGTATGCCTAACCGCAGTACTTCAAAGTGAACAGTTTCTAAAAATGCATTATACTATCCAAAGCTACTGTACTTCTTTCCAAGTAAGTTTTTATTGCCATGAATTTTTTGAGTAATTACCAAACGTATACGATCCCTTAAACTACACGAAGACAAAGGAATGTCCACAGTACTTGTTTTTGTCCTTGTTTTCTTTTCCTCTATCTTCCCCTTTTGTCTAACTTTTCACTCTTCCTACTATCCTTAATCTTCGTCTCCCCCCCCCCCCCCCCCCCCCCCCCCCCCGGCCCATTCCCAACTATGTCAGTCTTGTCTGCCTTACCTTTTTATTTTATTTTTTATTTATTTTTGCACATTATTCCCACATAACTCTATAGACAATTTATGTTTTTAGTGATTCGCAGATACAAAAGTAGATGCAGCATTTTTTTTTTTAAATTCCAGTGCAACCCATTCAAGTCCGCTAGGGAATATCGCAAGAGGGCGCGACAGGTTGTCAGGCGCATTCGCAAGATGGCGCGTGATTGCATCATGAGCACCCTGGATTCCCTGAAATCCAGTCAGATGCTGGATAACAACATACTGGCTCACATACTGCAGACGTCACTGCAGAACAATGATAACGGCATTATAACGGAGATGGATTTGGAGAAGATGGTCGACCACTTTGTCACGTTCCTGTTAGCCGGTAGGAGTACAAAAGTTCCTGTTTTAATAGCAGTTGAAAAGAAACATGATATACAAAGTGTTTTTAGGTATCCAAACCTTTTGTTCGTACAAAAGTTTCCATTGTCTTTTCGATTACAAGCAAAAGGATTTGGTTACCACGTCCCCCATAGCCTTGCGAGTATTTATCAGCCGCGTTTTTTCAGAAAGAAAACTCGTTGAATCTTGTTGTGCACAACCGAACTGGCTTAACACAAGGATTGGGTACCATACATTTCCCTGTCAAATAAATACCCGAGACAGTTTACTCATTTCTATTGGAATAGGAATGAGTAAATTCCGTACCGTTTAGTAGTTGAAAAGAAACACAATTATTATACAGGGTGGCTCATAAAAGAACCGATAACCAATGAATGAAGAATCTTTTTAGAAAAAAATTATACCTAGCAAAATATTTCTATTTGGGCCAGTAGTTTTAGCTTGAGACTCTATTTTTGTGAATTTAAAAGTCAGGAGTCCTTTCGCACTGAGAAATAACCAGCCAATGTTATGTTAAGTGAATAAATATGTGGTTGGCCGGTTTTATACGAACGTTAAAAATCGGCTCGTGGGCCTGGAGGGCACGTTTATGACCCGAGCCGAAGGCGATGGCATTAACAAATATCCTCGCTCGCGTGATTGGTCTGGGAGGTAATCTATCTCCTAACATGGACATTGGTGCACGCATCCCGCGTACTGCGAGATGTTATGCAGAGCGCAAGCAACCGGTACAGCGTGAATTGAGGACACTAAACTACGGACTCATTTGTGGTATTGCGCATGCCTTGTGAGGTTTCAACCTATAAACAAGTAAAGGGACCAGGTTTCACGGGTGACAACATTTTATGTGAAATCGCTAAAGTGTTTAAAACTGGCCCCGGTGTTTTATCAGCCGTTTAAAACCGGCCATGTGTCGGGCTCTCGACCAATGGAAATGGGTAAACTGTAATTGTAATTGAAATACTTTGATGTGGATTCGTTTGTGATTTATTTCTAGGGCAAGAGACCACAGCATGTCTTATGACGTCTGCCTTGTTGGAACTGGCACAACATCCAGAAGTGGTGTACAAGTAAGTTGTCAGGCTTTCAAAGTACTACAACGTGTCTCTAAAAATGGTACAAGTAGAACACATCTTTTGAATCATAACGTTATGAGAATTGCTTTAAAAAGCTACACACTCGAAAATACTACAAATTTGGCTTTAAGATGATTTTTGTTTTATCTGATTTGGTTTTGTCAGTCCAGAGATATATCCTAAAGCTACCCAAAATCGATGTTGTCACTTTCTAGTTTGATTATTAGGTCTAATCTGAAGATAAAACACATCCTTCGATTGGAAAAACATGGGGGAAAACATGGAGATCAGAAAGTTAAAACACATCTTTCGATTGGACTTTAAAGGAGATCAGAAAGTTGTGAAAATGTATTATGTATTTCTCAATTGATCTTGAGATTGAACAGGTTCAGGTAATTATGAAGAGGTTTCAATAAAAATGTTTATTAGGCCTACTGTACATTCTCTACACAATCACACATGTGTAAAATGCTGGTATCTTTTGGCGCTTAGAAGCATTCTTTCTTTAAAAGTTGGACACACTCTATTCTGAGTGCTGGTGGAACAATCAAACATATCTTTGTATTGACAAAAGCAAATAGGGTAAAACAAACGGCATTTACAATTACAATTATTACCCCGTTCATCAGGCTCATGAACCACGTGGCTGCCGATATAGACGCTCAATCGGCCTCGACCCTCTCAGGTACCCATTTATACTCCTGGGTGGAAAGAGGCAATTGTAGTCAAGTGTCTTGAACAAACACCATGTTCCTGGCAGGGTTCAAACCTAGTGCAAGGCGGGACTCAAGCTCTACCAACTGAGCTATCTTGCCCTATGTTGGCGGTCTCCCAAATTTTTCGAGGGCGCTAGTAATAAGTCATAAAAACCATAATTCTGCTTGAACAAGGATCACACTCAATTTTACGATACCACCTGGGAAGCGTCATTGTGGGGATCACTCAATGAGGATTCGACTTTTTATCTCGGAAACTGACTAGCACTCTTGAACAAAGATACTTTTAATTTGGGAGACTGCCAACATTGGGCAAGATAGCTAAGTTCGTAACGCGGTAGACCACCAACATTTGGCAAGATATCTAAGCTTGTAACGTGGTAATCCGGACAAAGGTTCAAGTCCCACCTTGCTAATTTCATAAAGCATTGAGTGACGGAGTGCCTTGCCCAAGAGCACACGCACCATACTCCCAGGCCGGACTCGAACCCACAACCTGCAGCTTTACTCACAGACGACGAAATGACTGCAAAAAGACAACTAATTGCTGAAACTTTGCATGATTGATCCAAGACGTGCTACATACATGTATAGTTATCGTCAACAACCTTTTCTATTGATCAGAATGAAAACAGAAGCCAACGCTGTGATTGGCGACAATGGAGATGTTACCTTTGAGGATTTGTCCAAACTGAAATATACTACGGCGGTAAGATATTTTGAATATAATAACTGTGTTATCATGTGAAAGTTATTCTAATGTATATGATAGCCATAATATTCTCACTTTTTCTACCACATTTGCCTTAGCTTTATTACTGAATTTATGTTAAAAAAGCCAAGGCACTTGGACTTGGCCTTAAGACACCCCGAGTGGTGTCTTAGATTTAGGGGTGGATTTGAGTAGGATACTTTAGATAAGTAGCTTGGAGAATCCCACTTAAGTGTGATTACTGAGCGGGCTTAGCTTGCCCACTATCAAATATGTTTTTGGGGAGGCAATCAGTTTAGAAAGCTGAATCGGATAAAAACTTATGAAACTCGCGTTAAAAACCTCACAAGTTGAGCTGCTTGTTTAGAGTAGGCAGACCTGATGAACCCAGGCAAGTCTGCTATCATTTTAAAGTTGATGATTTACTCTTTCCAAAATTACATCAACTCCAAAAAGATGGATGTCACATGTAAGATTATTATTCACCTAGTCTGGTTTTTTTCTCGGCAGGTTTCTCCGTGTTCGGAAAAATTGTGGTTTCAAATTCATTATTAAATGAAAAAAAAATCTCTGCAATCTTGCACTAATATTTTAAGTTGCTTTTAGTTCAGTAAAGGTTGAATTTAAATATCCAAGCATCTGTACTGTCACACAAGCATCCTCCTTTGCAGTTGCCAACGTTGTCAGGGAAAACTTGTAACCGGATCCTAACAGAACTCATGCATTGCCGTGTGAACTGAAGCTGCTCGTACATGTAGCCTTGCGTTTCTTTGCATCTGGTTCCTTCGCATCTGGTTCCTTCGCATCTGGTTCTTTTCAACAGGTTGCTAAAGATACATTCACCAAGCCGAGGCGCAGGAATATTTTTAACGAAACGCGATCCGAGGCGGGTTCAGGCCAATGGTATCGGGAAGCACACGCATGCATTTCCGGCCTTGCTCGCTGCTGACAGACATTTCCGACCTTGCTCGTGACGTGTTTATGCTGCATCCATTTTGAGTCTCGGAAAAACTTTGCGTGTATATACGTCCTCTGGCACGAACTGGTTAAATCACTAGGTTTTTGTTCCTTGACAATGCCCCACAAATTGCTTCTTTTGTTAAGTTCAGGACAGGCCCACGAGTCAAGCTTCTACTTTAGTTCTTATATTCCAGATCTGCCCGCTTTGGAGGGAGTCACAATCCCTCGATCAAAGCGGGAGGGAGTTGTCCCAGACCGTCTGGGAACTTGGTGGTTTCGGAATGCGGGCCTAATACGTCTGCACTAGAAAGCAGGAGGTCTTGGGTTAGAGTCCCACCGGAGTAATTTAATTTTGTATTTTTAGTTTTTGTTTTTTTAAACTTAGTATACATTGCTTATGAAAATACGTTGTGGGTAAAACCCAATGTTACATAACGTTACATGTTTACATGACTTTAATTGCATTTCTGAATAGTTTATTTGAGTAACTTGGTGCATGTCTACTTGTTTGATTGCAGGTTTTGAAGGAGACTTTACGTGTTCATCCGCCAGTAGCTTCCATCCCTAGACAGCTGAACAAAGATGTCATCTATAACGATATCCACATCCCTGCCGGCACCCCAGTCTTTGTAGGTTTTCCTTTTGTTTCACTGGTCTCTCGGATGAGGCTGCACGCTTTAGTGATGCACTCACTCACTGATCATTACGTCAGTAAAGGCCGGTTCTTACTATAACACAAATGCAGAAGTGATACGAATTTGACGTCACAAAAACATTTGCTGTGAAATTTGCCGAAGTTGAAATGTGTTCAACTTCTGCAAAATCGAAGCGCGAAATTCCCGACGTCAACGATATATTTTGACGTAACATTTGTCACACCCGGGTACGCCATGTTAAATTGTTTATAAGCTACTGATTCACTGGTCAGCTTGTATGGGGTCCATTTTGTGTGTAATTGTACGTAAACACGCATAGCAAAACTGTGTAGTGTAGTAACATGTAGAAGTACTAAAAATGGCCACACAACAGGTTTTGGACATAACAGGGATACTACGTGTTAGAACTCGGTAAAATGACCCACATACAAGTTTATTTTCTTAAGGAAATACGTTCATGCCAATATATTAAAAAAGCAGTGCTCAGTACGTGGCAACTCTACACTGCCAGAGATGCCAACATTCAAAATTGAAAAAGAGAAATTTTCCATCAGACATCAGAAAAATGCACGCGTTGCAACTTACGTGAAGTGTACCGTAGAGCACGCGGTTCAATCCACTGCACCCAGGGCACCCGCAGAACGTTGGGGTGATTTTGGTTTACTATTCGTTGACTGTCCACATATTGCCTATGTGCACACTTGGGAAACCAGCTATTATTATTATGCCCAATTGGGCTCTTTGAGTCATTTGAGTGATGCATTTTTTTCGAATTTTTACCCCATTTCAACTTTGACGAGCTGTATCCCGAAATAGCCTGTGCGACTTATGTCGGGTTTCGTAGGAGCGGGTCACATATTCATAAATACCAGTTTGTTGAAACAGCTGTTTAAAACTGGTTGTGAAACTTTGCACACCTTAACACATGCGCACAGTTCACGTGATGCGGTAGTTGTACAAATCCTATTTATAAATAACCGAGACAGTTTCGACATTCCTATTGGTCGAGAGCCTGTCACATGGGTGGTTTTATGTCTGGTCTGTTTGACCCTTCATTGGTTGAACTCTCACACAGCATGCGCATAACGATAGCTTTTGTTGATGTGTTGGCTCTCTGTTGTGACATTCTGTCTGGCAGGTGAACCTGATGAACTTGGGAAGACAGGAGGAGTATTTTAAAAACCCAGAGGAATTTATACCAAGCCGATTTCTGAATGACAAAAGGTAATGGCTTATGATCATTAGCTTCGGAAGAATTTGTTTGTATTCATGCGCAACTGCTTTGGTCAAAGTTGTGAATTATTAATGAGTATGACATGCTCACAATAGCAAATGTGTTACTTATTGCAGTAAGTCATTTGTGACTATACTTTCTTGATCAGATTGCATGGTACGTTTCAACTTTGAATTCTCAAGACCAAAGACACTGTTAATATATCACACATATCACATAAGCACCTGTCTTTGTAGATTTTGAGCACTTTTAATTTTGTTGCTTCAATCGAACACAAATAAACAGATGACAAATGGTCGAATTTACCTTTAAACAAATAATCTTTTGTGCATTTTTATCGTTTGAAGCAGCGAAGTGCCCAAAATATAAAGAAAGGTGATTTACAAAAAAAACTAAAATAAGTTTTAGCTCTGTAAAAGATGTATGTTCTGAAAACAAAAATTATATTTTAAGATTTAGATTTCAAGACAAAATTTTCAGATTCACATTTTAAATTGCGACCACAATCAGCTTTCAGGGTGCGTCTTCATTTAACCAATTGCAGCTGCTCACGTGCATCACACACTGAATTCCCACCAATTATAGTGCCCATGTGGGAGTGTGCGTTGTTTGAACGCTTGCGCGCACCATTTGCGGTAAACAACGCAAATACTGATGAAAAATTCAAAAATAGCGTCGGAGCTGCATCTTTAATATTGATTACATTCTTGTATTTTTTTCTTCAAAATGGCAGCATGTCAGAAAGAATAATTTCACAGAGAGATTTAGGTGCCATCAATATCTTTTTATCAAGAAGTTACTTTTCAACAGTATTTTGGTTGATTTCTTTTTAGAAAGCTGCTAAAAGGTATACTGCAGCCTTAACCAGTTTGCGTTGGATGACGTGTATACACGCAAAGTTTGTACAGAATTCAAAATGGATGACGGATAAACACAGAACAAGCAAGACTGGAAATATCTGTCAGTGAGCGGCTCACAGCCAGCGAGGCCGGAAATAGCGGGGTGTGCTACCCACAGATGCCGGCCTGAACCCGACGCGAACTGGTCAAGGACTGCAAACTTGTAAGAATTCACGTGTCAATTAACGTTTCCCCATTTTCTCCAATAGCTTCAAAAACGTGCACATTCCGTTTTCTATGGGTCCTCGAAAATGCATCGGGCAGCCGTTTGCAATGGTGAGTGTAATGACGCTGCAGTGAGCAGTGGGGTCTTTGAAGTTTAGAAGAGTAAAGTTAAACAGGGTCCGTCTATTATAATCTTGACATTTAAAAAAAGGGGGGTTGGGCATCAGTGATGCTTGCAATGTTCTTTTCTTTATTTATGCTGTGCTATGTTTATGCATTTTCAGTTATGCTTGGGTCAAATCAAATACTTTTTGCGGTCAACCTCACAAATTTTCTTCAAATTTGCTGGAATTGTTTTGCCATAATTATGAGAAAACTCCAAAACCCAAATTTGATTGTTTTGGGTCGTTTGTGAGATATTACTTTTACCTTTGAACCTTTTTTACTCTTTCGTTGGACGTCTGTATCTCCGGTTAGGAATAACCAGACAATATTTATTGTTAGTTTAAATTAAAGCTTTATTGTACACAATTATCTAGGTTACAAATAAAATTTAAAAAGTTTAATTTTAGCATCCGCATCTGTTAGCTTCTGTCTGAACGCCTGGTGTGGCTATCCAGGACAATGAGCGCAATGCAAGAAGTCGGTGCAAAGTATTTGTAGTACATTTTATAATGATCGGGGGGGAGTCGGGTTGGTGTAGCGGTTCTTTCCTCGCCTTCCACCACTATGACCCGGGTTCGAATTCGGCCTGGGCCAATATGTGGATTGGGTTTTCAGTCCCTGCCTGACTCCGTGGGTTTTTCCCCAGGATATTCTTTTGGTGTTTTCCTCCCACCTCTAAAACTGTAACTTCTTCACATTAATTGTTGAATGAAATAAAAAATTGTTGAATGAAATTTGTTCCTGCCGTGAATATGGCCATTGATGCTGGTACGGCGTTAAACCCTTAAAACTCACTCACTCACTATAATGATCGGCCAGTTCAGTCTTCAGTAGATGATCCTTGAAGTTTTCTAATGTTGGGGCACAACGTGAATACCTTGGGTAGCAAAGAAGTGTTTAGGGTACAACGACTTCTGATAACAGTTCTTATTTGCAGAGATATGCTTGTAGATGATTTTCCTAGTACTCTGTTAACCAGTTCGCATTGGATGACGTATATAAACGCAAATTTTTTTCAAGATTCAAAACGGATGACGCATAAACACGCCAAGAGCAAGGCCGGAAATGTCTGTCGGCAGCGAGCAAGGCCAGATATGCGTGGGTGTGCTTCCCGGTACAATCGGCCTGAACACGCCTCCGATCGAGTTTCGGTGATGTTGAAATATCCCTGGCGCAAACTGGTTAAGTAAAAGCAGCTTTGACCCAAATTTGACCCTGCGCAAGACGCAAAATGGATTTGTTTGAAATGTCTTTCCAAATATAAGACCTTGTAAGACCTACTCAAATATAAGACCATGTACTCATTGTGCCTGTGAAATATAAAAATAGAATCTCCTGCAGTCTCGCCACTACATGCTATCTCACCCTGAAATTGGATTATTAGAATGTTTAAAAATCTTGCACACGTATGCAAATTATAATAGTCTGGGCTGTGGCTGTGATTTTTGTATACTTTGGTCATGTGACATTGGCAGCTACCGGACTTGCAATTAGCGTGTTCGATTACTTCCCCTGCGCTTACTTGGGTAAGCGTGACATTGTTTGATTTGACACTCAAGTGAATTCTCGCGCTTACTCGAGCCTGACATCTCAAGCCTGACATGGCTGACATGTCCGGCGATGTGCTAATGGTAAAAAAAAATTGAATTTTTTATATTTTTTTATTTAAATAATTCTGGACGATGCGGCGACATAAATCCATTTTGAGAGTTTTCAAGAAAGGAAAATGCATGTTATCACTCTTGCATGTGGTCGCATATTAATGTATAAAGAGTCGAGTGACCCAAGATTGTTCGTTTACTCTCGCGTACTGTGCATGTAAAACTTGCCCTGAATTTTTTTCAGAAATAGTAAGAATATGTTGGTCTGGGAACCAGACTAGCCTTTACCATTCTTAAAACCCATCAAGCATTGCATATTTGATATCTAAATATTGTGAATATGTAATCTCTCTGCATTTGACAGATCGAGGCTCGTGTCATCATGGCCAAACTCATGAAGTATTTCAACTTTGAGCTGGTACCCGGTCAGTCATTGCACTTTGTCAAGCTGGTAACCTGCAAACCCAAGGATGGCTGTCTGGTATACATCAAGCCTGATGCTGTCATCAGTCATGTGACTTCACTGTAAGCTTGACTGTTGAAGAAAATGCCAACCGGCAGGATTTACTCCTCAGGAATAAAATATCAAAATAGATTCCTGTATTATGATAAAATTACCATTAAAATAAATTGCACTTTTTTTGTTAAATCAATTTAAATTCCAATACGAATTTAATGTGGGGGCATGTACATGTAGTATTCACCATCCAACTTGATACAGAGCTATTTAGTTGTCCTAACTTGCATAGGTTAACATTATATAAGGCCGTATCTGAAACGAGTGCCTAGAGCTACGTCTACAGCTACGTCTACGTAGGCGCTAAGGCAAATGGAATTCGGACGTGGCTACGGAAGAGCCTGAGGCTAGTTATTGTGCCCCCAAGCGATGCTCGAATTTACGAAATTACGATGTAAGAATTTACAACAATTATCGTCTGCTAGATGTTACGCAATGAAATACCTGATATTGACGTATTTGTCGATCTGTTAGTTCCAATTCAATGCACTATCATTGAAAAATATAACAAAATTTGCTCCAAAATTAACGTTATAGTGCTGCCGCCATTTTAGTTTTGCCGGCTAGATTTTTGTGACGTTGTAGCCGTAGCTGTAGCTCTAGACGGCATTTCGGACAGCGCTACAAAATGGCCGACGCAGACAATAGCCGTAGCTGTAGCTCTAGACATCCGTTTCGAACACGGCCCTAGTTGTCACGAAATTCATACTCCATAGATCCATCTGTTTTGGAGACTTTTCTCTTATACTTTATTATATTTATAATTGCATAAGAAATGTAATAATTAGTAAGTCAAGGTTTCTTTTATGGGAAAGTGACAATTATTGTTATATTTAATTTTATAACCCCATTTTGTGTAAGTGCATTAATATTTGAGAAATGCTTGGTAGTGTGTCCACACCTAGCGGGTGCGCGGTTGCGAGACGTGTTTTTTGTCTACGTTACTTGGAGCATGGATTCCTTCTCATATTTTTTGGAGGGTTTACTCCGTTATTTGAAGCATGATCGTGTGCTAAGTGTGAAGGCAGGTTTTCTCAGAACTTGTGAGTGTCTTTTTGTGTAATCTTGTGAGGAACTTGTGTCAAATTGAGACACTTTCACTCAAACTTAGCGTCGTTGCCATAGGCACCGTTGCGCATATTCCAATGCATGTACATGTTAAACATGTTACACGTGTTGTATGCACTGTATAGTCATGACATTCAACTTTTTGTGTGACCTTTGACCCTTTAACCCGCCATTGTACTTGTTTTGTGTGCACACACAACCACCCATATTATTTTGACCATGTGTTTTTTGTAGCCTATCAAGGCTGAATTGCACCTGGGGATCTTTTACTTAGGATCTTTAAATTGTAAGGAATCTTATGTGAATCTTCCTAATTGGATCACATCATCTGTACTACCACTGATTTTCTAGGAATAATGCCCGGGTTTTAATTGACTTGATTGATTTGATTGATTTAGTGATTGAATAAATCTACAATTAATTTGCGGAGTTTAAACTGTTGGAGATGATTGGCTGGTGATTTTGTGACATTGACCCCTAACAATTTCAACACATTTATCCTGATTTACTTTGGGGTCTACCCCTTTGATCAAGATGTGACACCACAGCACCGATTTGTTTCTTCAAATTTCACTATAATACATGTAAACCACCACTCCCATGGGCCCCACCCATCCTCCCGCTCCCCACAAATGGGAAAACCCCACAAATTGTATCAAAATTTGTTTTAAAGATGATCGATCCAGAACAATATAAACCATAATTAAAACAACAACACTGAATCACCCACAATATAAATCCAGATTGTAAAAATGACAGATATGACCCAAAAATGCACTTATTGTACAAATTTCCTAGTGAAAAATTAGGCCATTTGGCCCTATCAAAACCCACTAACATTACACCGGGCCGCGAATATTTTTTCCCAAGCCTAACTGGTAGATTCATGAATTATTCAGTAGTTTGGATGAGAAGTTATGTTTATTCATCAGAATAAAACATGACGTCGCAGCATTGTTGAAATAGTTACATTATTAAATCACTATAAAGAACAGCTGTTGTCGAGCTGCTATACGTAGTGTAGTGGATAGTGGGATGGGCTATGGATCAAAGATCCCTGGTTCGAATCCTGCTGTAGGCCACCTCGTTTTTCCTAGTCAAATAGATATCTTTGGAGTATTTTTAATTTAAGGGAAAAAAGAGACCTAGAATCTATGTTGTACATTGATCAATGCAACTACTGAATAATTCAAGAATAATCTGCCGGTTAGGTTTGGGAAAAAAAATATTCGCGGCCGGGCCCACCTAAATTCCATACAGGCCCCATTAGGGCCAGCCCTCTCTAAACCCATTTGCAATACAGCCTACTGGGCCCACGATATAACGTTTTGAACACCCTCGGGGACGCATAATAGAAACCCTCGGATGAGAAACCTCCCTCGGCATTTCAAAACATCCACTTCATTTCACTTGGTGCTAAATGCAAATCATTGTTGAAGTTGTGAAACTTGTTGACCACAATTAAAATAAACCAAGTTTAAAGGTAGGATACACCATTTGCAGATATCGAAAACAATTACTGCCGAATTAATAACAAATATCTTATTCATATGAAAGTAAATAATGATTCTAGGCATCCAGCAAAATGATTGCGCTAGATATCCTGTAATTATTCTGAAAAATTGAATCTTATAAAGACAAATTCGCGATCGCTGGACGGCGATCGCGAAAAAAACACGAATAACTGCAGTCGACGCCGGTCAAAAACAAACGCTGTTTTTCGTGCTTTTCTTGACATCCACCCATTCATGATAATTCAAGCAATTTACCAATGGTGTATACTACCTTTAATATATAACCAGACTTAACTGTTTCATGATGCGTAAAGTTCAATTCTTCAACCCTTCCTCTTACTTACACTCCAATTCTGATTACCAGAAAGGATTCTGATGTGTGCAGGCTGTGAGTACTGGGCAAAAAGTGTTTTGAAGTGCAAAAAACAAGATGTTGATTTTCTGTCCGCTTATGTTTGTTTACATGTGCAAAATACTCTAAACCCCCCACCTCTTTGGAATTGCGTTGCCAAACTGGACTGTTATTCCTACACTGATGGACTGTTTTGAATAGTTAATAGATACAAGAATAATTATTGTGCAGTTCAATATCAGGGCTACCGGTATTTTGTTTTTATTAACAATTGAAACACAGACATACCATACATATTGCAATATATCTGGGGCTCCTATACGTTGTAACTTTGAATACAATAGTAAAGTTTACACATTATTTACATCAGCTGGCAACAATAGTTTGTTTAGTTTTATACCAGATATAAATAGTATCGATACACTTGTTATAGGTACCAGTATTCCTTTATTTTGGGTTTTTGTCGGTCTTTTTGTGAGTTTGTGTGTTGTAATTTGTTAGGGCCAAAACCTATGGTGGCCCTGGAGGGACATAAACAGTCGTGAATATTTTTGCTAATAGTCGTGAATAATTCGTGACTGGTCGTGAATATTTTTTAGACTAGTCGTAGCAAACTTTACGACCAGTCGTAAAGTTTTTACGACCAGTGCAGTCGTGACTTTTGTCGCGAATATTTTATCAGTAGCTTGGAAGGTATTCCTGCAACAAGCCACGTGGGATACAAACTTCGTTTCTAAGCCGTGAACGGTGAACAGTTATTCTCAGAAGTTGCCGTTTTTTTCCGGTCAATTAGTAGATTAGCAATACATGTACATGTAGTATGTTAGTTGTCATAGGTACTACGGTGGCTCGTATTCGCCAATTCGTTGCGCAATTTTTTTTTCCTACGGCGTTATATCGCTGTATCATTGCTTTATACCGCTGTACTATTGCGTTATATCGCCATACTATTGCGTTATATCGCCGTACTAGTCGGTTATATTGCCGTATTTGATTGCGTTATATCGCCGTATTTGATTGCGTTATTGCCGTATTTGATTGCGTTATCGCCGTACTTTTTTTTTTTTTAAGTTGGTTTGTCCGAGCTTTAAACATTTTTTGAATGAATATAATAAACTCTAACAAACAAAATGTGTTGGTTTGTATTGGAGGGCTTTATACACTTTAAACATGTTTTAAAAAAAATAATATTTATGGCCTTTCGCTCTAAAATAAGCGCGCAATTTGAGCAATTACAAAAAGGCCTGTTGAAAGGCCTGCCATTGCAAACAAGCACAATAATTATATTCCTTCAAAATGTTGTTCGAAAAAGAAAATCGGACACAAGTGTTGTGTAGTTATGTTAATTATACTTACCAGTAGGGCCTACACTCGCCGGATGATGTACATTGTTATGAGTTACACAGCGTATGTTAATTACTCACCTGATGTATACTCACCTGTTGGACACATATAGGAACATTATTACGCAACGTATGTTAATTACTCACCTGATGTATACTCACCTGTTGGACACGTATAGGAACCCTATTTTCTATATAAGAAGGCCTTGTGCCTTTGTATAGTTGCAGTTGGTTCTCGGGCGTGGTGCTGACGACACCTTCTCTAACTCACATATTCTTTTACGCTGTATTGTTTATATTCGATGTAATGAATAAAATACTTTGGATCCAAGTTCTGAGTTACTTAGTTAATATATTTCGTTATCCCTGGTGCCTCCCCAAGTAACAACATAATACAAGCATGCGGACACACCAACTTTAAAGCAAATTCGGAGAAGAAGATTTAAAAAAAGTTTTGGGTTTCATTTTGTTTTAACCACGAAACGTAAACAGCCGGTATAGGCGCGTGCGCATTTTAAAACAATACCACTGCTATTCTAATTTGGGACGAGCTAATATAATTGCAGTTTAAATCCGTGCTACTCTTCTGCTGCTAAGAGTGATAGCTGCAAGACGTGTTGAACCTTGGGCAAAAAGATGGCTGTATCTTTTAAATGTATCCAGTGTCTAATTCAAATTTTGGGCAATTTATACAATTAAACGGCCAAAAGTTTGATGTTGTGTTTTTGTCCGAAAAAGCGGGACTAAATATAATAATACGAGTTCTTAGGAGGGCCTTTCCTCAGCCAAAGGTTTTTCCTCAGCCAAAGTCAATGATTTTTCTCTTGCCCAAACTGTTAGCTAAAAAACAAATTGATACACATAATTATCAGTACAGGAGAACAAAATAATATAGGTTCCCAAATAGGTCGAGGTTATTTGATTCAGGCGAAGCTAATGCGTCATTTTCGTTTTCACACTGGAATTATTTGCTAAATGATTTCCCTTACTTATTGCTAAATGATTGTCCACATTATCCCAACTACCAAATCAATTAAATAAAAAGATGTAGCGAAATAAGTACGGTGATATAACGCAATAGGCCTGAAGGGAAGAAGCGACTGGTCGTGAATATTTTTGCGACTAGCGTGAATTTATTCACGACTAGTTGTGAATTGTTTTTACGACTAGTCGCGAAAGCAATTCACAACTAGTTGCAAAAATATTCACGACTAGTCGTCAATTGTTTTGTAAATATTTTCCCAGTAACTTGAAGGGTTCAACAGTAAGTGTGTGCTTGTTTCCTTTTGCAATCGAGGATCGAAACACAAAGGAAAACAAAGGGAACAAAAGATCCTCGAAGGACGGTTTCTTTGTCCTCGATCGCTCCGGTAAGCGCTAAGCAATGGGGTTAGGTTTCAGTAAAGGAATAAAGGAAAACAATAGGGGATCCTCGGTCGTAATGGCAATTCACGAACTATAGCGCATGGAGATCAATGAGTGTGCATATCATGGGATAAATAATGTATGTCATGGTCGTGAAATTTGACGTCAATATTCACGACTTTAGGGGCAAGTCGTGCATTTCGTCGCGAATATTGACGTCAATATTCGCGACTTTTGCCGGAAGTCGCGAACATTTACGCGAATATCGACGTCCAATTAGACGTCAATATAATATCTCGACTTGGCGAGATATATTATCTTGACAAGTAATTATATCGACTTCGTTAAAGTCGACTTGGCGAGATATTATCTTGACAAGTAATTATCGACTTCGTTAGGTTTATAATTATGTCTGTGGGTATCACAGACATATAAACACATAGACCGCCAGTCGTGTGCACAAAACCGTGATTTTCAAAGTATGGGCAAAACGACGCGTAGGCTGCACGGCATGCGCGCCTATAAAAAGCAACGCGCGTATAATTACGCGCCTATAATGCAAGGCACTTTGCACGCGCGTTCATATAATAATGTGTACACTATCTTTCGTTTGACTGGCAACGCACTGCGCGCTTTTTACGTTCCGTGTGCATACTGGGCACAAAAATGGGCCTAAAAGTCTTTATTTGAAAGTATCAAGATTGACACTGGATATGCTTAATCTACATGGCCTATGGTATAACCCTATGTAATTTTCGTTTAAATCGAGAAATGCTTTCATATTTGTATTTGACTGGAACTCTTCGGGCGTGTACAAATTCCCTATACCGAGGGCTAAATTTGCCATAAATTTGCCCATAGTTGGTATTTTAGTCGGGCGCCGCGAAATCACGAAATAATCATGTAGTTTTAAATAAGACCTGGCGGTCTATGTGTTTTATTATGTCTGTGAGTGGTATTTAGTTCGCGGCAAAGAGTAGTTTGACCACTGATTAACTTGTACATACAAATGTATACAGTAATTGTTTATACAGTTGAGTAACTATTACATAGGAAGCACGATATGTGGCAGAGAAAACCCCCCCTCTTTTGTGTTGACCATTGTGTTCCCGGAATCTCAGGAATTCCTTTTAGGTTTCAAGGGGGGATGGGTTAGGTTACAATAGTGTTGAGTGCGTATAAAGTATAGGGATAAGAGGGGGGTACCCCTCTGCCACATATCGTGCTGGGTATAATAAGTGACATATGAAGCACGATATGTGGCAGAGAAAACCCCCCCTCTTTTGTGTTGACCATTGTGTTCCCGGAATCTCAGGAATTCCTTTTAGGTTTCAAGGGGGGATGGGTTAGGTTACAATAGTGTTGAGTGCGTATAAAGTATAGGGATAAGAGGGGGGTACCCCTCTGCCACATATCGTGCTGGGTATAATAAGTGACATATGAAGCACGATATGTGGCAGAGAAAACCCCCCCTCTTTTGTGTTGACCATTGTGTTCCCGGAATCTCAGGAATTCCTTTTAGGTTTCAAGGGGGGATGGGTTAGGTTACAATAGTGTTGAGTGCGTATAAAGTATAGGGATAAGAGGGGGGTACCCCTCTGCCACATATCGTGCTGGGTATATAAGTGATATTCATAAAACTTTGTTAAGCTTAGTTGGTTGCTACGTAAACTGCTAGAGTTGACCTGGGGTGTATCTAGGCTAAGTAACTAGCTGGCAACTTGTCTAATGTCCCAGCTGCGTGCTTAAAACATATAGCTGTCAACTATAGCTGGTAACATTCTTAGAAAGGTTTTATGAATACAAAATTAGTTGGTAACCACGGAGCAGCAAACTACGGATTTAGCGGGCTGCTAAGGCCTAGTTGGCTGCTGAGCTAGCAGGTTTTTTATGAATGTCGGCCCAGGATAATAAAGTATCACATAACGAATAAGTCACTACATTTTATTTATTTCGTTTTATTTAACCAGGGTAGTCCCTGGGAGCTCTGGGTTTACATAGACTTAAAAAACATACATTTACAAAGATATTAAAAAATCCCTTCGACTTCAATATACAGGTGTAACATAAAACAGATCATTACATTGAAATTGCTTTAAAATATATTAAAAACACAAGACAGAGTTTTTAACATTTAACTATAACTGGATACTAACAGCAAATAGTCCATAATAAAAATATTTTGTAAAAATAATATTATTACAAAATATTTTGAATAATACATTCATACCGGGGCACACACAAACCTAGACATTTTCAAAGAGATCCCTACACCCAGCACAGATCTTTGAATGTTAAACTACAATACAAAGAGGTAATAAACACGCAAGACAAAGTAATACATGTTATAGTTAAAACATTTAGTCCGCAAGTGTGAGTAAACATTACGTGAAACTATTTGATGATAAATTCCTTCCGGATAAAAATAAATAAAAATACCTAGACATTTGTAGAACAAATAGGCTACAAGATGATGCTCTCACCTCAAAACCGGCATTAAGTGGATTCCTAATCCTCCCTCAGTACAGATCTTTCACTATCCTATCAAATAAAAGGAATGTTTTCCAGATTCTGTTTGAGGACGGGGCAAATACACATTTTTACAGCATGCACACGATTATAAAGTTTGAACTGATCGGTTAAATAATCTGGAGCAACCCCATTTAATAACAACCTTAAACATGTGGAGTGTCGTGGCCTGGCGGTTAAGAACCCGGTTTTCTGTTTCGCAGAGCGTGAGTTCGAGTCCCGGTGTCGACACGTGTGTCCTTAAGCAAGGCAATTAAACCACTATTGCTTCGTCTTTCGGATAGGACGTAAAGCTGGAGGTCCCGTGTGTTGTGTAATGCACGTAAAAGAACCCAGAAAAACTTATCGCTAAGAGAAGGGGTTTTCCCCTGTGTTTCTGGAGGATCATCATGACAGCTACCTTCTCGTGGTGATCCGGCTAAGAGAAATAAGACCTCTCGAACTAAAGCTGTCAATCTGGACTTCGGTCCATACGAAAGAGAGAGAGAGAACCTTAAACATATAATTATAGAGAACACAATGATAATCACAGCTGCATGTAATTAGGACTACATCACAATACCTACCAGATATAGGGGCCTATTCTCAACCTTTGTTCATTCCAACAATTGCTTATCGTATCATCGTTGTAAGGGAGTTTTAGAGGATGCTAATACTATCATAACATAAGAATGTGTTGAAGTGGGAGAAGTATTGGATGATGACCTTCAATGCCAAGAAAAATAATATTATTTTTCCTATCTCGATCTACACAAAGTACATTATTTTCCATATCTGTTAATATGGGTCTCCTAGTTTTACTGCAGGGTATCCGACTAACTACCCCCCCCCCTACTCTCAGTTGGAGAAGCATATACAAGAGTTCCTCCATCGTGCAAGTTGACCGTCTTTACCGAGCTCAGATATTACATCCTCATGCTATAAGACTACCATTCCTCGCTAATATGCTGCCACATTTGAGCTGGAGCATCTGCGCTGTCATCTATACCCTAATTACTGGCCAGAGTGCAGAGGCGTGATCGCATGGCGTGGAGTTCGGCTCATCAAGCCTAGAATGGTTTCTAGCCTTGTTTAGCAGGGTCCTAAACATGGAGGAAGGGGCAGTATCCCTTGACCCTTGCGGTGGTAGTACACCACTGCGACCTTAATTTTGTACACTAGTTTTCTCTTGAATATCCTTTCATGGATTTCTTCTAAAACTTTCTAAAAATTCTTCGTTGTCTCCTCCATCCAGGATTCTTTATTATATACATCCAACCTTTCCAACGTGAAGAAAAAAGTCCTTGACCAGAAACAATGTATATTATAACTTGCAAAAAGATGGCCAAACATAATTACCAACCACTGGCTGGCAATCATGGCTGTGCTGTGACGTATATAGCAACAGAGGGATTTGCTCGTAAGGTCCAACGCCGCATATTACGTCCGAATCAATTCTCATCTTCCAACCAAATAAAGGCCCCTGCATCTGACGCCTCATAAAGTCATAAGTCCGGCAGCCATTATTTATGCATACTTACAGACATCCCGTAAAATGTTAGAATGTTAGCGCCGTAGACCTGTACTTATAGTACACATTAAGGGATGTAACACGCCCCCTTCCCCCCCCCCCCCCCCCCCCCCCCCCCTCCTCCTCCAACCTACGGGGTTGCCGCCACTGATAACACTCACTAGGCCAGGTGTGGAGTTTGGTTCGTTGTCCGAGTCCGGGTACCAAGAAAACACGGCAGTTCGAGTAATTTCTAGTATCGAACCTGGAAAAATGGAGTTTGGTCTCAAGAGTCAAATACGTCCAAGATCCTCTATAGCTAACACTGGAATAAAAAAACAACGAACATGCATTATTTGTTGATGGATTTCTAATCAAACTCGTTTTTGCCTCGTTGGACAAATAAACCTTTTTGTGTAACGGTACAATGATAGGCCTAAGTCCGACACCTCATAGGTCCGACACCTCATAATTTCGAAAATTCGGGCTTGTGAGGAGTCGGACTTATACGATACGTATGAAAGCATGAAGAAATAGACCCCATATTTACAGCGTCTTGAACTGTGCAAACACGGTGAACTTAATAACAATCGCCAAGTTATTTAACAATGCTAAGGTGAACTTAATAACAATCGCCAAGTTATTGAACAAATGCTACTGGTGTTTTGTTTTATTCTGAGAATAAATACACTGCATAACAATGCGGTACATCAAAATACAAGTGACGTTAATACGAAACTGACGATCACATAACTTACTGATGCCTTGTGCAGCACAACATTTGTATTTGCCAAATAACAATGTAATTTACACTTGCTATTTTTTCAACTCCTTTAATTTAGTTTTATAAGTGCCGATGTCAAGGCTTTTTTGTCTTGGAAAAGTATGCCTTGTTCGCTTTGTTCATTTTTTGATCTTTGTGTTGTTGCTGAACACACAAAAAGAGAAGAAAGTCAGCTCTTATCTCGTTGGGCGAAAATTATCAGTCGGTTAAACAACTTCTGTTGAATCTTCTGTCCATTGACATTAGCCTATAGAGATCTTTCTGAGCGATGACAGGGCCTAGTTTCTTCACCTCCGATGTCACTGACTATCCGTCCTGTATCTTCATCTCCCTCGCTACTTCAAATAATGAACAACTTGAGGCAAACAAGGCAGGCTTTTACAAGACTAGCCAAAACATGGATTGACCGATCCGCTTGACCTCACTGACCAAGCCTGCTCCTGTCTGGTGGTTGATGGCGGGTGGCTTCTAGATCTCTTCATGGTGGGAACAGGGTCAAACTTAATTGGCAGGAGATTGCCAACAGTTAGCTGAGCGGGCATTGTCTCGACAGTCGCTCTCTTCATAACTCCATGCTCTCATCATATCACTTTGGTCTTCGATGGCCATAGCACTTAGCATCTCGCCAAAAGATCACGACTACATTCGGCGTACGAATATAACTCCTGCTGTTATCTACAGATTCAACTGGTATTTTATGATACATTTGCCTGGCACCCAAGGGATGGGATGATTAAAGAGACTCTGCCTCCAACAGATGGTACAGCTGAATAGCATTCTTTATTTTGGTTTACGAGCTGCAATAATGAACATTGCAGCAACCGGCGGTGCACTTTAGCTGCAAGAAGAATGGTGTCAAGTATCTCAGCGTGCGGAACTGCGTTTTAAAGACATTACATGTCTATTGTTAGAACTCCATGCAGTGGTGTTGAATATGAAGAAGACTCAGACCTTTACTCCTGAGGCATTTGACAACGTAGAGCAGTATCGTTTTCAAACTAGTATTACAAAAATTGAAATAAAGCTACTTCATTTACATGCATGCCAGAAGCATTTATGGGTTTACCGTACGACGATCGGGGAAAGTGGGCGTGGCCGTTTTTCTGCGAACGAGTGTCTTTGGAAAACAAGTATGCTTGCAGCGCACTGAATCGTGGAAAAAAACTAGTTTGACCCCGCATAAGCTGCTTTAGGCGGAATTAAACATTAACAAAAATCCAGATAAGGTTTCGGTTCCCCAAACTTTCAGCAGCTTTCACAGGTTGGACTAGGGGAGTTGGAGTTAAACGTTTTGAAATAGGCATACCGGTACACCCAAACACATCATTCTTGGTAAGGAATTTGTTCCTAGATTTTAGCAATATATGAACAGTTTTGTGTTTGTTCAGCCCCTTCACTCTATAGTCTATCTTCATAAATCATTGTCGACCTATTTACAAGCAAGCAGCCATGCTCGTCACCTTCGAATTTTGAAATTGTTATGCCAAGATACAAATACACAGGCGAAAAATCCAATGCCTTGTAAAAAGTTGCAGTCCGTCCTGCTAACAGGGATAAGCCAATGCTTGTCATTGGGTACATTTTGTCCATTTTGCTCACACTGTCCAATCAACAAGACTGTACGTTAAAGGGTGAAGGGCACACCGTGACGTCAGTGTCCACCATTTTCTGCACTTCCGTAAACTGACATCGCCCATTTGATGCAACGAGAGACCGGAGATTTTCGTAGTTTATCGAAGTAACTACTCTGCATTGATTCATTAACTAAAAAGCTGTAAGTACGTTCTGTAGATCTTACTTGTCAGTGGTGAGGGTGCTAACTAAATCAGATGGAAAATTTATGTTATTTGTCATGATCATGCCGACTCACGAAAAGACAATCTCGCATTAGCATTGCACGGTTTTTGTGGCCCTGCACAAAACAGCGTAGACTCTGTGCTGTAGGCATTAGGCTAGAGCTATATTAAATTACTAGAGAGCTAGCTCGATGTACAAAGTGATGCCTGCTGGGTCCATTCATGTTTGTGCATAAACCTATTGAAACCTTGAAACTTTGTACAGCTTTTGTACGGCTTTTGTTTTGTACGGCTATATCTGCGTTTGTATAATAGTTAATACAGTCAGTGCGTCACCGAAGTCGATACGCCCAAAACTGAAATGCACGATCAGCAAATGAGCGTTTCATTTTTTTCTCTGCCCAAACAGCGCAGACAGTAATATAACGGTAATTATTGCTACTGGCACGAGTACCGGTACTCAAATTGTTGAATAACCGCGAGTAGTTTAACGAGTAGTAAAAACTATTCTCGAGTAATGACATAATCGAGTTACTCGCCCAGCACTGTAAGTTGGCAAGGAATAAATGAATAAATCTAAATTATTACAAGCAATCACACCACGAGAAAACAAAAAAAGGGCGCTACAGTACGATGACGCAACAAGAGTAGAGAAGATATAATTTTCTGAAACACCTACATGTAAGCTCGTAAGGTTTGCAGTAGTGTGGTTAGGGTATTATCCTCGTAAGCCGTACATGTAGTTATGAGTTCGAATCCGCTTGTTTTTGTTTGTTTGTTTTTTTAATTTCATTTTGTTGCCATTTTTCTTTTTTAAAAGTAGGTTTCATATTTGCAGTCTTTGGGAACTTTTTTGCTCCTAATTTGTGGTTTGCGTGTGATTACTAGATGATTGGCATGCAGTGACACGCACAAGGCAGCCACCATGAATGTAGTGAGAATTTGGTAATATCTTGAGCGCTTCAACACTGTACCCGGTATCATTCATTATACGGTTGATCGTTACCAAATTCTGCACACGAGTTGTGCTAACATGTACATGTCTATCTCCGAATCTGTTTTGCGACGTACATGTAAGTTTCAAAATGAACAAAAAAAGAGTTCAACTTTTGAGAATTTGCAGTGCGAAATTTGACCTGACCTCACAAAATTCGCGTTCGGTATGAACTATTCTCAGAAACATTTGAAAAAAATATGCCCTGTAGGCCTGACCGACATCTATATAGAAAGTTATATTCTGGTCGGCGCCTGGCACTTTGAATTTCGTTGGGAGAATTCCTGTATAGTGTTTCTTATTCACAAATTTTCTTGTGAAAGTTTAGTTTGTCAAGAATTACACGTGATGATGTAGTACTCGAATCTCCGAACCAATTCTTTAATAGTTTGTGTTTCTTTCTCTGGTTACGACTGCCAAAACCAAGTTTCCCAACTGGTAAATCTACCCGCCTTGCACTGTAACTACTTTTCATACAAACACGCACCGCGCGCCCAGCAGCAATATAAATATTTAATATAACATCCTGGTTGGACGATACCATCTAATCACGCATCAGAGGTACAGCACCACAAAGTTCTATCAGCAGTCAGCGCCACACGTACCGGATCACGTGACTACCGATTGTCATGTGTATTATGTCAGAACTTTTGGGCCTTCAAAACGGCAAAAAAACACGATCACTAAAACATCCATAACTTATCTACTGGTTATATTGAGGTAATTTGACCCCTCAGTTGTTTTTCCTTTTTCCGAGCTCTTTTAGATTATGTAACATTTAAAGAAATTGCAATACCTAAATGTTTTCATGATCCTACCTACTGATGGCGTATAGCACAGAGTCTATTTTTGTTCGGGGCCATAGACTAAGGCTATAGGCCCTAGTCCAAGTAACTTAGACTGTAATGTCCGTGACTATAAAGTATAAACTATAAAGTCACCACAGAAACCTTTTTTTGGTGTAATTCTTTTAATAATTATAAGTTATTTAAATCATAGGTCTACCTTGTGTTTTTACCTTAAGTTTCTTCAAGTCTCAGAGTTATTGCTTCAAATAAACCAATCTAAATGACCTTGTGAAATAGACCCACTAACTGTTCCCGAGAACTACCCTTTTTTCAAATTTTGGATGTAGCTCGTCGTACTACAGGGCCCATTCCCAAACAATAAACAATATGTCTTTTACATGCAGCTCAAAAAAGGTCGCCAAAACCTCGACAAACTTAACAAAAAACCTCAAAATCGCCTAAATAGCCTTTTTAGGAACACACAGCATATAGGGATCAACCGCAGGAAAAGCGACACTCGTAATTCGCAGATCACTTGTTTTATAATGAACTTACACAAGTTGTGTATCAAAATGATAACGTTTTCCCAATATCTTTATCAGATCCTTAGCCCAGTTTGGAGAGAACGTGTACTGGCATTGTTGAGCGTGGGTTAGCGAGCACAAGAAGGTGGCAAGATGGACGACAACAACATGAGATCAGAGCTTGAGGAGATGCAGATGCAGGCTGACGCAGCCACTGATGAGGTATGTACAGACTCAATTTATTCGAATTTAACAGAGACTGTATGACCATCTGCACGTTGATGGGAATTGTTTTTCTGTTCAAACCGGAGTAGTTGGAGGTTGCGCCAAAAATTCAGAATAATTGATCCTCCACCGGGGTCATCTGAACACAGACTAATAGCAAACATGCTCATGTCGCACACGACGCAGCGACGATTCACAATCGAATTAGATGAACCAGGATGACAGCGATCGATTCCACATTCCGTCTCTGCACAGTAGTTAAACATTTTCAACCCTTGTGACTGTTGATTTTCGACTGATGCCGTTCGCTTAATATCATCGCAGTTAGACTTGGGTCGCCCCCCCCTAAAATAAATATCATATTTCAAATATGATTTTATTTTTAGGTGGGGGGGCGCGACCTAATTGTTATATCTCCAATGGAGCTTGATCCTCGCATCCATTTAATGGATTTGAGTTAGCCGTGTCTAAATTACTTGGCTATGACTTGAAATTACATGCAGCTGCTACCATGGACTCGGGTGTAATTTCAAGCCAGAGCCAAGTAATTTCGAGATGGTCACAGAACAATAGGGAAGGCTGCATCACCTACTTTTTGTTGGGAGTTGTCCCTTATAAGGGCGAGCTGCTCGCTGCATGGGTGAGTTGCTCGCTACTTGGTGAGTTGTTCTTTGCACAGGCGAGTTGCTCGCTGAAAGGGAGAGGGAGAGTTGCTTGCTGCATGGGCCAGTTGCCCGCTACTTGGCAAGTTGCTCGCTACTTGGCCAGTTGCTCGCTACTTGGCCAGTTGCTCGCTACTTTGCCAGTTGCTCGCTACTTGGCAAGTTGCTCGCTACTTGGCCAGTTGCTCGCTACTTGACAAGTTGCTCGCTACGTGGCCAGTTGCTACCTGGCCAGTTGCTCGCTACTTGGCCAGTTGCTCGGTACTTGGCCAGTTGCTCGTCACTTGGCCAGTTGCTCGCTACTTGGCCAGTTGCTCGCTACTTGGCCAGTTGCTCGCTACTTGGCCAGTTGCTCGCTACTTGGCCAGTTGCTCGCTACCTGGCCAGTTGCTCGCTACCTGACCAATTTCTCGCTACCTGGCAAATTGCTCGCTACCTGGCAAATTGCTCGCTACCTGGCCAGTTGCTCGGTACTTGGCCAGTTGCTCGCTACTTGGCCAGTTGCTCGGTACTTGGCCAGTTGCTCGGTACTTGGCCAGTTGCTCGCTACTTGGCCAGTTGCTAGGTACCTGGCCAGTTGCTCGGTACTTGGCCAGTTGCTCGCTACTTGGCCAGTTGCTCGCTACTTGGCCAGTTGCTCGCTACTTGGCCAGTTGCTCGCTACTTGGCCAGTTGCTTGCTACTTGGCCAGTTGCTTGCTACTTGGCCAGTTGCTCGCTACTTGGCCAGTTGCACGCTACTTGGTCAGTTGCTCGCTACTTGGTCAGTTGCTCGCTACTTGGCCAGTAGCTCGCTACTTGGCCAGTTGCTCGCTACTTGGCCAGTTGCTCGCTACTTGGCCAGTTGCTCGCTACTTGGCCAGTTGCACGCTACTTGGCCAGTTGCTCGCTACTTGGTCAGTTGCTCGCTACTTGGCCAGTAGCTCGCTACTTGGCCAGTTGTTCGCTACTTGGCCAGTTGCTCGGTACTTGGCCAGTTGCTCGCTACTTGGCAAGTTGCTCGCTACTTGGCAAGTTGCTCGCTACGTGGCCAGTTGCTCGCTACGTGGCCAGTTGCTACCTGGCCAGTTGCTCGGTACTTGGCCAGTTGCTCGCTACTTGGCCAGTTGCTCGCTACCTGGCCAGTTGCTCGCTACCTGGCCAGTTGCTCGCTACCTGGCCAGTTGCTCGCTACCTGGCAAATTGCTCGCTACCTGGCCAGTTGCTCGCTACTTGGCCAGTTGCTCGCTACTTGGACAGTTGCTCGCTACTTGGCCAGTTGCTCGCTACTTGGCCAGTTGCTCGCTACTTGGCCAGTTGCTCGTCGCACAGGAGAGTTGCTCGCCGCACAGGAGAGTTGTTCGTGAACCCATAAGATATGTACATGTTAGAGGGTAAATTCTTATTTTAACAAAGTCTCGTTAAATAAAGTTTTCTGAATTTAGTCTTCAGGAACGCCAGTTCAGTTTGGTGAAATTTCTAACATTGGTTCGGTGATTCAAAAATGTCTAATGAAAATAAATGCAGTAATAAAATATAAATCGGATTAAAATTGACAAAAAGATTTACTCGAACGCACCTGAATCCATCAAAATCCATTCACTATTTTGGAGGAGTTTGACGGATCAGAATACAGGTCTCCTTATTGAACAACCATGGTGGAATCTGATGGATTCGGGACAGTCAGCAGTTTTTGCATGACAAACTTGATGGACTTTGGCGGATTCAGGACACTTAATAGTAAAAGCACTCAAGGGATTGAAGGGGTTAAAGAAACTACTTACACATAGTCTGGTCAATGTGATCCATACGCATGTACTATCTAGATTATAGAGGCTATTAAAATAACAGATGAAGCGCATAAAAAAACCTAATTATGCAGGTACAAACTTATGTAGTGTTGTACTTGTACTGTACATGTATGTAGACTTCACTGACAAATGACATCAAATGAGCAGCAATGCAAAGACGTACATTTAATGAATGAACATTATGAAAGGGCAATATTCAAATGAAATACATACATGTACGGGTAATTCCACCGGCATGGACATGATATATGGAGACATTTTCTAAACCTAATCACTTTAACTTAATTTTTTTGATAATTTGTTTGATTCAAGAAGTTACATGTACATGTAACATGTAATGTTGTACCGTACCTCGCATGACATAATCACTTAAAATTAGCTTTTAGCATTACTAATGAGTGTTTGTTTTCAACTGGCATTTTTGGCCATTTATTCTCAATCCTCCAAAATCCTTTAAAACTAAAAAAAAAATTTTTCGAGGATTGAGGAGGGTAAGGGTTAAAATGCTTCTTAAATATTTCTCTTGGTAAAACATAACTTTCATACATTTTTTTAACAAGCTCATCTTGAATTTTATCAGCCTGTACTACTGGACTACCGGACTACCGATATTTTGAAGAGTTTGTTCCGTACAATGTATGTATCTCTAGAATCCTCGATGATAATTCAGAAGATTTCTGAGACATAATTGGAATGATGCTCTTGTTTCCATAAGAGTTTATGACGTAACAGTTTAGTAATCGGTTAACGAGAGAGAACGCTAATCATAGTTAACTGGACCACTGTCTCCATTTGGAGCCAATCAATTATCCTGCATGAAAATCTGACGGTTGTAAATATGTTATCCTTGACGGTTGTCAATATGCTATCCTTGAGCCCAAAGATCACGAAGGCGTGTCTGAGTTCACGGAGACGGGGGAATTTAGCATTTTGTTGAGTATTATTGCGTAAGGTTGTCATGGTAATCGCTTCAAGCCCATGTGGCTAATGAGCTGTTTTTTATCGAAAGTTGAAAATGTCAACGGTCGGGTTCGTGTACATAGAGAACAAAATGAAAAGGTTGCATGAAAAGGACTGACATTTCTCACATAAAACGGTTTATTCATGTATACACTTGTACATTCAGCGTTGGATGGTTCCATTTGTAAACACAAATTAATTAGCAGTCAAATTTACATTTGCATTTGATATTGAATGTTTTTGTTTAACTCGTGACCCTAGCTAGAAGTATTTAGAACTGAAATGTTGATGTTGTTGTACGGAAAATGGCACTTACGGTATATCACATTGAAATATGCCCTTTGTGCCATTAGCTATGCATGATCGACTGAAACTGAATCGATGCTTCCAGTGTGGTGGAAGACAGTATCTGTCAGGAATAAAAAAACTAGTAGAATCGATATTACAAAATCATTGGAAGAAATCTAACAAACGAAATGAGATAACCAATGGGGAAATTGTGAAGGGGACAAGGAGGAGGCGTTCATCATCTTCCAGACATAGCGCCACGAGGTATACGGAAACACCCAGTAGGCCGGACCGTGTCCCCTTCAGTTTAAGAGCCCGGGCCCGACCAGTAGATTTGCAGGATCCGCAACACCCCTGGATGACTGATCGGATCCCAATATCTTAAATGCCCCATTATTAGTGCATGACAGGTACATGTATAGGGCTCTTTTATGCTCATGGTACGAAAATACAATTTTGCTGGTACGGTACATGTTCAATATACATACCGTACATGCACTGCGTTCCTCGTTCATTTACAATAATATTCGTGTACCAGTACCAGAGATTGCTTTGTCTCTTCGCTCACTCTCATTGTATTATCAAAAAGAATATTATATTGGAACCAGACACTTAAATTGGTGTATGTACATTTGTTGTACATGTACATGTATGATAGCGTCGATATTGCCTCCCCAACTCTCTTTTTCTAACCGCTGAGGGGGGTACATGTACTTGTGCACGGGGCCCATTCTAAAATATGTACTAATATTGAATGAATACAGGATTACAGAAGACCATGTAATTTGTTTTTATTAGCAACATGGCTTCTCATTGGGTGTGGTTAGGCTTGGGTTGCCCATTTCCGAATAATTTAGTAATCGATTATTCAAACTGCAATTACCGTAGGTTAACCAAATACCGGTAGGTGAAACTTTAGCTGCCTTTCTCAAAGGCCTTAATTGTATGCGGAGATGTTCATAATGAACTGTTAGTGTTTTGCAATAAGCACTGTTTATTAAATGTCGAGGGATTTTATCGGCTAAAAGAATGAGACCAATAAAATGTCAACAAATCACCATCAACAAAAAGCGGCAAATAACCAAACAAAATTGCAACTTTATGTTTCAAATAACATCACAATGTACAACAGCTCAAACAAGCAAAAACTTATTTGAAGTCGATAATTAAATATTTGAGTATTCGGTTCATTTGGGACAGCCTTAAAGGTAGGATACATGTACATCATTTGCAGATATCGATATGCAGATATGTTTACTTCCGATTTAATTAAGAAATATCTTACTTATTTGAAGATAAATATTGAGTGTAGGCATCCAACAAAATGATTGCGCTAGATATCCTGTAATTGAATTGAATTGAATTTTATTTTTAAAAAATCACGATCTTAGGAACAACATAAGAACAACTGCCCGACGCCGGTTGAAAACGAACACCGTTTTTTTGTTGGCGTTTGTCAGCATCCATGATTGTAAAACTTCAGACTTGTCAGTTAAACGATATTTACTCTAAAATACAACCCCCAAATCCACCCATTGATGATAATTCAATCAATTACCAATGGTGTATCCTACCTTTAACTGAGTTGATACGGTACAACCATGGAGGTACTGTACATACCGGTACATGTATGTAGGAATAGGAGTTACCGTAGTACAAAGTTCCTCCATATAATCCCAATTTGAATGCTGTGGTGAGCTTATGGGGTTTCGCGCTACGCATCATACATGTACCGGTAGCTTAACGTCCCCGTTAATCTAACTTCAGAATCAGCCTGACTAACGGTACCTGAACCAGTCTGGGATCGAGGTTCGTGAAAAACAATCCCGTGCCTGGGCCCGGTCAATGTCAAAATAATACCGGTGCGAACTGGTTTAAGAGGATTTACTTTGTGAATGTTTTTTTAGATGGAGATTGATTATTTAAAAAAAAATAAAAAATCCACTACATGTACACGCTCTCAGAAGTTAACAAACTTAAAAATGCATTTGACAGTAAAATGCGTAGTTAACTTGTACATACACATGTACATGTACACGCAAGTGGGTAAATGCCGTCAATAGGGGACGGGGCATTGTCCGACCGTCTTCCCTCTTTTGTTTGTACTCTAACTTTTTCGGATGATCGCCATAGGATTTGCACACGAGTCTGAATCGGGGACCTTTGCGGAATAGGGGACCCCATTGTTCCCTTTGTCATACGTCCCCTATTGTTCCCTTTGTCATACGTCCCCTATTTCAATCAAAAACAAACTCATGTACACCTACATTTACGTACCAGTACATGTTGTGTGTGTATGAACTGCCAATGACTCACACAGAGATTGGTTATTCAGAATTTAGCCCACACTCTGCATACAATTAAAATATGCACTGTGTGTAATTAAGAAAAAGCAATAAAGTTTTGTATGGGATGCTTTACATGTGTACACCTACAATGTACTTGTACCACTACATGTACCCGGTAACATGTGATATTACACTATACAGGCCATACTGTACATGTTATACCAGTACATGTACCGGTACATACATGTGTACGCAACATACATGTACTGGTGCCCTTAACCTATTGATGACGTAAAGGGGTTATAGCTGCGACCCACTAATCCATCCAGAATGCTGTGAACAGCCGTGCTATGCCGTAGAACACAACCTGTGTGGCAGTTCCACGCTCGGTCCATTGTGCAGTGCAGCTGCTGGACAAGGGCTGCTGTGTAGTTATGTGCACACTGTACAAGTACATGTACCGGTACAGTGTATAATGCGGTGCAGGGAAGAGTGGGACAATACCTGCGTCAAGGGGTTAGACTGAATAAATCACATTACATTTGATACATGTATGGCATGTACAATAGCTAGAAATGCAGCGTACAGTACCGGTACAATGTAGGAAGCACTTTGTGTCCCAACTTTATGGAATGACCCATTACTATTTTGGATGACACGTACTTGTATTATCACACACTGTACATATAAATTCTATGTTGACAAATAACACGCATACTACCGGTAGTAGTGTCTACTGAATTTAGAAACACATTGAGCATTTACAGTGCGCTTATCCAGAATGACCCATGACCCATATCATTGAGCTCGAGCACAGATGAAATGCCAGACTGGCTTATCCCTCTTATCAAAGATTTTGAAATTCAATTTAAAGGCTATGCGAACCATATATATTGGATTGTAAGTTTATAAATAGGGGGCCTACATGTACATGTACCGGTATATAATCCTTAGTATCAGAGTTTTTGAAGGTTTAAGTTGCTGCCATTAAAGGGACACTAGGTCCTGAAATCGCCCAATTCGGCTACAAAATGCATTTTGAACAAAATGATGTTCATCGGAAAGAGCATTTAAAGGTACATGTAGGAGATAAACATGCAGACAACCATATCCTTAACACTCCCTCTATACGGGCAGATAACTGCATGGCAGTGGCACATTCCAATTCACTTTAGCTGTGTGCACTTTTAACCAGTTCGCGCCGGGATTATTTTAACATCGCCGAGCCGAGGGGCGGGATTATTTTAAACGAAACTCGATCCGAAGCGGGTTCAGGCTGATAGTGCCGGGAAGCACACCCACGCATTTCCGGCCTTGCGTGCTGCTGACATACATTTCCGAACTTTAACTTGGCGTGTTTATGCGTCATCCGTTTTGAATTTAGGGAAATTTTTGCGTTTATATACGTCATCCGGCGCGAACTGGTTAAGGATTATAAACACGTTTTTTTGTAAACGTTTCCCCATCCCACCTTGGCCCCCTATCCTGCCATGACACCCCTCCGCCCGCTTACCTTGTTCCCCCTCTCATACATGTATCTCACTTTATCCCAGTCCCACATCTCTCCCTTGATGTTTTAATGTATTTATACAAAAAAATATTGAGAATTTTAGCAGATTGTACCGGTATGTGTTTGTTATCATATAACGTGCCTGTAAGGGATTCTGGCAAAATGGGACAGAACTGGGAAGAGGTTGAAATGGGGATTCTCAGGCATAAGGAAATTATATTAAATTCTTCTATTGGACATTCCGTTAACAAGTTATGGCCGTTTGAAGTTCACATTTACAAATGTATCGACGTCACAAAAGAAAAATGTTGAGAAAAAAGTCTTTGAGGTTCCGAGCTTTGTACATGTACTTGTATGTGATATGGAAAAATGCCAATTAGTTTTTTCCTCAAAAACACCAATTTCAAGTACTTGTATACTTGTTCTTAACAAAATATAGTAAGTAGGCATACCAACGATTACATTAATAAATCTAAAAATTAAATAAAATCACCCATTCACTATTTTGCAATTTTTTCCACTATGCCCTGTGCCCAGTTTCGTCTCATTTTGGCAGAACGCCGCGTATTGTACATGTACATGTTTGTATATTGTAAAATGGCCGTAAATCAGTCTTTGGGCTTCCATGAGTCATTTAATAGTAGTTTAATAATAAACCATAAACAAATTTGGATACAAGTTTAAACAAAATTGTATAATTAAGGAAGTAAACAAGTTGAACAAAATTATTAATTTACATTTAAATCAATTTTCATCATTATAAAATTTCATAGCCATTATCCATTTTGCGTGTAAAAATTGTAAACATTGTACACGTGTTTACACACAATGTTCTGCAATATTAAGCACATGCTTATTGTTTGGTGTAAGGCCTCTAGATCAATTTACATGGAAACTATTGTACAAACATGTCGTACACGACTGTTTTTCAGGTGCTTGTACGTACAGTACCGCACTACCGTAGTACGAAACGAGATTTAGTTGCGTGTTTGTGGGCCGTTCCTTGCTAACATCTACCGGGTACCGTACGTAATAGCATAATTGGCAAGTGTTGAAAACATCCCCTGCCTTGGTGATATCATACAAATAAAATAATCTCGTGTACATGCAGAGTATGCAAGTGATTGTATGGGTATGGGAATTGTTACTGTGTTTGTCAGGTTTTCACATTGAAGGATAATCAGAAACTGAAGATTGTGTTGAACCCAGAAATAAAAGAAAAATATTAAAATAACACCAAGCATTTTATACAAGATCACCAACCAGCTTCATTTGCTACAGATTTAATTTTGTGAAAATAATTTTCTTTCCCATTCAAATATAATTTTACAATTTTGCACGCAATTTTTCCACCTGTTTAAAAAAATTTCCCACATGTAAATATGTACTTTAAAAAAAAGAAAAAAATTGTTCCCCATTTGTATTAAAAGATGTGAACAGGTTTTTGCACTTAATAGTGTGTAACAGTTTTCTTAATTTGGGATTTGGAAAATGTTTTAACATTTTGTGAAATGAAAATTAATTCCCTGGGAAGAGACTAAAAGTGTGAACAGAATTTACTATTTTCAGGTAAATCTTTGATTGAATTTATATTGATTTTCAAAGATTAAATCTAGAAATATTTGGTTGCTTGTAATTCAAACTTCGCCACACATCAACAGATTATTCGTTTTAACCATTTTTTAACCTGCAGCTAGAGGGCGCTATAACATGTTATGACTTTGCTGATAACTTTTTTGAAAAGTATAATCTAGCCAGAGACCAACATCGTTGAAAGTAAGTTCATATATACCGTATTTTCAATTTCAAATTATAAGGCACTTCCGGTTTGGACCGGAAGGAAGGAACACGTGATTTTACGCACATGAGAACAAATGGAGATTCTGCATTATTCTATCAATTGCCACAAGCTTCAAATTCCGATCATTTGCGATTAATTTTATATTGATTTTCAAAGATTAAATCAATTGCACCTTTAACCAGTTCGCGCCGGATGACGTATATAAACGCAAAAATTTTCCAAAATTCAAAACGGATGACGCATAAACACGCCAAGTTCAAGTTCGGAAATGTATGTCAGCAGCGACAAAGGCCGGAAATGCGTGGGTGTGCTTTCCGGCACTATTAGCCTGAACCCGCTTCGGATCGAGTTTCGGCTCGACGATGTTAAAATAATCCCGGCGCGAACTGGTTAAGATGACGCCACGTGACCACTGATGACGTCACCATGACGTACATTGTAAGTCTGCGAAACATAAGTTTACTATAGGGTCTTCACCTACAGGTAGGTTAAGTTTTATGGAAATACGACTTTGTTTTCTGGTAAAAGTATTTGTGCAAAAAAACATGTACAAAGTCTATAGAGTTTTAGGTTACTAAAAGAAGAAAAAAATATATAAAAAATCAGAACAAAAACAAAGGCTTTTTCGCAAAATTGCGAAAAACCGCTCTACTCCGGTTGAAAATGAATGCTGTTTTTCTTGATTTTTTTTAGCATCCATGATTGTAAAACTTCGGAGAGGACAGTTAACCAGTTTACGCCGGAATTATTTTAACATCAACGAGCCGACGCGCGGGATTATTTTTTACGAAACACGATCCGAAGCAGGTTCAGGCCGCCAGTACAGGGAAGCACACCCACGCATTTCCGGCCTTGCTCGCTGCTGACAGACGTTTCCGGCCTTGCTCAAGGCGCGTTTATGCATCATCCGTTTTGAATCTGGGGAAAACATTGCGTTTATATTCGTCATCCGGCACGAACTGGTTAAAACGATATTTACTCTAAAATACAACCACCAAATCTACCCATTCCTAATAATTCAAGCAATTACAATGTACCAAGAGTGTATCCTAACTGTACGGTCCATCACTTCTGATAATTCAAGCAATTACCAATGGTGTATCCCATCTTTAAACTCCAACACCAGGTTTTGTTGGAATCTGTTGGGATGGGTACTGGACCCCTAAAAGTGATTGTCTTTTACACTGGTACCTCCAGAATCAGAGTTCAACAGTTTGTGTACAGTTTGCCATACAGTGTTTGAATTTGCAAAAACATAGTTCCTAGTAAATTACACTATAGTAAGTTGGTGTTAAGGCATATATATACAAAATCCAAAATCATCTTTTGGATACACACCCAAGTATTCTTAATCATCCCAAAACCTCCAGCATCAGATTGGGCCTGATGATGACAAGGATCCTCCATTTTCAATTGGCTTTGGAAAGAGGATTTGGAAAGGTTAGGGTTTTATTGTAAATCCCAACACATTTCACGTTTTAGATTGTATATTTATCCTATTTCAAACACCTGGTTGAAAAGAAACCAACCTAAAGTCTTACCTTTGCCGAGAAAAGGGGAAAAAAACCACCAAAACGGAGTACGTATAGATTTTTTCTATTTTATTTCTATTCATTGCACGATACACGTTGTGTGTGTCACATAAATTATACACCAAATATGGTTTATTACATATCCACAAAAGGCGTACACTTTATGGCTGGAATCACGACTTATACCCAGCTCAAAATGTTGGGGTCGCAAAAGTGAACCTCGAAAACTTGTTCTATACAAGAATATACATACATGTACACCAAAATTCCCAGTTTTTAACCCGTTGACTGCCGACTGTATACTAGTAGTAACAGGTGTACCGGATTCTGCCACTACGAGTATACTCATAGAAAATGAAAGGTGTTTGTATTGTAAATTAAATACATGTACACTGGCATCACTGATAACAAAACAAATACGCTGCTGGCAGGGGTGAGGACATACATGTAAGGTACATTGATAATATGTTATGTTCAAATCATTTACTCAGATAAAGTGTCGGTACCTAATAATAATAATAATAATAATTTATACTTGTATAGCGCCTTACATTAATTGCAAATCACAAAGCGCTGAACATAAAATATTAAATATACATGCACCGACTAAGAGTAATGTTATTTAAAAGACTATTAGACTTAAAAGACTATATATAAGCCTAATACAATTATAAGTAATCAATGGTACGAATTAAAATACTAAAATATTGCATCTAAAATTACACTTTAAAAAATTAAAATATCACACCAAAAAAGTTAAATTATATTAAACTTAACCAACACTGATAAAACAAATATGCAGAGCTGCAAACAGCACATAACCTGACAATTGGATACACAGACAGACAACCCATCCACAGCCAGACACACGGACAAATAACTTACGAATCAACTCACAATGTAGCTCATGTAAGAGCAAAGAAACCACGACGACAGGCAGGCAGCCCGACACAGTGACAGACAGACAGCCCGCCAGCCCGCCCGACAGCACGACAGACAGACATACAAATTGCTAAAATTACTATAAATCTCTGGCGTGCACTGGGTATTTTAAACTCCGATTACAAAAAGATGGGTTTTTAAAGCTTTCTTAAACGGATTAAGAAATGGAATGGATCGAATGTTTGCAGGTAAAGTGTTCCAGACTGTCGCCGACGATTCGGCGAAAGACCTGCCGCCGTAGAAGATCGTTCTGCTTGGACTAGGATGACTGAGGAGGAATTGAGATGAAGACCGTAGTACACGACTAGGTCTATGCTCAGTTAGAAGTTCAGAGATATATGTTGGTGCCATATTGTTGAGCGCCTTAAACGTCAGTAGAGCGACCTTGTAGTAAATACGTTGCCGAACTGGTAGCCAGTGCAACTCACGGAGGATGGGCTGAATATGATCATGTTTCTTACACCGGGTCACCAATCGGGCTGCAGAGTTTTGTACTCGCTGTAACTTGCGGATCTCGGTGTCCGGAAGTCCGTAAAGAAGACTGTTACAGAAGTCCAGACGGGAGGACACAAATGCGTGGACCAATCGCTCTGCCGACTTACGATCAAGATATCGATTCAGCTGTCCAATTTTGTGGATTGCAAAAGATGCAGACCGAACGACATTTTTCACATGATCCTTCATATGAAGATTGTGGTCAATGGTTACTCCAAGATTCTTGGCGGCACCAGTTGTCTCAATGTCAAAATCGGTAATCATCAGATTAGGACATACGGGAGTTTTCACAAACTTAGAGCTGATGTGAACAACCTCTGTCTTGGAGTCATTCAATATCAAGTTATTGGCAGCTGTCCAGACCTTGATATCTCGCAAACAGGTATCCAGTCTTGATGTAGCTTCCGAGCGTTCATGGCGTTGCATTGTGATATAAAGTTGAGTGTCGTCAGCGTATGTCATGTAGTTGATACCATGGGCGTTGATAATGTCGCCGAGGGGAGCAGTGTACATTGTAAAGATGAGTGGTCCCAGCACGGATCCTTGGGGCACTCCGTGTTCGAGATTGTGCTCATCTGACAGCACATTTCCTATTCTTATGGCTTGAACGCGTCCCTGAAGATAAGATCGAAACCAGTCTAAAGCTGTACCAACGATGCCATACCGATCACGAAGGCGATTGATAAGGACTTGATGATTTATCGTATCAAACGCTGCGGAAAAGTCCAAAAGAATAAGAAACGCCTCTTGATGTTGATCTACAGCTCGCAACAGGTCATTTTGAACTCGGAGAAGGGCAGTCTCTGTACTGTGGAATTGTCGGTAAGCTGATTGCATTGATGAGTGCAGATTATGTTCGTCGAGGTAATCAGTCAGTTGTGCTGCGACGGCTCGCTCAATGGTCTTGAAAAGAAACTTTAAGTTTGAGATCGGTCGGTAGTTTTTGAGTTCGTTCCGATCTAAACTGGACTTCTTGAGTAAAGGGACGACCTGAGCAACTTTCAGCGAAGCTGGCATGTAACCGCGTGTCAGTGATGTGTTGATGATGCGGGTGATGGGTGACAATAGAGAATCCAAACATCGCTTGAGAAGATCCGTTGGAATTGGGTCAAGTGGGCAATATTTGGTTGCAGACTTCATAATGAGTCTTTTGACATCATTGAATGAGATTGGATCGAATGAAGCGAATGTGCCGCTACAGTGATGCTGAAAATCAACCGAAAGATCAGCCAAATTCGATTTGTTGATGGAATCGATCAGGTTGACTACTTTCTTGTTGAAAAACCCAGCAAAATCATTTGCGAGAGTCCTATCATTGTCATGGTCAGGCAGAACAGGAGCTGAAGAAGGCTTACTCATACGCTGAACCAATCGAAACAGCTGTCTGTCATCGCAATGTGCAATTTGATCTTGACGATGATCACACTTAGCCTGGTCAAGCATTCGGCGATAATTCTTGCAATGAATGACATACAACTGCCTGTCAATTTCCAAGCTAGATTTCAGCCACTTTCGCTCGAGGCGACGTTTTTCCTGTTTGGACCCACGCAGGTCACTGGAGTACCATGGGGCATGCGGCCGGAGAACAACAGAACGTTCTTTTTCGGGTGCATGCTCATCTATCAGAGTACACAAAACCGATTCATATTGTTGTACCAGCTCTGAGGGATCATCGTTGCCATCCACAACTTCAGTTGATAAAGATGAATCTTTGATGGCTCTCTTGAATTTGTCCAAATCGATTTCACGTAAATTACGTGAGCGAACGGTGACTTTTGGAGGTGGCGGGCGGGATACATTGACGTTACACTTGACTGCATTATGGTCAGATGGTAATCCAGTAAGAACTGCCAAATCCGAGATGATTTCTCCTGATCTACGAGTAATCAGAAGGTCAAGGGTGTGTCCACATCGGTGAGTTGCTCTCTGGACATGCTGTTGTAGTCCAGATGAATCCAGAAGATCCAGGAATACAGCAGCATCACGGTTAGTTGGTACGTCTACGTGAAAGTTAAAATCACCTGTCAGCAGTACATGACCCCGGTAGATGGTTACTGTCTCCAAGAGCGTAATGTGGGAGAGTAATCTTCAAATCCGCCAGTGAGTAGTCATCGCGCTCATCCCCACTCAACCAAGATTCTGTAATTGCTAGAATGTCTAGTTTCTGTTCAATAATCATGTCACTTATCGATGATGTTTTTCGCTTAATGGAATCGGCATTCCATGTTGCCAGACATGCTTTCGGTAGTTTGCTATAATCAGCTGATATTTCACGATAACTAAATGGAACTGTTTTGAGGTTAAAGCTGGACACATATCGAATCGAAGGCGCCTTGTAGGCCCGCTCAGTGGTGTGCGTTTTAATGTGCAGTTTCTTAGGCATCCAACCACCACGAAAACCTCTCTTTGTACATTTAGCAATGTTAAGTTTCTTAAGTGTTTTCCATACGTGTTGTGCAACAGGAGGACCCATAAAGGAGTATGTCACACTCTGGCGAATACTCATTAACATCTCCTTGGAATAATACAAACGGCTATTCATCGTGCAGTTAAACGAAAAGTACAAACGTGTGCACAAAATATAAAACGGTGGACTGTTCAAATGCGTTGCACGAAAATGTTTTGTTTTGTTTTAAAGCAGTCTACACGGTGGCGACATAAAATGTCAACTTACGATGTCTTGACGTGCTTAACAAACGGATGGCAGTCACAAAACATACAAAACTATAGTTAAAACACCATAAAACACCATAAAATGATCAAAAAAAAATCGGAGCGATAGCTCGGTGCAGCCACCATGAAAGGGCGCCACCACTCCTACATGTACATGTATGTATTAAGTATGCCCGCATGCGTACAATGCTTGGCAAATTGGGGCGCGCCTTGTAAAATTATTCTTGGCAGTCAATGTGTTAAAGGATAGTTGTGTGGATGCTCTACCCGATGAACATCATTTAGTCCAAAAAAACCCCAAATTATTAGAGGCTGTTAAAATAGGGTACACATGTACTGTACTGGTTGGGGATCTGCGCACTGAAGGGTGTCCTTTAAGTCGCTTGTTGATTCAAGGAAGGCAAGTCTTCACATGTCTGTCCTGTGTTTGTGTAGCTACTCATTCTTTCACATGTCTGCCAGATTTGGAGGATTCATTACGTTAATGCGTCGTGGTACATTTGAACTACCGAGGTGTGAATTTCATAGAAGGAAATCCCAAGTTTGAGGTTACCCGTCCCATGTGGGGAATAAGATTGTGTTGAAATTGCAGCAGGAGACAATTTGAAATTCAATGACCCACTTCTTTCAAGGCAGAGCCAGTAATATGTATGAACAGCATTAACCTTAACGTACCTATACATTTAAATGAATCAAAATCTATTCCCTGTTTTGGAGGAGTTTTGTGGATTTAGGATACCTTCATATTGGACAAACCAGTGGAATCCGATGGATTCAAGATTTTAAGCCTAGCAGTACTGCAGGAGTGTTCAGCACTGCAAAATGGATTTTGAGGCGATGGAATTTGTAGACTCTATGAAGAAATACTGCAAAATATTGTTATGCCAGCCGGGTATCCTGAAACCGTCAGAATCATCATAATTTTGCTGGTCGATTGTTGATGGATTCAGAATTTTTCCAGAATGTATACTGGTGGATTCTGATTGAAACAAGCAGTTTTTGCATGACAAACGTGATGGACTTTGGCGGATTTAGGACACTTTCTAGTAAAAGTTAGGGTAAAAAAACAGCACCAAGATGTACCAATAATAGCGTACATGTACCGGTACATGTAATTAATAAATCAGGTTTTAAAGGAACAATCAGTCATGTACATGTAGTAAGATGAGTTATAAGATGTCTGCCCTAATGCAGGATAATGTGGGTTTTAGTTAGGACCCTGTCATCAGCAAGTGACTATGGATTCCACAAGGTAGATCAAAGAGGAATCTAATCAGGCAAGGAAGATCAAAGGGATCTTATCAGGCAAGGAGGGTCGAAAATCGAAAGGGGATCTGATCGGGCAAGGGATCTAATCAGGCAAGGAGGATCAAAGGGGGATCTAATCGGGCAAGGAGGATCAAAGAGAGATTTGATAAGGCAAGGAGGATCGAAGGAGTTTTGATCAGGCAAGGAGGATTGAAGGGGGATCTGATCAGGCAAGGAGAATCGAAGGGGGATTTGATCAGGCAAGGGGGATTGAAGGGGGATTTGATCAGGCAAGGAGGATTGAAGGGGGCATTGATCAGGCAAGGAGGATCGAAGGGGGATTTGATCAGGCAAAGAAGATCGAAGGATACGCTACGGATCACCCCGGATGCACTACGGTTCATATCCGGGGTCATCCGAGAGATGAACCGTAGCCAATCCGGGACCATCCGGGACCATCCGGGGACATCCGTAGTACGTCCGGGAAGTCGAGCGTCACCCCGGATCAACATCTAGCATCCGGGGTGAACCGGGCCATCCGGGAAGGGAGAGGGGGCGGCGGAGAACCGTATTGAAACCGTAGTGCGACCGTAGTGCGACCGTGATGATCCGTAGTGTATCCGGGATAAACCGTAGCGTAACCGTAGTGTAACCGTGTTTATCCGGGATGAAACGGGAGTTGGTTCACACATGGTTCCACTACGGTTCCACTAAAGTTCCACTACGGTTCCACTACGGTTCCACTACGGATGACCCCGGATACACTACGGTGTCACCACGGATTCACTACGGTGTCACCACGGATTCACTACGGTGTCACCACGGATTCACTACGGTGTCACCACGGATTCACTACGGTGTCACCACGGATTCACTACGGTGTCACCACGGATTCACTACGTTATTTTCCGGATGAACCGTAGTGTATCCAGGGTCATCTGGGGTGAACCGTGGCACATCCGGGATGATCCGTGGCGGAACCGTAGTCAAACCGTAGTAGGACCGGGCAACATATCACTTTTTTTTGATTGCCTTCCTGGACCACCCCGGATGACCCCGAATCAAACATCTGTTTTATCCGGGGCCATACGGGGCCATCCGTAGCATATCCGGCTTCAGTGGGACTGGGGCTTAAGGGGGAACTGATCAGGCAAGAAGGACCGAAGGGGAATCTGATCAGGCAAGGAGGATCGAAGGGGGATCTGATCAGGCAAGGAGGATCGAAGGGGGATCTGATCAGGCAAGGAGGATTAAATGGGGATCTGATCAGGCAAGAAGAATCGAATGGGGATCTGATCTTGCAAGGAGGATCGAAGAGGGATCTGATCAGGCAAGGAGGATCGAAGGTTTTTTTGATAAGGCAAGGAGGATAAAAGGAGTTTTGATCAGGCAAAAAAAGTTTCGAGGGAGTTTTGATCAGGCAAGGAGGACCAAAGGGGGGATCTTATCAGGCAAGGAGGACCAAAGGGGGATCTGATCAGGCAAGAAGGATCGAATGGGGATCTGATTAGGCAAGGAGGATCGAAGAGGGATCTGATCAGGCAAGGAGGATCGAAGGGGTTTTTGATCAGGCAAGGAGGATGAAAGGAGTTTTGATCAGGCAAGGAGGATCAAAGGAGTTTTGATCAGGCAAAGAGGACCAAAGGGGGATTTGATCAGGCAAGGAGGATCGAAGGGTTTTTTGATCAGGCAAGGAGGATCGAAGGGGTTTTTGATCAGGCAAGGAGGATCAAAGAGGGTTTTGATCAGTCAAGGAGGTTTAAATGGGGATCTGATCAGGCAAGAAGGATCGAATGGGGATCTGATTAGGCAAGGAGGATCGAAAAGGGATCTGATCAGGCAAGGAGGATCGAAGGAGGATGAAAGGAGTTTTGATCAGGCAAAGAGGATTCGAGGGAGTTTTGATCAGGTAAGGAGAACCAAAGGGGGGATCTGATCAGGCAAGGAGGACCAAAGGGGATCTGATCAGGCAAGAAGAATCGAATGGGGATCTGATTAGGCAAGGAGGATCGAAAAGGGATCTGATCAGGCAAGGAGGATCGAAGGGGTTTTTGATCAGGCAAGGAGGATGAAAGGAGTTTTGATCAGGCAAGGAGGATCAAAGGAGTTTTGATCAGGCAAAGAGGACCAAAGGGGATTTGATCAGGCAAGAAGTATCTAAGGTGGATTTGATCAGGCAAGGAGGATCGAAGGGGTTTTTGATCAGGCAAGGAGGATCGAAGTGTTTTTTGATCAGGCAAGGAGGATCGAAGGGGAATTTGATCAGACAAGGAGGATCGAAGGGGGATCTGATCAGGCAAGGAGGACCAAAGGGGGATTTGATCAGGCAAGGAGGACCAAAGGGGGATTTGATCAGGCAAGGAGGACCAAAGGGGGATTTGATCAGGCAAGGAGGATCGAAGGTGGATTTGATCAGGGAAAGAGGATCGAAGGGGTTTTTGATCAGGCAAAGGAGGATCAAAGGGTTTTTTGATCAGGCAAGGAAGATCGAAGGGGGATTTGATCAGACAAGGAGGATCGAAGGGGGATCTGATCAGGCAAGGAGGACCAAAGGGGGATCTGATCGGGCAAGGAGGACCAAAGGGTTTTTTGATCGGGCAAGGAGGATCGAAGGGGGATCTGATCAGGCAAGGAGGATCGAAGGGGGATCTGATCAGGCAAGGAGGATCGAAGGTTTTTTTGATCAGGCAAGGAGGATCGAAGGGGTTTTTGATCAGGCAAGGAGGATCGAAGGAGGATCGCAGGGGGATCTGATCAGGCAAGAAGGATCGAAGGGGGATCTGATCAGGCAAGAAGGATGATCTGATCAGGCAAGAAAGATCGAATGGGGATCTGATCAGGCAAGGATGATCATGGCAAGGGGTTTTTGATCAGGTTTTTGATTATGTACATGAACAGAACAAATCCCAAACCAGCGTCAAATATGTGTATGTGGACATGCAAATTTATGTGACATCATGACAGCCAATCAGAGCCCACTTTGAGGTCATTTGGTGCAGAAATCTGGACAAAGCTGCTGATTGGCCAATTTGGCTGCCGCGTTTTTGCAACATACCGGGTAGCATTAGCAACGGGTAACAGAAGATGTGATATTGCGATGAAAAGCGTCTTCTGAATGAACAGTCAAGATGCAGTCTTGTGTGTATAATCATCGAATCTGCTCGCATCATAAACGTTAGTCGTCTAACGAGTGAATATTCCATAGACTAATATGTACCGGTACCGGTACATGTCTGTATTCAACTACATGTACAAGTACATGTACATGAACCTGTAAATTTAAATTTGTTATCAATTAATCATCGTCACTTCACTCAACATTTTAATTATTCGAACAGCTGGTCAAATTGATATTATCAGATGTTTCCTTTTAACAGAAGTTTCATTAACCAATCCCTCACTCTACGGATCGTTGCTGACACTATTTTTTATTAGACAAACCTTAATTGAAGAATATTGTGTAAACAAAATTCCAAGGAGCACCCTTTCATTTGCTTTCCCTCCAGCCCCTGAATCCTGCAAAATCCTCCAGCTCTATTGAGAATGTGCATACATGTACCGGTAGGCTGAGTAACAATTACATGTAGCATGAATCTTCCAAAATCATTATTTGGATAAACACCAAAGTAACCCCAATCCTCCAAGACCATCCAGCATCAGATTGGTCCTGATTACCTGGATCCTCCATTTTCATGTAGAGGTAAAATCCTTTAGTGCCCTTAATCCTTCAAAAATCTCTGATGCTTCGACTTTCAAAGACCCTCAATCCTTCAAATTCCTCCATTTGGCAAAGAGGATTTTGGAGAATTTGGAAAGGTTAGGGTTAACCACCCCCACCAAAAAAAAACTGGCTGGAACATTCAACTTCGTCCTGGAAGGAAAAATGATCGAATGCTGCCCTCCAGAACACACCATTATCATTAATGGTCGTACATTTACAGACATCAAATTTTTAACTTACGAAATATTAAAAAATATCTTACTTATTTTAAAGGGAGAAATGGTCCTAGTTATCTGGAAAAATAATTGCGCTACGTATCCTGTTTTGTTTTAAAAAAATTTTTAAATCACCATTGCCGGACCACAATTAAAAAAAAAACACCACATACCGTACATTGTAAATAAGTGTACAAAGAAAAACTTCCCAACTGTTGGAAAACTAACGCTGTTTTTTTTTGGCTTTTTTGTTTTGCATCCATGATTGTAAAACTTTGAACTTGTTGTTAGATGCATCTCAGAGAGACGCACTTTTAAAAATGTCTGCAAATACATTGTAGTGTGTGCAAGCGTTCGGTACTACTATTCAGTTCAGTGCGTGACATGCGAGTAGCTGCAATTGGCTGGATGAGAACACACCCTGAATGCAGATTGTAGTCAGGATTCAAATTGTGACTATTATCCCATTTTAAATTGAAATTGAAAACGTATAATATTGTTTATTATGAATACGAACATCGACCCCAGCGGGCCCAGCCCGGCAGTCCGTGGGCAGCACACCGTCACCCACACATACATGTATGTCAGCTGTGAGCCAGTCGCTGATTTTGCCGGCCTCGTTCGCGTTGCTTATGGTGTGTTTATCAGTCATGCATTTAGATTTGTTGACAAACATACACGTCGACCGGCGCGAACTGTTAATCAGTTCGCACCGGAGGACGTACAGCATATACACGCAAAATTTCCCCAGATTCAAAACGGGTGACGCATGGAAGGCAGGCAAGGCCGGAAATGTCTGTCAGCAGCGAGCAAGGACAGAAATGCGTGGGTGTGCTTCCAGGTACCATCGGCCTGAACCCGCCTCGGATCGAGTTTCGTTAAAAACAATCCTGCGCCACGGCTCGATGATGTCAAAATAATAGCGCGAACTGGTTAAGAGGAGACTTGTACACATCCCAGCATCGTTTGCCTGCAAGGTTTTTGGGGAAACTTAAAATCCAAGGCTGTCATCTGGTACACCTCTCTTGGGATTGGATGGTTCCACACGTGTGATTGCCAAGCATGAGTTGAATCCAGCAATCACAGGGGATTCATTGCCTCAATAAAACTATCATTCTTTATCCACACTGTAGAGGCTTTTTGTTAAGCTGGCTCAGGATGTGCTGGAATTTTATTAGGTTGGAAGACATTTGTGTGGGGGATACCAGTAACTGTTCCACCCATGTCAGTGATATTTTCAAAAGAATCTCTCGGGACAACACTGAGTAAACAATGTAAACAAGCCGGTGAAGGGCTAATATCAAGATAAACTGTTTTTGTTGATGCAAAAGATATTATATCTGCAGTACATCTTAGAATTTGTGCAAATTACATGTACCGGTACATGGTATGAAAACTAGAAATGTGTTCGTTTACGAACACAAGCTGCTTCGGGTGATTATAGTTTGGTTTGGCAATGACTTCAAAATTGCGCCTTTCTCTACAAACGGCTTAGACCCGATCATAGAAAAAGATGTACATTTACAGTGGCGGTGTACATTTTTAGTGGGCAAAATTGGCATCTTCATTGTTATATGATGTCTTCCACACACATCTGTGGATGGTTCTCCGGGAACCTGGAAAACCTTAAGTCAAACCAAGTGCAAAGTGCCAAAGTGTGTTAAGTCTGAACATCCCTGTGCAAATCAAATGGGGAAAATCGCAGAATAAAAAATTTCGCCTAGAAAATCAATAGTTGCCTCAGCAGTGATGCCGAAGCAACTAAAAGAAACATCTTCGATCTCGGAGAAGTTGTTGTGTCGTTTTTTAGGGTCACAGTATGACTGATATAAGCGCTGTGCGTGGCCAATAGAGGGTGCAATTGACCTTAACAATGGTGCCTTCGTTTGGTGGGACATTTTGGTGGCTCACGCACACATTGTATACACAGTGTATCCGTGGATCACTGTACCGGTACGGTCGCAAAGCAAAATGGCGCTTGATTGAAACCAATTTTAACGGCAGAGCTCTTCCTACCGGGTAGCTACCGGTACAATGTACCAGCCTCTCTCTTTTTAACCCTGTGATGTGCCATGGCGCTGTCAGTGACACTCACTTTTAAATTAATTTTTCAACGAATGTCAAACTCAAGGTATTCTACATGTACCAAAAATCGTGTAAAAGTCCCCGTATAGTGCTTCCATGGAATTGTGTGCAAAACATCCATGGAGATTTAGAGCATGTGTTACATGTACCGGTACATCTACCTTAGTGGGAAGAGTTTAATTTTGTGAAACTAATTTGTTTTAATCGGTAAAAAATCTATTCAGACAGGTGATTTTAGGCTCTTTTAACTTATTTGACAGGTACAGGTACATGTAATATATAAAGTATTTTATGTGGAAATTTACAAAAACTTTTATCAGGTTGTTCTTGTCAAATATTCAAATGCAGTCATCCAAGAGTTAAACATAATCTAGATATAGTCAGGTTCATAATGTACATATTGAAAGTTTCGTTCACTTTTTTTTGTAGATTTGCTAAACTACATGTTTACATTTTTGGTAACGTTAGAATATACTCAACTATGTTTACATTTGTTTTTAGGTTCTTTTGAAAAAAAATTGACCTGTAAAGGTCCATTTTTGTTCAATGCGCTGTATCTCTGGAAATATAAGTCCGATTGGGTTCAAACTTACCGTAGTATGCAGGTATGGCGGGATGTGTTATAGATATCTCTGAAGTGACATCATGATGACGTCATCGTGTGATTTTTTATGATTTTGTTTCATTTTTGGACCTTTAAGCCATACATGTATCTCATCAACAGAACATAATAAATTTAAAACATTTTTTGTAATATGTTTATTGGGTCATAGACACATGCACACAATTGTGAAAAATGTGTGACGTCATCATGACGTCATCAAAATGCCATTAAAAAAATCCAAGATGGCCGCCATAAAGAACCTGAAAGCAAATGTAAACATTGGTTTTCATTTTTAATATGTCCTAACGTTTCCAAAAATGTATAGTTTAGTAAATCTACACAACGGCTATGTTTGAATTACTTGGCTATGGCTTGGCTATACACCGGTCTATGGTACCGGTAGCAGCCACGTCACATAGACTTGTGTGTAATATTAAGCCGCAATTTGGTCACGGCCTCTAAAGATACATGTATGTTCACAAATCTAGTTACTTACAAAATACTCTCCTTCATGTACTAGATCTACATGTACCAGTACATATTGTACAAACTCGAACATTTCGGAAACCTGTGCACTTATGTTCTTTGATCACTTTTTATACATTCTTAATATTATTTTCTTTGAAAATTATTTGGTCAATAAATGCTAAAATAACACAAAAAAACCTAGATACTTTTCTTCTACTTTGAAAGCCTGGAAATGTTAAACGGTTTATTCATTCAGACATGTACCGGTATGCGGACGGTTGTACAGGTTTCTCTCCTGGCCATATTGATCCAAAACGTAAATGAATGCAAAATCAATAATTGAATGAATGTAATTGTCCAGAAAAAATTTCTCAGTCTCAAATCATGTCTTGTTAGAAGGTACATACCGGTACAATACCCTCAGGTCTTAAAAAAAAAAAAGTCTACTTCATTCTGATAATTGGGGGCATGTGCAACCCTCTATAAATGGGCTTTCATTTTGGCGCACAAATAAAAGCACAATGTGAGAGTATAATAATTGTTTGACAATCATGAATTTGACTTTTATCAGTGTTTCGATGTCTCATTCCATCGTTAATAAATTCTACAATGCAATTGGGATATTGGGACGATTTTTCTCTTGGGATAAATGCGGACACACAAGACAGCTGAAAATAATATGCAAATGAGCACCCAATTCTGGTCAAGTAAATTATTCACTTTGACCGCAGAGCACACATAAATTATTCAGTTACCACTATAAAAGATGATGGAAGGGGGTGGAAGGGGGGGGGGGGGGGGGGGGGGAGGTACATGTAGTCTATTATTAGGAGATTATTAGTGGAACCTTGTATTTTTGTGAACCTTGTTTAAAGACAAGTACACATGTAACATACACATGATGAAAAGTCATTGGGTCTCGCATTAAAGGTTTATTTTTGTTCAATGCCCTATATCTCTGGAAGTATAAGTCCGATTGGGTTCAAACTTGGTATGCAGGTATCATGTCGGGATGTGTTATAAATATACATTGAAGTGACATCATGATGACGTCATCGTGTGATTTTTTTTTTATGATTTTTTTTCATTTTTGGACCATTAAGCCATATCTCTTCAACAGAAAATAATAAATTTAAAATCAGTTTTGTAATATGTTTATTGGGTCATAGACATATATGCACACAATTGTGAAAAATGTGTGCATCATCATGACGTCATCAAAATGCCATTAAAAAAAATTCCAAGATGGCCGCCATAAAGAACCTAAAAGCAAATGTAAACATTGGTTTTCATGTTAAGTACATGTCTTAACGGTTCAAAATAATGTACATGTATAGTTTAGCAAATCTACACAAAAAGTGAACGAAAATACATAAGAAACCTGACTAATACGGCTGTGTACATAAAACTTGGTGCTCAAGATTTTCGAGTTCTAACTGGCTTTAGCAGTACTGGTGCATGGAGTTTGGGGCTAACAGAGTACCTAAAACATTGTCATTTATTAGAGTGTGTTATTCATGAGGGTGAGGGGGTATCATGCCACAACATGTACATGTACGTGTAGACCCCGGCACTTTTTTTCTTCATTACGTTGGCAGGTTTAGCATGCATGCTTAGACATCCTACCATAACCTTAGGCAGACATTGGTCATAGCCATGAGATGCATTCGGTAATTAGGTTTCGGGAATGTGTGACGGCTTTTGGGGCCGCGGTGTGAGATTTGCAGTAGGAGCACTCCTTTTCAAATATTGCTTTGGTTGTTATTTCTGATTGGATCATATTTTGAGCTCCCGACTCAAGAAAAAATACCTGCTAACAAAAATTATCAATTGGAGAAAATGGGAAGTTAGAGTAGCTGTATTATTTGAAAAGCTGTAGCTGGCAAGCTTGAAGAAACATGTAGAGAGAAAACATTGAAGAAGCTACAGTTTTAGAGATGAAAGAAAAAAAACCGAGAAATAAATATTCTGGGGAAACCCATGGAATCAGGCAGTGTCTGATAACCCTATTGGCCCAGGCGGGATTCGAACTCGGGTCACAGTGGTGAAATGTGAGGAAAGAACCGCTACACCAACCTGACTCTACATACATGTATGTACATGTGGGTGCAATAGTATTTTGTTCTCCCTTTCTTATGTTTGTTTTTAACCAACTGACTGACAAGAAAAAACCAAACAGGATGCTCTAGAGTGAAAATCATCAATTTAATCGTAAAAGAAATTGGTTAGTTATTTTCTCTTAGGAATTTTAAGACTGTGTTTGTAATTTTGACAACATTTATAGCACGCACCTGATAAAAATGAAACAAATTTCATACATGTACATACAATGTAGTATACGTACAAAATATTCTCAAGACATTGATTACAGACTTTTCAATGAAGGTTTGCATGGTGAAAAGGGAATAAGATAAGTAGTTTTTCGTATCGCCATGTGGTCAATCTTTATAGTGAGATGTGTGGTTCTAAAAAGAATCGGAGGTAAATCTCAATGTTTCGGACAGTACATGTATGCTCTGCTTGTTGTTAGGAGACTGAGGGATTTTAACGGTGAAGCGGGCCTTAGTACTGGTATGGTTCATTGCTTTCAGGCTCCATACATTGTAATCTCGCTTGACAGTTGGAATCTCTTAGTCTCCACATGGTGTTATCGCAAACTACTTACATACACTATGTACATGTACCAGTATCTTATTACAGATTGTTTATTCAGATGTGCATTTTCGTCAACAACTATTTTTTCCCTTCATTGTGTAAATATCACAAAAGGTTAACTTGTTCTCATTGAATGGTAAATTATATTTGCATAATAAAAGCAAACGGAATTAGGGGGGTGGGGGGGGGGGGGGGTGAGAAAACGGGTCTGGAAAAATTATGGTACAATGTACATGTGGTGTACACAATTTTGGCGGTGTATTATAACGTTTGTCCAAGCTGAATGAAAGGGGGAGATCTGCCACTGACATCCTTTTATTATTTGTATTTCATTGTTACATTTTTTTTGTCTAAGTGAGGGATTTGACCCCCCCTCCCCCCTTTGCGCCTGAATACCGCTACACACACAGAAAATAAATGTTGTGACAGTGAGTCACTGAGTTTGTATGGTCGTTAGTTCTTTTTTGTACTGAAAAATCAAGAAAGTCATACCGATATACCTGTACCTTATCCCAAAATAATGTTCATAAAAAAAAATGTAATTAAAAGAAGATTGTCTATTAGGTCGCAAATGTAATTTTTGAGCGATTCTTAAACTCTTCAATCGCCCTGAGCATTGCCTTGTTGACAAATTTAAGCCTGAATTTTATTACTCAGCATTCCCATTGGCTTTTCACCAAAATAATCTTTGTTTTATTCTACTTTATTAACACAAGAGGGCAGCAGATAGATTATGTGGTTAAAGCAGACAGTCATTGGCCAGAGAGAGACCACACACAAAAGGGTGGATGTTTAATCATGCACATGTAAAATAAGCATCATGGGTGTTATCTCAGTCAATATTGGAAGAGGCATTAATAAGTGAGCGGTCTATTTCTCTTGAATGGCATTTGGAGAAACACAAATACATGTACATGTACCCAGTACCTAATGTCTGAGCACTCTGTTTATGAAAGGAGATGTTTGTTTATCTTTTATTTTCAAGCTAAACAGCAGGACATTAATAGCCATTATATTGATTGCACAGTAGACAAATCTTGGGGTTAACACAGGGTTGGAAACAACAATAAGTAAATTTTGTCTTGCCTGAGAAAGAGACTACATGTATGCAATCACTATAATTTCTGTACGTACATACGTACATGTACCGGTATGTGTCTTTTTGGTTCGAAAAATTTGTCAAATAAAGTCATATAAGGTCATATAGAGTTTAATTACAATCAAACTTGGGTCATGGATGCAATAGTGTAACCTAGTTGTTTTAAAGGTCAAGTATTGAGGTCAAAGGTCATTTGAGGTCAAGTTCTAAAATAAGCTCATTTGAAAACAAGTCCAATTGCAATCAAACTTGGGTCATTCCGTGTCGAATTAAACAAATTCAGGATATTTCCCATATGACACGACTCGACCATGGCAATTTTTGTTTTAATTGTTTTTTGTCTACCGTCTCCTACAATGCACTGCCGGCCATCCACAAAGCTTTAATACATGTAGGAAGTGTATGTACCGGTACATGTGTACATGTACCGGTACTGGTATATGTACATTACAGTGCACATATTTTAGGAGATGGCATGTAATAAAGCTTACGAAGCATGGTGGGTAAATGTCCACTTCCAAAGTAAACATGATGAAGTCCTACGATCCACAGAGCGGAAGGCCATGTTTTTGTTGCCTTAGGACTTCGAATTATGAAATATTTTGTTGATGAAATGAAGCCATGGAGGAAATTATTACCAATATTGTATCCTACATGTACGGTACCTTCAAGTCCATTAACATCGTTTTTATCTAGACCAGACTAGTATGGTTCACTGGTAATTGACTAATAAGCAGGTTTGCTGTCCTGCAAGTATGAACAATTGGGAGAAGATATCAAGAAACATCCTCCCCCCAAAAAAAAATTAAAAAAAAAAAAAAAAAAATAATAATAATAATAATAATAAATTAACAAAAATATAATAACAAACTAATACATAAATAAACACAAGCACATTACCAGTGAACCATACTACATGTTGTCTGGTCTAGATAAAAAGAATGTTAATGGACTTACATGTAAAGGTATAAAACACCATTGGTAATTGCTTGAATTATCATGAATAGGTGGATTTGGGGGGTGGTATTTTATAGTAAATATTGTTTAACTGACTTGTTCAAAGTTTTACAATCGTGAATGCCGAGGAAAGCAAGAAAAAGGACGTTCGTTTTCAACCGACGCCGGGCAGTGATTCTATTGTTGTTGGGTTTTTTCGCGATCGCCGTCAGGCGATTGCGAACTTATTTTTATACAAATAAATTTTTTGAAACAATTATAGTATATCTAGCGCAATCATTTTTCTGGGTGCCTAGAATCAATATTTACTTTCAAATGAGTAAGATATTTCTTAATAATTCGGTAGTAAAAAAGATCTGCAAATGGTGTATCCTACCTTTAACTTTCCTGCTATTGGCATGTAATCTTTACTCCCTATTGCCTTTTAAAGGGAAAATAGACCATTTGTCGGTTGTGCATTGTTATCGTTTGAAGCAGCAAAAGTGCGGAAAATATTAAGAAAGGTGCCTAACAACTAACCTTGTGAAGTTTTAGCTCTGTGAATGATGCATTCTTAGAAAACAACCTAAGATTTGGATTTTAAATTTAAATTGCAGCTATTCGTGTGTCTCGCACTGAACCAGACCAATAGTAGCGCCAACGCGTGTGCTGTGCGTCGTTTGAATGTTTGCATGCACTATTTGTGGAAATTTCCAAAAGTACATGTACAATACATCTATGAAACGCTTCTTTAGAAATGACATTCTTTTGTTATTTTTTTCTCAAAATGACACATAATGCCAGAAGGAATGATTTCACAGGGAGTTTGGATTCATTAATATCTTTACAACAAGTAAGCTGCACTTTAACCTACTGGGGCCAATTTCATAGAGCTGCTTAAGCACAAAATATTGCTTAAGCACAAAATCCCTTGCTTAATAAATCAGGTAAGAAGCCAAAATTCCATGCGATTGTTATGCTAAGCTAACAACAGTTAAGTACCAATCACAACCAATATACATATCATGGAGTTATGGCTGGTAAGCTGGTTTTACTAAGCAATAATGTTTTGTGCTTAAGCAATTTTTTATGCTTAAGCAGCTCTGCTTATCCTGTTTAATGGTAGAATACACCATTTGCAAATATCGAAAAATTATTAAGAAATATCTTACTTATTTGAAGGAAATAATGATTATAGGCATCCAGCAAATGATTGCGCTAGATATTCTAGATATCTAGATATTCTAGATATTAATTGTTACAATTTTTTTATTTTGTGACATAATAACCACTGCCCAACGTCGGTTGAAAACGAACCTCATTTTTCTTGCTTTTCTCAACATTCATAATTGTAAAACTTTGGAGTGGTCAGTTATTTAATATAAAATACAACCCCCAAACCCACCCATTTGTGATAATTCAAGCAATTACCAATGGTTTATTCTACATTTAAACATCTGGTTAAAAGGAAATCAACCTAATGTAAGTACTGTTGCCGATTAAAGAATAAAATAAATAGGTTGCTTACATCAGAGACGACGGAGTACGTAGACGTTTTTCAATGTTTATGTATGATACACATTGTGTGTCACCGTCACACGGCACCAATGCAGAAATGTTGTTTCTTACACGTCCGCAAAACACTTTACGCCTGAAATCATAGCAACATTTGTATACCCAACCAGCTCAATTTTGTTGGGTCGCAAAAGTGGACCCCCAAACTCGTTCTACACAGGAATAACACAAAAATCCCATTTGTTTAAGGATGGTTGTGAGAATGTTTATATCCTACTGATAAATGCTCTTTCCGATTAACATAATTTTGTTTCAAACACGTTTTGTAGCCTAAATGGGCACTTTCAGATGTAGTACAGTATCTCCTTTTAAAGTAAAGCTCAAATCCGCCAAAATCCACACGTTTATCAAAATTCAATAGAACCGTGGCGGTCTTGGCGGACAACCACTGGCAAATAATTTGGTTATTCTTTTAAAAGGAAATCAGCTTTTTGGAAAACTTTTTGAAAAAGAGTCCTTTTTTCAAAATAAAAATATCAAACTGGATACCTATAGATGCAGCATTAAAATGTTTTAATTGACACGACCTCAGTCTGCACTTTAATTATTATCCTGCTTGCAATCCAATTAATTATGCAGCAATGTCCTTATGTTTTATAAGACTGGAGTAGCCACTTAAATGTTGAATCATACAACCTTTGTCAGAAAGCTGATGTTTGAGCCGAACGCCACAGGGCTTATGAACATCCACAGTGCGCGTATCAATGTACCGGTAGACTCTCTGACGAAACACGGCGCCCACACATAATGGGCCCCGCAGCGCATTTACCTGCGACGACGTAATTAAAAAATGTATTGACGAGAGTAATCAATTCTTTTTGGCAATGTGTTACCTTAATGGGACAGGTGGTGGGTTTATTATACTGACATACTGTAGTCTGAAGGATATAAGCAATAGTACACGTATGTCAGACGATGGCATACAATATTCATATTGATCTTTTTGCCGTCCTCTGTACAGGTACATGTACTGTACATGTATCTCTAGATGGTTTTAAAGTGTAAAATCTGATTTGTTTCCCCTGACATATTGGTACTCAATACAGTAAAGAAAGCAAGAAATGGCAATGCCAATTGGTAACTGCGAGGAAAACCCCCTTTCTGCCTGGAATAAGACCAACTTTACGGTGGAAAAATTCCACAATATACATTTTGATGATTTACACACCCAAGATAAATTTTTTGCTGTTCTACAAGATAGTGAAAATAAGCTAAGCAATTAAAAGGGAATATACATGTACAACATAATGCAAACTTATGCAAACAAAACAAAACACAAAAGTACCAAATTATTATGAAATACATCAATGTACCGTCTGTTGGTAAATGCCAGTCTAAAAAAGAAACCTGTACAATTATGGCACCTGGTGTTTTAAAGAAAAGTGGTATTTTTATATCCATTTCCAATGCTGGTTGGCCTATCAGCATTGAAAAAAAACTGGCTTCAAATAGATACATGTACATGGGTCACTCCATGAAGTTGGGGCACAAAGTGTGACATGAAGGTCAAAATTTCAAAAGGTTTTTTTTCCTCTAGTTTTTTTAATTTTAGGTACTCCAAGTGTTCGTGTTTAAGAAATAAAAAGAGATAAATCTCTAACATTTAAATCAAAATGACCATAGTTAATACAAAAATGCACGTTATTTCCAGAAATACTGATGCTACATGGACACCATTTCATATTTACTTATCATTTGCTTATTAAAAAGTAATTTTTGTTGGTAATGTTTTTGTTGACTGATGAACTACCTGGGACCATAAACGCATGAAAGTAAATTATTATATCATGTCTTGACATAAATTACAATAATGAGACATCACTTCTTGACTATTTGATGCTCTGACTCATCAGAAATTGACAAAGGATTTTAAAGTTTTAATTAAAAAGTTAATATGAACAGACATCAACTGTCAAGTGTTGCACAGTATTAAAGAAACTACAAACATCAACATTGTTTAACCATTAACTATGTATGAGGAACACATTGATACATGCTTTGTATAATAAAAGTGGTTGATGATGCTACATGGACACCGTGTCCTGTAGCATCGGCACTGCAACATGTATAAGACCAGATGCATTCTGATAAGTATGAAATACACTGTCCAGTTTATCAATGTTATAAAAAGTAAAGATAGTGCAATGATTTACACTTGGTTTTACACCACTGTTATTAGACTTTACCCCAACTGTGCTGCAGATGCTACATGGACACCGTGTCCCGTAGCATCGGGACTATAAGACCTATCCATTTAGATAAGTATGAAATACCATGTCCAGTTTATCAATGATACCAACAGTAAAGATAGTGCAATGATTTACACTTGGTTTTACACCACTGTTAATTTAATTTATCCCAATTGTGCCTGCAGATGCTACAGGGATACCGTATCCTAAACTTGCGGCGATCTCATATTTATCGTTTTTGAAATGTACAATGCACTGTCTAGTTATCAAGTTCATGAGACAGAATGTTGTTAAAGCTAAGAATATTGTATTAGGTAAAAATAAAAATATTGAGTATTTTGCTTTGTCTCTCCCTTAGTTGTGGCATCTTCAGCTTCAGTGCAGCAAGTAAATCCTCGCAGTTGTACCGGTAGCTTGAAGTTTTTGGTGGGGGGTTGCCACTGTTGTCGGGTGTCAATTCTGTGAAAAGAAACAAATATATCATTGATTGATTATTAAGTAAAATGTTGACAGACTGAACACTTTTCCAATGATAGGCCAATACCTTTATGGAAATGTTGGTAAGAACAGTACACCATCAGATTTTTCTTTAACAAAAATTTGGCTTTCTATAAATCACCGCTCAGTAATAATTACAAGGTACATTTATACTACTATTGGTGGTACAAAGCGCGTACCAATGGTGTTCAGAAAGGTTTTTTTTTTAATAAAAATGTGACGGCGAACATTTACCATTAAGGCATTAATACCAAAATATCAATTTGTTTTAGAATTCTGAATTTAGAGTAAAGAAAAAATTGTTTAGCATCCCCACCCAAGTTTGTGAAAGGACCACAGCAATTGTTTTACTTTTAATAATAAATGTATCTTAAAAACCTTGAAAGTTGAAATTCAAAACGATACTAATTATTTTCTTGCCAACCTTCCCCCCCCCCCCCCCTTATATTGCATAACGAATAAGCATTCACACGCAAATATTAACAATAGGGGCCTGGCCTAGGCCCCTATTTAAAAAAAAATTTAAAAAAAAAATTAAATAAAAAAAATACATGTAGGCCTATGGGGGACAACTCGGTGGTCCCGACTCGAAACGGGACAACTCGACCGGTTAAACAACTCGACCGTGCACGGTGCGCCGCGCCATGTACGTCGCCTGTTCTCTGTGACCACGTGCGGGCGCACCGCCTCACTACTACACGCGCGCTGTATGTACATGTACACGTCGAAGAGTCGAGTTGTCCAAAGGCGACATTTGATGTCAGACATGTTCCCCGAAAGCCGAAATCAACCCAAAACTCTTTTTCTTATAGCATAACACATTTTAAATGTATCTACAGTAAGACGCGCATAAAACAATTGACATTTCTGAGCGTCTATCGAAGTCCTAATCGACTACAGTATCGTTCAGTGCCTCCGACAGGTCCGATGCTACGACATGTACGATGGACGGCCAGCGTCCCCGATAAAAGAAGGCCCAAAACATTGTATTCGAGTCTTTCTCTACAAAACGTGGCATAATTTTAATACTCAAACATAAACACACACGAAATAAATACTCACGTTCGACGGTAAAAGCCATGACTTGAAGCAGGGTCCCATAATTCCCGGAAATTCCCGTTCGATGCTACACATCGAGCATCGATGTTACTTACGGACGCCATTGTTCGCGCCGAAAGAACTTGACACATTACTTTTTGTTTGCTGATAAGCACGCGTTTACAGAATGACCCTTGACCCTAGAAACAATATCCAGGCATGTACCATTTCTGTAGGGGGTAGATTCGACTGGGGGACACGGATTTGTACCTCGACGCCACATTTTAAACATTGGACACCATCACGTAAGCTTCTCATTCATCAGACAAAAACACACAGTTTTGGTGAAGGAATTTTATTGTCACTTTATCATACATTTTAAGTGTTTTACTCCGGCAAATTCTGAATATAATTAGTAGATGTACAATTCACCCTGGTCCATCCATTCAACAGCATTCCCGATGCTATAACCGACAAATTTATGGATACCGCCGTAGCGTCGAGTTGGGTATTTTTTGCGGTGCTATAGAACAATAAGTTCAATCGTAACAAACTTTTTGGATGTGCTGACAATGACTACGTGTCTGGTATAAATTAGTGTGGGTGAAATAGTGTTCAGTCTTTTTTCCCCGTGAAAAAATAATGGCTTATAAAATGTACTTAATGGATGTCACATTTTCGAGTGAGAAGTGGTCATGGACACTACTGATTTGTTGTCAATTATTTTTTGTGTGAAAAAGTTTAGAAGTTATAACTTTTTAAACCGAATTTAGCTTCAGTTATTGTTCATTTTGAGACAAAAATTATTCATACGAACAGAACATTTAATACAAAAAACTTGATTAGAAATGTCTGATCAGCAGTACTCTTCAATTGCCCGAACTTCATGGAGTGACCCACATGTACTACCATTAATTAGAGTCCTTCTGATTTGAGGCGTGCGATCGCACTCCCATGCCATCGCACACCTAAAAGCTACCCGATCTCAAGAAGTGTGACTAATCCCACACTGCACACGTTGACACACATTTATGGCATAATTATACTTCATAATTTGTTTTAAATAGTACGTCGGTGCAGAGAAAATGACTTTACTGTAAACCAAGATGAATATTTATTTAAAAAACTGTCATATTTATTGTTTAGTCCTAACTTGACAGAATCAGAATCAGAATCAGAAGCCTAGAAAAATCCAGGTATGGCTTTTTCCACGTGCCTGTGATTTTCAAATCAGGACTGCAATTTGCCATATTTAGTTAGTCCACATTTTGTCAGCAATCAATATGAATTGGTACAAGCCAGCTAGACTGGTTCCCTGGATCAAGCAAAGTCCTCCGGTGGCAAAAACCCCATATGGCCTTAATCCTGCAAAATCCTCCGAAGCATCAACTTCCAGTCCTGCAAATTCCTCTATTTGGCAAAGAGGATTTTGGAGTATTTTTGATGGTTAGGATAAGGATACTGTGAAACAATTTTGTTAGCAACATAATGAAAACATAATTTCACAAAATATAAACCTTTCTCTGAATTAGCTCTAAACACAAACCACATACTGTACATGTAGAAGCACATGGCATTTTGAATCTTAAAACAAGGTGCCAAAATGCCTCCCAAAATGCCTCCCAAAATGCCATAAAATTACACCTTTTCACACAGGTGAAATGAATTTTTGTTCACAAGATTTCCCATTTCATGGCAATCTCAATTTATGCTGTACGTACAACTGCTTCGATGTCCTGATTTCATTCCAAAACCAGAGTGAGGGTGAGCAGTTTTGTAACTTCCTCACAAGATCACCCAATCTAGTGAATCTTTGTTTATCAAATGTACAGTACATGTACAGTACAGTATGCTGTCGTATCCGACCTCATAAGATATGTTCATTGCCATTACATTCAGATATACCAGCTGAGAACTGGGCCCAATTTCATAGAGCTGCTAATATAAGCAAACAAATTTGCTTAGCACAAAAAGTCTTGCTCATTAAAAACAGGTTACTAGCCAAAATTATACATGTTTTTCATGCTAAGCAAGAAAACAGCTGATTATCAATCCAGAACAATAAAGATCAGGTAAAAGTTTGGTCTGTAACCTTGTTTTTGCCAATGACAAATTGTCATGCTAAGCAAATTGTTGTGCTTAGCAGCTCTATGAAATTGGCCCCTGTTCTTTGAATCTGTCTTGGCAAGTTTTGTAAGTGTCACCTAGTGCTGGAACAGAATCCGTCATTTCGCACTTGTGTAAATTGACTTTTTTTTTTTTAAATACACTGCACAAAGTTACGAGAGAAAAGGCATTCTGATATGTCAAATTTGTTATCACGCTGAGAGTAATTTTACAGATGATAATTGCGATTTTATTTCTGAAGGTCCTTGCATTGCCTGGTCGGTAGTCACTTGAAGGAAAGATTTAAAGTTTGCTAAATTAGAGAATTCAGATCTACATGTAGCCACGGGTCCAAGCTATTAAAGGAATCAAACTTAATAAAGAGACTTTGAGAGGTACACAGAATTATGTAGAGGGGTCTGACCATCCATTTTATTTTATTATTGTTTTAACCAGTTCTCGCCAAGATTATTTTCACATCACCGAGCCGAGGCGCAGGATTATTGTTAACGAAACTTGATCTGAGGCGGGTTCAGGCCGATGTTACCAGGAAGCACACCCACGCATTTCCGGCCTTACTCGCTGCTAACAGACATTTCAGGCCTTGCTCGTGAAGTGTTTATGCATCATCCGGTTTGAATCTGGGGAAAACTTTGCGTTTATATACGTCTTTTGGCGCGAACTGGTTAATAAGATTAGGAATAAGAATTTGGTGTGATGAATAAAAGATGGCACACTTTTTATTATTATATGTATATTATTATTACTTTATTCAGGCATTTTACACACATACAGAAACCATTACAAAGCAAAAGTATAGATACATCTAAAATTACAAGAACAGCATGACAGGACAAGGACAGTGAAGGGCAGCAAAGGAGGAAACTAAAAGTGAATAAAACACTGTCGCCAAAAAGGGCGTGTCACTGGAAAGTACATGTAGACAACAAGAGGGAGTTATATTTTTTAAAGGACGGACGCCGTCTTGAAAAATAGGCACCCAATGGACCGGCGGTTGATAATCGCTATGCCGATTAAAAATCTGTGGACTGCGATGTTAGTTATACAGGGCGGCATTCCACTGTACCATCATGTACCGGTATATCCACCTTAATTAAGGATGACATTTAGGTTTAGTGTCTCCTCTCTACTCTGTCAAACCAATAAGATCTGGGGCGATTGCCCTTTCAGATTTTGATATCAGGCATGAAGAAATGACACCGTTCGTTAGTGGAGAGATGGATTAATTCCTAAGAGACATAATATACTATGCAGAAGAAGAAAAATGGGTTCCCTATGGCAAAAAGTACCATTTGCAAAATGTGGCTTGGAGGAGAGTTGACACCAGTGGTTGCCAGTTGTGTATTGTGTCAGATCAAAATGTACAACTTAACCCCAACAATCCCCATCCACTGAAATATCGTTTAACTGACCTGTTCGAAGTTTTACAACCATGGATGCCGAGAAAAACACGAAAAACAGCGTTCATTTTCAATCGGCGTCGGGCAGTTATTCTTATGTTATCTTTGTTTTTTTGCGATCGCCGTCTTTATAAAATTATATTTTTTCAGAATAATTACAGGATATTTAGCGCAATCATTTTGCTGGATACATGTACCGGTACCTAGAAAATAAGAATCATTATTTACTTTCAAATGAGTAAGATATTTCTTAATAATTCGGTCGTCAATATTTTCGATATCTGCAAATGGTGTATCCTACAATGTACATGTACCTTACTTTAAATCAGGTTAGAAGCCAAAATGCCATGCTACAATGATGTACCGGTATGTAAAGCTACATGGAGCTGTGGCTGATAAGCTGGTTTTACTATGCACTTTGTGTGCTAAAGCAGCTCTATGAAATTGGCACCAGGCTTTGTTGGAATCTGTTTGGATGAGTACTGGATACCTAAACTATAGTAGTCTTTTACACTGGGTTAGGCATACATGTTCATGTACGGTACCTCCAGAGTCCAACAGTTTGTGTGTACACTTTGCTATAAAGTGCTGGAATTTGCAAGGATGGGTATGGTTCCTAGTAAATTACACAGTAAATTAATGTCTGCAAAAAGCAAACTTACGGTCTGACATGTATACGGTACATCATTAAAAGTGCTTGAATTATCAGGAATAGGTGGATTTTGGTGGTTGTATAGTAATTACCGTAGGTAATAACAGTGCGAGGACCCAGTTATTACTGCGTGATAATGATCGGGTTGGGGGATGATCGCTGGTAATGGATCGAGCCGAAGGCGAAGTCCATTACCAGCGGTCTTCCCCCAACCCGGTCATTATCACGCAGTAATAACCGGGTCCTCGCACTGTTATTACCTTTAATAAATACCTTTTGAACGAGAAAAATTGTGAAAATGCTCCAAATTTTGTGACTTTTCTTTCGGCGATATTTCTACCATTTTGTGTTCATGTTTAGGGGCCATGTTTTAGCTTATGCATGGTACCCTGTCTCTTCAATTTGTTTGGTTATAACCCATACTTTGAGACCAGACTAGCTGACCACTAATGCCCACCGTGTATAGCAACGCGCTGGCGTTAGCAGACGACACGCGCATTTTGAAAAATGCCACGTGTATAGATACAAACGTTCTACGCGTACATTTTATAGCGCGCAGTATCAAGATTTGACGCGTCCTTGTTACAAGTTACCGTAGAACTGTTGCATTCGGCCAATCATTGGCTTACATGATGCTTGATTAATGCTGGTTCAGGGAACATTTATTCGCTTCTTCTTGAAACCCATGATATTACTGCCTGATAATCCACTCCACGTGATCGAGTCTCGACCAATCAGAAGCCAGCAACTCTCCTAGGTATTTATTAATATCGTTTAATGACCTGTTGGAAGTTTTATGTCGAGAAAAAAACCAAGAAAAACGGCGTTCGTTTTCAACCGATGGGCATGTTTTTAAAATTAAATTCAAATTGTCAACGATATCTACATGTAATGCAATCGGTTTGCTGGATGCCTAGAATCATTATTTGCTTTCAAAAATTTGGTATTAACAATTTTTGTTATGTCTGCAAATGGTGTACAAACCTTTAAATAAAAACATATTTAAGATTATGAAAACGTTTTGCGGGGGTTGAGTTCATCTAAAGAAAACACTTTGCAGAACAAGATTAAAGGTCTTGGTTTTATATTACAGTTCCCCTGAGCGGTCAAATGACGAGGCAGGGTGGCATTTAGTCGACTGTTTTGCTGAGTGCATTTATAATTGATAATCATCCCGGATGCGTTGACTTATCATTACTTGTTAACACCGCTTGAGTAGAGAACTCATTGACCCATCACGAAACCGCACTAAGCGAAGCCTCATCCTCGAGCCTCAACCTCTCTTGCTATTATTAACAATATAATTAGTAAAATTAGTCAGTAGTTTTGTAATTAGAATGTTGACCTCGGGTATCTGTCTTATCCATTAAAGTGGATTGGTTTTATTTGTTGTAGGAGTGTGACGTGCCTTACTGGTCTGTTGTGTGCTTTATTGGGAAAGCCTCCAGTTGTTAATTACCCCAGTACCCAGCGCGCATACCGTGTCTTCCCCCCCGGTTCCATCCATTAATTGACTGGGGTAATAACGCTCGACTGATCCGTCTGGCGGTTTCTGGGGCAACCACGGTTGGTTGGCAGGGGGAAGAATCACCGTCAGTCTACGTTGATAACTGCTGGTTTCACTGATGGGTATCTTCCAGTACTACTGTGTCTGTGGGGCAAAATTTCATAGAGCTGCCAAGCACAACAATTTCCTTAGCACAAAAATGTCTTGCTCAGTAAAAAACAGGGGCCAATTTCATAGAGCTGCTCAGCACAAAAATTTGCTTAGCACAAAAAAGTCTTGCTCATTAAAAAACAGGTTACCAGCTAAAATTCTACGGGTTTTTCGTGCTAAGCCAAAAACCAGCTGATTATCAATCGAAAACAATAAAGATCACGTGAAAATTTGGTCTGTAAGCTTGTTTTTGCCAAGGACAAATTGTCACGCTAAGCAAATTGTTGTGCTTAGCAGCTCTATGAAATTGGCCTCAGGTTACTAGCCAAAACTCCATGTGCTGTTCATGCTAATGAAAATCTAGCTGAATACCAGTCACAAACATGACAAACAATAGACATTACCTGAAAATGTGGTTTTTGAACCTGTTTTTGTTTACCTTGGCAGCTCCATGAATTGGCCCCAGGTTACCAGCCAAAACACTATACTTTTCATGCAAAGCAAAAACCAGCTAAATACAGTCACACATAGTATTATTAGACATAACCTGAACATTTGGTTTGTAACCTGTTATTTTTTAACGAAGGTTTTTCATGCTAAGCATACTAAGAAATAGGCCCCAGTACCCAGATATTATGATAAAGACAGGTGACTCTCCTTCACTGACAGGTTTTGTGGGCCTCAATAAGTCTGGGAATCCCCAGGGAGGAAAAAGTAAAAGCTCCTTCCGTGAACAGACTTCAAATGCCAGGGCCCTTTGGAGGCCACGGTGTTGTCGTGTTGTCGGATTACTAAAAATTCAGCGTTGATCATGAGCAGTTGAGATTCAAGGGAAACTGTGGACTTCCAAAATGCTCCTCCTTCAACCACAATTACTTTCCTGGGTTGAAATTCGGACCAAACTCTATATTATACCCTAACCCAAACACTATTAAACCATAACCCAAACACTATAAAACCATTACCAAAACACTATTAAACCATAACCCTAACCCTAACCCATTGTCCTCATTGTGTTCAGGTACCCACAGGGTACTGAATTAAAAAATGCACACAGGATCATCAAGTTGTGTTTTGTCATAACCACCGAGGATCTCCTATTGTGTTTCCCTTTGTTCCTGTACTATAACATAACCCCATAGACTTAGCGTACAGTTTAACGCCCAAAGTAATAATTCAACAAAAGAGGAACATCCGAGGACTGAAAGGATATAGTTTGCCTATTGTGCTTCTGTCCTCTGGGCCGGTTGTGTAGTACATGAACATTTGGTGCACATGTGTTATATAAAGTACATGTACAATTTAAAATAAATGTCATGAACTTTTAGCCCCTTTGCTAATGTGTACCCATGTACATGTACAAGTTTCTCTCCCATCGTCATTAGGGACCATTAGATTTGTATAGGGGATGCATACCGTATGGCATTCTATAAATTAGGGTTTCAATAGGAAATTCTGGTTTTTTTGGTTTAATTTAAAGGTTGGACACACTATTGGTAATTGCTTGAATTATCATGAATTGGTGGATTTGGGGGATTGTATTTTATAGTAAATATCGTTTAGCTTACATGTACCTGTTCGAAGTTTTACAATCGTGGATGCCAAAGAAAGCAAAAAAAACGACTTTCTTTTTCAACCGGCATTGGGCAGTGAACCTTATGTTGTTCTTGTTTTTGTCAGGCGATCGTGAATTTATTTTTATCAAATTAAATTTTTCGGAATAATTATAGGATATCTACCGGTAGCGCAATCCTTTTGATGGATGCCTACAATCATTATTTACTTTCAAATGAGTAAGATACCGTACATTAACAATTAGGTAGTAAAGTAAAAAAAAAATGAGATCTGCAAATGTATCCTACATGTACCTTTAACTAAATAGGAAATGTATTAAAGTGAATGATACTTTATGTGTAGAAAAGTCCAATAAGTTGCATTGATAAAACCTACAAATTTGTTATCTTGATCCCATTTAGTTCTTATTTTGGTAAAAAATAAGCCTAAAATTCTCATATTTTTTGCAAAAAAGTGGAACAAAAAAGTAGTCTTAAAATACTTACATTTTTGCTATGTAGTAAACTATGCCATTGTTTAGGTCAAAATGATGGATTTACTAACTCAATTTCAACATGAGATACATGTACAATTATTATAGAAATAAATGTGTAAAGATGTGTTATTGTGCTCCCCAATATTCGTTTCACACGTAACATTTGGTGTCCTGTGTTCCTGTTACGTGTAAAACTAATTCTGATGTGTGTAAAGTACATGGTCACATTCTTGGTATTTAAAAACTATGTTAAATAAATAAAAGGATAAGAAAACAACAAGACTGCTATGCTAAGAAACCAAAAAAATACGACCATTTGTAATATTTCACACGTAAAAGGGTGTCTTGCGGTGTCCCATTTACGTGTAAACCTAGTGTTTTTAATTTTCCAGATGACATAAAGTTGTTAAGGATCTCCTTTCTGTTGAAAAGGCTTGCACTTTACCATCCTGATGGAAGTAAATACACCTCATAACACGAAAAGCCACATTGACCGTAATTAAAATCACATCAAGTTAAAGGGCCCTTTTAATTTAATGTCCCACTTTGAAGTTTGGACCCCTCGTAAAATTCTCCCATTAAATCACCATTTTACATTGTTGTTTCATCTGGTACACTATCAAAAATTTACTTCTCAAATGAAAAAAAAAATAGAAATGTACGTAAGACTAATGAAATCGTAACGCAAAATGGTGGTTTAAAAGGCGACTTTTACCGAGCCGCATACGTATCACGTACACGTACATGTAACAAGTCTAATTATCCCAAATGTCATGCCACTGCTCCCTTGAAACTTTATTGTTATAACTCTAGCTTATGCACGGAGTTCATTTAGTTAAAGGCTTTTTTTTCTTTTCAAATTGACGTTGCGGTTGATTTCATTTCTTGGAGATGTTGCCTTGTTTGTACATGTACTGTCGTAGGTTGACATTTGTATTTTGGCTTATCTCTATGTAATTACTAAGAAAGTCCATCGCTCTGCCTTTGTTTTGATTTCTCGATGATGAATGTCTTAATAGATTGCTCCAGTGGCCGACCACCTTCAAGGTTGTCTGCATCCTTCTTAGCATGGTAATGCCTCTCATCTCTCCCAATGAAGCCACCGCAGTCTTGATAATTCTCTGATGAAATCAGACTAAGCCCTTCTGTTGAAAGCGGGACGAATTTAGCTGTAAGACATTCCTATTACAACCCTCTACGGAATATTGACTATGTAAATACCTGGGTTGTACATTGTACATTTAGTTGAGTCGGGTTGTTGTCAACGAGGGTCATTTGAACAAAGCTTAGGAACATCAATCACAATAGTTAAATTTACATCAAAATTACATCAAGCCTACACACAAGTAGGGAGCTGTATGCGTAACTTGAGTGCCTAGGGATGCTAGCTTTTTATCATGAGATGCTGATATGGTGACACATGATAACGTCTCGTATGAATCCTGCATCCCCCGTTTCCTGTCCTCTGTCCACCATTTGGGTGATGTCTTTTCAGCATCTTCAGAATCAAGGGGTCGGTAGCCTGCAGCTGGTCCTGCAAGCCTTGACTAATTAACTTCTTCGCTGCATGTCGTTAAAAGGTCCGATTCGTACAAGTGATATTCAGTCGCCGCGGCCAAAACAAGTACAGCGGAACCCAGGTGCGACAGTGTTCTAAAAGCGAGACTCCGCTAATGAATAATGAATGGGGCCTGACGGACTCGGAGCGAACCTCACGAATAAATAAAAACTAAAAACAAAACGAATAAGTTCAGATGTAAAGTATGAGAGCAGAGGCAATAATGATGATGATGATGATGAGTTTTTTTTTTTACAAAAGGCATCAACGTGTGGCAAATGCTAATATCTTCATGATGGTGTGTGTGCTGAGTGCATAAGAAGCAACCTTGACTCGTGATTGGCTGATGGGGGGAGCATCAGTCAACAAGGGGTGGAGCACCTTGTCATGTACAGTGCTCATGACAGTAACTCACCGGCAATCCTGTTTGTAATACACCTTTAACCACTGGTGTGTTTAATCATAGAGCAAGGAACTCTATGGTTTAATAATGTCAACACGAAGCACAGACATCGTACCCTCGACTTACATGTAAATAACCAGAAAAGGAAAAGAAAAATCCGCGCAAATCCATGAAAATGTCAGTTGATTACAAAAGTGAAGCAAACCGACTGATCTGGGGAAAGTTGACACCTTCTGAGGATGTACATGTGTTGGAATACTGACCGTCAAATTGGCTGTGAAAAGCGGCTTTCTCCCATCGAGGCAAAATGTGCCGAAGTCCTGGATTGTACCCTGGCAAACTTTTTTTTTGCGGATTCCATCGAGCGTCGGCTGTCCTCGGATCATAATTGGATGATAATTACAGCATGATGAGGCTACGCCGTGTGAAACTATCAAGAATTGTTGCTGTTTACGACTGAAATCCAGAGGATAGGCAGATGTTCATCGGACTGGAGGAAATTTGTGTGTGATTAATAAAAAAAAATAACCAATCATTCATTGAACCGTTCGACGCACGAACTTAAGATTTACTGAGTAAATAGTTGCAAGCGGTGACTTGTTTTTTCAAGTATTTTGTTGATATGCCATTGGAATAGATTGTTTTTGTTTGCCGCAAGTGCCTGAGAGAAGAAATTGTTTGTGGGTAAAACATGCCGGAGCCAAGCGTAACCGACTCCAACCAAATGGACAGCCTGCAGAATGGAGTGCTGCCCCCCAAAGCTCAGCGTCAGCTCCACGGTGGGTCGTCTAGAAGGAAGAAACATAAACAGAGACAGGGGTCCACAGATGGTGAGACACAGGGTGGCACACAGGGTGGCACACAGGAAGGGGGTCAGGAACAGACACTTGAACTGACACCCATTGATATTCAGACAATCGAGGTAATTTGAGAAAATACTTTTTTTTGTCTTTCAAATTGCTAAATTCCCAATATATGCTTCACTTATACAAGTTTGTTGGTAAGTACAGGTCATTCCCGCTTTTTCCCCAGAATTTGATACAAATTCTATATTATGTTGTGCTATTTTCTGGCAACAACGTGATATACAAAAACGTGATATACACATTTAGAAACGCCTGGCTCCATAGCCAATACAACCCCTGTTGTACACTTGGATACACATAAAGAATAAAAAGGGGTGTAATACTTTTTGTATTCGTTAAAGTTTTACAATCGTGCAACATTTTCACCTTTTTTAATGAATACATCATGTATATCGCCTTTTAAAACTAAACTATTCACTTGTTACTTAACCAGTTTGCACTGGGATTATTTTAACATCACCGAGCCGAGGCGCGGGATTATAACAAAACTTGATCCGAGGCGGGTTCAGGCAGATGGTACCGGAAAACACACGCATTACCGGCCGTGGTCGCTGCTGACAGACATTTCTGGCCTTGCTCGTGACGTGTTTATGCGTCATCCATTTTAAATCTGGGGAAAACTTTGCATACTACATGTATATTACGTCCTTCGGCGTGAACTAGTAAAGGCCCAGTCACACCGGGCCTGCAACCAGGTTATAACCTACATGTACCGGTAGCTGCGACCGAAAAATGTTGGAATTGTGGGCAAATCGTAGAAAGGGCATGCGACTGGTCGCAGAGGTCGTGGGTGATTACCTGAGCAAAATCAGTTGCAGCGAGGTCGATGGTCATGTTCAAAACTTCTGACCTGCGATTCCAAATCATAAGAGGTTGCATACAGGTCTTACATGGTCGCACCACCATTTGCGCATAGTCACACCACCAGTCATGGATGATCGCGGGTCACGCAGTCGCACGATTGGTCGCGCAACTGATCGTGCCACCTGACGATTGGTGGTGCCACCTGTCGTACAACCACACGATCGATTGTTCGCACGATTACCTAGGATTTGTCTTGTCATCGATCTTCTCCAATCGTTGGTGATCGCATAAACTTTATCGCATAATTACATGGCGTCATGTCATTATGATAATAATTAGACTCTACTCCTGCATACTATTCTCTATAAAAGACAGCAAAAGAGAAAACTTAGAATCGGGAGAAAAGTGCTGATGTAAAAACTTACAACTTGTTAATGAATAAGATTAAAACTGCTGCAAACTTCCCTACTGGCTGGAATGACCTAAAATATACAAATCAAAAAAGTTAAGTGGGCCTAATATTTCAATCTTAACAAGATCTTCTTCAGAGACAAAGTGGCTGTGTAAATGAAACAAACATATAATTATAAAGGGGAACATACATGTACAAGCATGTTGCACAACATGGTGCCAAAATGACTACCAAATAACCCATAATTTGACCAAAAACTTTCTTAAGAAATTATGAAGAAAACAAATTCATTAAGTGACAGTCAAACCTAATATCAAATTTACATCACTTTAAAGTAAATTCAATCTTTTGAACACATTCCATCTCACTGGTACACCACTCAAATAAAAGGCCTTGTTGTCCCTATTTAGTTTGACACTTGAGGTTGTGATGCATGTAGTTCTGATATAATTTCATACATTTTACACTTTTCATCTATGTTCACTTTTCATGGAATTGCCCCTTTACAAGTTCCCACTACATAATAAACAAAGCTCAGGATTAAAGGGATTGTATACGTTTGGTAATTACTCCAAAAATTTATGGAAATAAAAACTTACTTGATAAGAAGTACAGCAGCTTTGGATAGTATAATGCATTTTCAGAAACTTTTCACTTCGAAGTACTGCGGTTATGGAAAAAGATATCACTTTTTATGCTCAGAAAATGTGAATCTGAGAAGCGTTACTTTAGTGACGTTCCTCAGACTGTGTATTGCAATGCAGATTATTTTTCCTGCATGGACATAACCGCTCCGGATTTTCGGCAATATCTCAAAATCGCTACCACCTTTTGAAATGAAATTTTGACAGGTTAGTTTTATGGTATATATCTATAACTCTATAGGATTGAAACAAACATGGGTTCCAATTACCAAACGTATACGATCCCTTTAAGAGAGGATACACCATTTGCAGATATCGAACAATTTTACTACCGAATTATTAAGAAATATCTTACTTATTTGAAAGTAAATAATGATTCTAGGCATCCAGCAAAATGATTGCACTAAATATCCTGTATTTATTCTGAAAAATAGATGGCGATCGCGAAAAATCTAAAATAACATAAGAATAACTGCTCGACGCCGGTTAAAAACAAACGCACTTTTTCATGCTTTTCTCGGCATCAATGATTGTAAAACTTCGGACAGCTCAGTTAAACGGTATTTACTACAAAATACAACCCCCTAAATCCACCCATTCATGATAATTCAAGCAATTACCAATGGTGTATCCTACCTTTAACAACCCTGCCCAAGTACTACATGTAGATACAATATGAATATCTATATTGTGGTCTGATGAATTTAAAGAACATGGCAGGCAGTACATGTAAGTGCCATGGCCCTGTGGTCTGGAGCATTGAATTGGGGGTCTGGGGGTAGTTCTGCAGGTTGTACATGTAGGTTCAAATCCAGCCTGGGCTATGGCACTTCTTTGCTTGATTTGCATTAATAATGTCTTGTAGTGGACTTGTACCCATCCCAATCCTATTCATACTGTGCAGAGATTAGATTACCTAGTTATGTTTCAGGGTGAGGGGCTGGTTCTTTCACACTTTTCTCTGTAGCCCACACCTCAAGTGGCCTTGTGATAACAAAGTAATAATGATTTTCAGATTACGGTTTATGTTGTCTGTACATGTATCTCCCAAATTCAAAATGATTTTGCACACACCATCCTAGAATGTGTGCAAAATCCGAACTGTTGGGGTTAAGGGACACTCGGTTCAAGGAAGCACCCAATAGTGGACTCCAAAACGCTTTTTAATCAAAACCGGGTTAATAACTGCAAAAAGTACATGTATTTAAAAGTAGTATACGTACATAATGTATAGAAACATCCACACAACCACCCTTTAAACATTTGCTGTTATTCCTTCGATATCGCGCAAGAACGAATTTCAGGGGTAAAAAATGTGGCACTTGTGATTCCAGTCACACTGCATTGCACATGCTTATTAAGTCAAGATAATTAGGAAAGTGACCGGTCACATGAGAGGGTTTAAGAGGGAAAAGAAGTCCGATTTTCACAGGAGTCTGGTTTTCATATCACACCGGGATGTGGATGCCACAAAATGTCCACCGCATCAGATACGTGTAAAGAAACAGGTGTTTTTGTCTTTTCTCAGGAACAGTAAGACATTACAAAGTTTCCTTTCAACCAGACCTTTGAAATATAAGCAAATCGTCCAAACCATGACGAGTTCTGGGATTTCAGGACAACATTTTATTTTTTAAAGTGAACACATAAATGACGTTAGAGCGTTATTACAGAAGTATTTTAGGGATGAGACACCATTTATGTTCATCAAGTTTAAGGATTTTAAAAAAAAAGAGATTAAAAGGTAAATAAAATCTTACCAAAACAATAGCTGTTTTGGCATTTTTAGTTCAGTTTAGTTCAGTCAAACAGGGAAACGTTAATCATATTTATACCCTTAGTAGGCAGTAGAGATCAGTCAACCAAGAAGGGACAGTAAAAAAGTAAATGGGCATATTTTTTCCTTCATTAATCTTGGAAAATTTGGGGGACGTTTTGTTGAAATCTAAAAATTGAAAAACAGATTTAATGAAGGAAAACACAAAGTTGCTCAAAGCAAAGATGGGGATGGTTTTTATTATCTCCTTGAAAATATTCCGCCTAAATGGTATCGTTTGGGGCAAAAAGTTGGTTAAAAATGCATGCCTGCTGCTATAATTTTTTTTCTTTTATTTTCTACCGGTTAAAAAATTTGATGGTACGTATTCTTGATTTAAAGGTAGAATACACAATTTGCAGATATCAAAACATTTTACTACCAAATTATTAAGAAATATCTTACTTTGAAAGTAAATAATGATTGAAGACATTCAGCAAAAGGATTGCGCTAGATATTGAAAAATTGAATTTGAAAAATTGAATTTGAAAAATTGAATTTGAAAAATTGAATTTGAAAAATTGAATTTGAAAAATTGAATTTCGCGATCGCAAAAAAAACAAGAACAACATACCAGTAAGAACCACTGCCCGACGCAAGTTGAAAACGAACGCCGTTTCTTTGCTTGTCTCAGCATCCATGATTGTAAAACTTCAAATGGGTCAGTTAAATGATATTTTACTATAAAATGCAACCCCCAAATTCACCCATTTATGATATTCAAGCAATTACCAATGATGTATCCTACTTTTAACTTTCAATTGCGATATACTGTAGCAATCAAATCCAACAAATTGAAACACAAAAAGTGATAATTAACTAAGAATTGATAAGAATTGACAATTGAGTACTGATATAGCAGTATAAAAATGAAAATGAAAATACTTTGCATTCAGACATATACAATGTCCCACTTTTTGATCCCTTATTTATAGAATAACCCATGTACATGTACAGGTACAGGTACAGGGTGTCCCAGAAAAAAAGTAATTCCGACAATGAGGGTTCATTTTGACCAAGATATGCATTTTCTGGCTGTTAGTGATAAAGAAGGAGCCAAAATGCTTCCCAGTGATACCTCGGTTGCATTACTTTAGTCATGCATCACTGAGCACCACTGTTAATAGGAAAAAGGTATGTGAAAACTCTTTTGGGACAGTTGATGGTCAGACAGGAGCAGCACATTCAGATATGGCCCGAGGGAAATCTAACTGTTTGAAAGCATGTGATACATACAAGATGTTGGTGATATTTATTCATTACTGAATTATGCACCAACACCTTCCATGTGCCCGCCTCCTATTTCGATGCAAAGTCCACAACGACGGCGCATGTCATGCAGCCACAAGTCGTCTCACCTTTGCAGGATCGTCACGTAAGATTTTGAGGCGACGAAACAAATGCGTGCCGCGAAAAGTCACCTTTGCCCTAGTGCGGTTGCCAGCTCTTTAAATCCCGAAGGGCACGAGCTCATTATTTATGCAGGCTCAGTCTAAAATTATGGCCAGTATTGTGGCTAGGCATGTGTACTGTGTGCGCGCACGCGTACATGTACATGTATGTACAATGTATCGCTGTTAAACTGCTAAAGTAAAGGCAGTCTTTTATCAAACTTGATCCATAAAGTTGAGCAATGACAGACACCACAGCAATATGCTGGTAAAATCGGTCATTTTCAGTCCCTACACGTATGCCACAACTTACGCCACTTACTGCAAGGCGATCTAACTGTCGCGGACTATCAAACTAAAATGTTGCTCAGCAAAAAATGTTGGGCACGCTACTTACACAATAAATTGTGGTGCAAGGAGACTTGTGCCATTGTTGAAAGTTTCGTTAAATCTGCTGCTGAACTTTTAAGGCCCTGCAAAATTGCTAATATAAAGCAAATGTGTCTTACATACATGTACATGTAATTATACATGTACATGTAGTGACCACAAAGAAATGCTTATTTAAAAATTGTTGCGAATTTTGGTAGCTCAAAACCAAGCCTCCTCCAATAACTACACAGCCTTTGGTTGGAGCAGAACAATTTTCAGTATTTTAACAACACCGTTCTGTCAGACAAGTTACTGTTTGCAGTATTCATGATTCCTAGGCCTGTAAATTCTAACCCCAGATTGTGTTGCTCATTAATAATCCTTGGGTTTTAATTTCAGGAAAGTGTGATCTTAATGGGGTCATCCGGCCCTCTTGACATTTCCAAAGGCGCTACTTTCAGGGTGTTTAAATATTTAGCTGGTCTGCATTGCAATTCAGTAGAGACCCAAACACAAGGATTATTCCAGAAATTAAAGACAAGAAATAAAACCCGTGTACTTAACATTTTATTAATAATATCTTGATTTTTTTTTAAAGGTACATATATTGGCTTTATTCACGAGTCGGCCATATTAAAATGAAAGTTAGGTACATTTTTTAAACTTGGGGATAGAAATGACCTAAAGTTATTTTACAAATTAATACCAGTTTTTCCTGATGAATAATTTAAAATTTGTGATTAAACATACTTTAATAGTTTAAGCCACAATAAACATCGAAAGTGAGGCTAGAATGCAAAAATAGTCTGGCACCATCCCATTCAGCAGTTAACAATTTATATAATGCATTCAGAGAACATGACCAAAATGGCTTCCTCTCTAATAAGGTCCATACATTTGCTTTTTGCTGCAGCTTTCAAAAATTGGGAGTTGGGAGAGAATAGAAAATATAGTTACACTAACTTAGTTAAAATTGAGTGATAAAAAATGCTAGGAAAAAAATTCCTTTCTCTGACGAAACAGCAATTTATAGACAACAGGAAATCACCAGGGCGCAATTTCATGGTTCTGTTAACCACAGAATTCCGCGCATATGAGCAGAAAACTATGTGCGCTGTCTTTTTTCATACATGTACATGTACATGTACATGTATAGTACCGGTAGTTCTCATATTTGTTTGCCTTTGAAGTTTTGGCCGGCCGGTCAACAAAAACCTGATTAGATGGCTAAATTAAATGATGAGAAGTGTGTATTATTTCAAAGTGTGTTTTGTTTCTCCAGAGTCGATATCACTGCATAAGAATAATCAAACCATTTTTGGCAAGATATCTGTACATGTCTGTACAATGCAGCTTATAAAATAAAAAAAAATATATATATTTTGTTTTCTTGGGTCAGGAGCCGAAAATAGTCGATTGGAAAATGAGAAGCACATAAATAAAAAAAAATATTCTAAGCACAGAATCCATAGTTGCGGGATTTTTATTCCCATGCGCATTAGGCAATTATTGGAAAAAGTAACCTGACTATTTTCAAACACTGCCCCTCATTTATTAAATTTTGTTACTGTCAAAAACATTTGTTTGCAATACAGTTGCACATCCATGAATGGGTGCAAGCCAAGTAGTCATGTTTTCTGAACCTGATAATTCCCTGGTACATGAGCTACCGGTACGATTAGCTCTGTTTTGTCTGGAAGAAGAAACCAGACTACCAGAAAAGCATTTTTTCTTGTGTATTTCAGCATCTACACATGTATGAACACAAAAGGTCAGCGTCATAATATTCACTATAAAATATAAATACCCTAACCCAGAATTTTTGAAAATTACATCAAAAGTGTATCAAAAGGGTGTACAGTATCTTTAAAACACAGTGTCATCACAAGATAATTGACGCTCGTGATTATCTTGTATTCATAAATACCTGAGACAGTTTAGCCATTTCTATTGGTCGAGAGCCCGACATGTGATTACCGGTATGTTTAAACAGTTTTAAACACTTTTCTGGTGGCCCGTTTCGCTTTCACTGGTTGAACCAATACTGCCAACTGTGCAATACTGCCAATATAGTCTCTATAGTCGTTCTTCAACACACACGTTAAGCCATATTGAGCAGCAGGTGGAACGCGGATGTTAATCTCCATATAAGCAAATACGGGCAAATACGGTAGCTGGAGTTATTCTCCAACTAAAATCATTGAAAATTGTAATTTTTTTACTTTTTGACCGAACATTGTTAATGCCTTCGATACAGGTGTTATCGCGTCCAGGCCCATGAGCCAGTTTTAACTTGTTCCCGCTGGGAATATTTTGGTATTGACCAGACACGGGATTGTTTTTAACGAACCTTGATACGAGTTCAGGCTGCCATCTGTGGGTAGCACACCCTGATATTTCTGGCCTCGCTCGTTGGGAGCCAGCTGCTAACAAATTTTTTCGGCCATGCTCTTGGCGTGTATCTGTCATCTGTTATGAATTCTGAAAAAAATTACTGAATAAACATACATGTACATGTACTTGTTTAAAACCGGCCAACCAAGTTTGTTCTTATTTTGATTTCGCTTAAACAAAAATTGAAATATGCAATGTAATACACCAGTATCAAAGAGTATTAAAAATGGTCCAAATTGTGGGCTGATATGAAAATCAACCACCCATACATCAATGAATGTGTGTAGGTTGGAATGAGTTCTTTGTAGAATGTTTGCATTTTCTTTAGTGCCATGTCAACACATACTACTGATGGTGATTCACTCACTGTCTATACAGTTAATGGCCGTAATTGAGCCCAAGGCTTTTAGCTTTCCAAAGCAGTCATCTTTGCTTTTTTAATTAACTAATTCCCTATTCAGATGCACTCAGTACAACAATGCAAACTCGAAAGTGTGGGGGGGAAAAGAAGAATGCTTGTGTACATAATTCAATTTTTCTCCCAGTTCATGTGTGAACTAGGTAAGATTATTGTGAAAGTGTAGTGAAGGCTTTTAAGAATGGCCTTGCTACATTTATTCATAAATTTTGATAGAATTACAATTTACAACATTCTAAATTTTGTTAGGTCCTATTGGTTGGAGCAATGAACAATGAATGCAAAGAATTTGTTGAGCGTTTTTGACTGTTAACTTTTCAAAATCCTTAATTCTCCAAAACTTCCCACGAGAATGTTTTAAGGATGAGGAAGGCTTAAGGTTAACCAAGACTCTTTTTCTTGTTGTATGGCTCTGTTGTACAATGTATTCAGCAGGGTTTTTTTTTCAACTGAGAAATGACTCTGCTTACTGTAAGAGAAAAATCCCTGCTGTAGCTGTACATGTAGTTTGTGCCCTTGGACAAGACACTTTACTAAAAAATGCCTCTCTCTACCCCCAAGTATAATTTAAAATGGGACCTGAGAGTGTCCAGTCCAATTGAGCACCTATATCAGCAGCATTCTGGTCCATTGCCTGATGTACCTGGTACTTGTAAGCATCACAGTTAGCATTATTACTCCAGGTTGGAGAGGAGCTGTTGTAATAAAGTGTCCAGCCTGATAACACAAGCACCTACATCATACATGTATTCATCCACCACAGAGTGAGAATTATGTGTATGTACCATGACACATGTGTCATGGACGTATGTACAACATGGTGCGAAATACGGTACCCTCTGGAGACATGAACACAATGTGTACAATGTAGACAAAACGTCTCCGGAGGGTAAATTTCTATAGATGAATACATGTAGGTCTCCATTTGTAATTACTTAAATTACTCAAAAACTAGGATTAGGATGTGGGTTAGGGTTAGTGTTTGGGTTAGGGTATAATATAGGGTATATTGGGTCGAAATTTCAACCCAGGAAAAAAATTATGGTTAAAATGGGAGCATTTTGAAAAACGTGCTCGAATTTCTAACCATTTTGTACACGAGAACAAAGCCATGTCTCCACAGTGATTCAAAAATGCGAACTAGTGTACATGTATGTGTCGGAGAGCATTTATATGCTGGGGGCGTATTGTAAAAAAATAATAGTGTTTGAAGTTGGAAAAGAATGTGTGTACTGTAGGGGAGTGTTTGCCACCTCTGAATCCACGTGGGATTCCAGCCAAACATGAAATGTGTTGATGGTTAAGCAGTTGAACCTTACATGTCACTCAGGAACATTTTCTTTCCAAAGCCTCTCAAAACACAACTGGTGTAGAGGTGTAGACTCGGTGATAAAGTACCCCCCCCCCCCCCCCCCCCCCTCCCCCCCCCCCCCCCCCCTCCCTATGTGGAAATAAAAAATACTGATGATCATGAAATAGAGGACATGCACTTTGAATAAAGCAAGGCTTCCATATGAGGTAAACAATAACCAACAGGGCACATATAAATTAGTTGCGGGTACTCTATTCCCTAATCGGGAAAGGGTTACTCGGTTGTACCGATGCAAAGCCCTGAGGAGCAATAGCCAAACGTTCACCCTCTCACAAGGAATGTCTACCTCCTCACATTAGTCCTAGTGCCGTAATCCCACTACGTTCATCCTCTCAAAAGGAATGTATACCTCCTCACATTAGACCTGGTGCCGTAATCCCACTGACCCGCCCTAAGGAGCAATAGCCAAACGTTCACCCTCTCACAAGGAATGTCTACCTCCTCACATTAGTCCTAGTGCTGTAATCCCACTACGTTCATCCTCTCACAAGGAATGTCTACCTCCTCACATTAGCCCTGGTGCCGTAATCCCACTGACCCGCCCTAAGGAGCAATAGCCAAACGTTCATCCTCTGAAAAGGAATGTATACCTCCTCACATTAGTCCTGGTGCCGTAATCCCACTGACCCGCCCTAAGAAGCAATACCCAAACGTTCATCCTCTCACAAGGAATGACTACCTCCTCACATTAGTCCTGGTGCCGTAATCCCACTGACCCGCCCTAAGGAGCAATACCCAAACGTTCACTCTCTCAAAAGGAATGACTACCTCCTCACATTAGTCCTAGTGCCGTAATCCCACTACGTTCATCCTCTCAAAAGGAATGTATACCTCCTCACATTAGTCCTGGTGCCGTAATCCCACTGACCCGCCCTAAGGAGCAATACCCAAACGTTCACTCTCTCAAAAGGAATGACTACCTCTTCACATTAGTCCTGGTGCCGTAATCCCACTGACCCGCCCTAAGGAGCAATACCCAAACGTTCACCCTCTCACAAGGAATGTCTACCTCCTCACATTAGTCCTAGTGCCGTAATCCCACTACGTTCATCCTCTCAAAAGGAATGTATACCTCCTCACATTAGTCCTGGTGCCGTAATCCCACTGACCCGCCCTAAGGAGCAATACCCAAACGTTCATCCTCTCACAAGGATTGACTACTTTCTCACATTAGTCCTGGTGCCGTAATCCCACTGACCCGCCCTAAGGAGCAATACCCAAACGTTCATCCTCTCACAAGGATTGACTACCTCTTCACATTAGTCCTGGTGCCGTAATCCCACTGACCCGCCCTAAGGAGCAATACCCAAACGTTCACTCTCTCAAAAGGAATGACTACCTCTTCACATTAGTCCTGGTGCCGTAATCCCACTGACCCGCCCTAAGGAGCAATACCCAAACGTTCACCCTCTCACAAGGAATGTCTACCTCCTCACATTAGTCCTAGTGCCGTAATCCCACTACGTTCATCCTCTCAAAAGGAATGTATACCTCCTCACATTAGTCCTGGTGCCGTAATCCCACTGACCCGCCCTAAGGAGCAATACCCAAACGTTCATCCTCTCACAAGGATTGACTACTTCCTCACATTAGTCCTGGTGCCGTAATCCCACTGACCCGCCCTAAGGAGCAATACCCAAACGTTCATCCTCTCACAAGGATTGACTACCTCCTCACATTAGTCCTGGTGCCGTAATCCCACTGACCCGCCCCAAGGAGCAATACCCAAATGTTCACTCTCTCAAACGGAATGACTACTTCCTCACATTAGTCCTAGTGCCTTAATCCCACTGACCCGCCCTAAGGAGCAATACCCAAACGTTCATCCTCTCACAAGGATTGACTACCTCCTCACATTAGTCCTGGTGCCGTAATCCCACTGACCCGCCCTAAGGAGCAATACCCAAACGTTCACTCTCTCAAAAGGAATGACTACCTCCTCACATTAGTCCTAGTGCCTTAATCCCACTGACCTTCCCTAAGGAGCAATACCCAAACGTTCATCCTCTCACAAGGATTGACTACCTCCTCACATTAGTCCTGGTGCCGTAATCCCACTGACCCGCCCTAAGGAGCAATAGCTAAATGTTCATCCTCTCAATGTATACCTCCTCACATTAGACCTGGTGCCGTAATCCCACTGACATGCACTAAGGAGCAATAGCCAAACATTTATCCTCTCACAAGAAATGTCTACCTCCTCACATTATTCCTAGTGCCGTAATCCCACTGACCCGCCTTGAGGAGCAATAGCCAAAAGATCACCCTCTCACGAGGAATGTCTACCTCCTCACATTAGTCCTAGTGCCGTAATCCCACTGACATGCGGATGTTCAACATCATTTGTGGCTCTATCCATAAAACTTACAGAAGTTACAGAACAAAGAACACCCGGTCCTGCTTCATTAGACGCATTAAAACTCGGTCAGCTCTAGGGTTTGTCATCCTCGAAGTAACTAGGGCGAGGCGAACACAAGACTTTTTTTATTTTCCGTTGACATGATTGAAGACCGAAACGTGTCAGGTTTATGAATATTTGCATATTTCTGAGTAAAGAGCCATCTGTTTGGATATGTGGCACTGATAAATAAATAATTGATGTTTTCATTATTACTGGGGTTGACTGATTATTCACAATTGGTGCGTTATAACAAAGTACATGTAAGGTAATTCCTGATGTAACTTTTAACAGGAAGACCTGGGCCGATATTCATAAAAGCCTGCTAATTTAGCAGCCAACTAGGCCTTAGCAGCTTGCTACCGGTAATTCCGTAGTTTTATTCTTAGTAGTTACCAACTAATTTTGTATGCATACAATTTTGCTAAAAATTTTGCCAGCTAGTTGGCAGCTAGATATTTTAAGCACGCAGTACATGTACCGGTAGAACTACAAAAAAAAAAAAAAAAAAAAAAAAGAAGTGAGGCCTATAATTATGTGCATTGATTATACACTTGTAAGCAAAACGTAAAGCCAATTACAGTCATGAAGAAAACTTATTTATAGCAAAAAAGTTTGATGAATTGAAGGGCGTTCTTAAGAGTAAGCACAAAGACGTCAACACCAATCGTATAAAGAAAGATACTTAGGAAGTTATCCTCACCCAGCATAGGGCTAGATTCCCCATAACCAATAGAACATTGGGAGACCTAAGAATATAGGGAGACCTAAAAATATAGGCTCTCAAAACTCAAATCTGAATCCAAAAATCATGTTATCCAATGTTATTTATGGGGGCCTGCTAAGCCTGACGGCCTGAAGGCTTATAAGCCTGGGGGCCTGACAGCTAAGCCTTCCGTACATGTAGTTGTAAGCTAAAGTAATATTCATACAACTTTGCTAAGCTTAGTTGGTTGCTAAGCTGGTTGCTAACGTTAGAGTTGATCTGGGGTGTCTCTAAAGGCGCTTTCACACTGTCCAAAATCTCGGGGTTGGAACCAGTTCCAACCCCGAGATTTTTTTCAACCCTTTTCACACTACTAAAATTTCAACCCGGTTCCGACCCGGGTAGCATGCTCTAGCCGGATCGAAATCAACCCTGGTAGGGACCAGGGTTGAAAATCTCAATCCGGATTGAAATCGCATTTTTCGGCGTGAACCGTGTCGAAAATGATAGTGTGAACCGCCCCGGGTTGAGTTTGCTTACCGCCGATCCGTGTTGAGTTGTGGCGCGAAATCCTACGGAAATCGGACACGCGGTACAAAGGTCAATAAATAATCAGTTCTGCGATCGACGTGACACGTACATGGATATCATAATGTGTGCGTGTATATGCATGTACATTTACTGCACGTCACGCATGTTGTGCATATGCGCTACACGTGGTTCTTCACCAAACCCAAACACAACAGCAACAACACGCATCCAGGCATTTCTCTTCAATTTTGTTCGAAAATGGGTCCCAAAAAGACCGACAATAAAGCTGAAAGACAAAGAAAGGACAAAGAAGAAAGGCCATGTTGACGATTTGGTCGGACGATGCGGTTTAGTCGCAACTGGACGGCACGACAAGAAATAAGGTGTTCGCGAAAATGTCTGAGGATCTCGAAGGCCAGGGAATCCACGACAAAACGCCGAGCCAGTGCCGCATAAATTAACAAATTTGAGGCGGGATTATAAGCATTGTGGGATCGGGAAAATCATCACAGCGCGCCTTTCTGAATGTGATCCGTGTTGAGAAATGGGTAGTGTGAATGCACGGCAGCCCTAGCAGGATTGAACGTTACACGGTTCACTAGCGGCTGGTTCGCGGCATGAAAAGTGTGAACGTTGCGTCTCCGTGATCCGTGTCGAAAACAACCCATGCTGAACCGGGTTGGAACCGGGTTGGTTTCAACACGGTTCGAAACTGAGATAGTGTGAAAACGCCTTAAGTCACTAGTTGGCAACTAAATCATTTGTTTATGGACTTTTTACATTGGATAACATGGTTCTTTGATTCAGATTTAAGTTTTGAGAGCCTATTTTTTAGGTCTCCCAATGTTCTATTGGTTGTTGGGAATCTAGCCCTATGTTTGGTAAGGATAACTTCCCAAGCATATTACTTCTTGTGATTGGTGTTGACGTCTTTCAATTCATCAAACTTTTCCGCTGTAATTTGTTTTTCTTTAACACTATTATTGGCTTCTTCCCTTTAACATGTTTACCTTCCACATCGACAAGGTTTGCGACTGCCATGCTTGATTTCAATGCATGTATACGGTACATGTATAGGCCTCGTGTATCAGATTTACTGCTGTTCCTAGTCATTTGACCCATCCAAAACATCACCATACCCTATTGACATGCACATTCACATTTTCCTGTTTTTTGTTTGTTTGACGAACTGTCTATATAATGTCCTAGCTGCGTGCTTAAAATATCTAGCTGCCAACTAGCTGGCAATATTCTTAGCAAGGTTTTATGCAAACAAAATTAGTTGGTAACCACGGAGCAGCAAACTACGTGTTTAGCAGTCTGCTAAGGCCTAGTTGGCTGCTAAGTTAGCAGGTTTTTATGAATATCGGCCCAGGTCTTGTTGTAGCTGTTTTCATGTACATGTATGTAAGCACCCTACTTCGTTTTTCAATAATTTTGTTGCTTTGAACAAATGATCCCTTGTGCCTTTTAACCAACAAACCTTCTTCAACTATGTAGGAGTGTCGCAAGAATCAGTTGGATGGAGAGACTGTTTTTGTGTATCAAAGGCATGATTGATAACAGTCTGATTGTCTGAAGTGGCCACGCGAACTCCTTGGAGATTTCAAATGGGTTCAAGGATGGAATTAGCCTGCATCCGAGGAGTAACGATATCTCCTCAAGCTCTTTCATCCGCCCCGGTAGAAGTGTTATTTAAATACCCGTACATGTACATGTATCACTCTCCACAGATATCCAGGACAATTGGATTAAAGATGTTCTCCCATAAATGTTCAAGTGTTGATCTAAAAACAAAACCAATATGAAAGTGTCTTTTTCCGTTTGTGTACATGCATCTTGTGTGATTGTGTCCACGTTGTGTCCATTGACTGTATGGTTATAGTGGCTTGTTGGTGTTTAGGCAGAGTGCTTGGCTACAACCACCACCTTGATGTCCTAGCAACCTCATTAAAGTGAACATATTTCTCCTGGAAGTTTCCCAGGGGAATATTGGTGAAAACTCGGGAACATTTTTCTCATGACATGCTGGAGAACCTGACCTGAGTACTTTTCAGTTAAAAATTAAATGGACCTTTTGCAACTATCCAAAAAGTAACCAACCAAATTATTGTTCAAAGCTTACTTGACGTACAAAATATATTAATGACTCTAAACTCCCTGTTAAATTATTCTCTCCATGTTGCCATTTTGAAGAAAATAACAAAAGAAGTCTAAAATTGCATCTCAGAGGTGCATTTTTTTGACATTTCCGTGAGTAGTTGGTTTAAAAATCCACATCTTAGAATATTATCTTCTCAAAAAACCCAGCGTTTACAGAGATAAATCTTGTCAAGCACCATTCTTTAGATTGGGAACTTTTGCTGCTTTAACCCTAACTCCTTACACAACAAAGGAAGTTGGAGGATTTTGAAGGAATTGTATTGTTCAATAACAATGGTGAGGGAGTTAGGGTTAAACGATAAAAATGCACAACTGACAGATGGTGTACGTACATGTACCGGTACATGTACCGGTACATGTACATGTACATGTACATGTACATGTACATGTACATGTACATGTACTTCTCCTATTTGTTTGTGTATTGTGTTAGGCACTATAATGTTTGGCACTGTGAGCGTGGAATAGCGTGGTATAAATACTGTGTGTTATTATTACCGTATTCGTGTGTGTGGTGCGAAATACGGTACCCTCTGGAGACGTGAGCACAATGGGGACAATGGGAGTGAAAAGGTCTCCAAAGGGTAATTTCTATAGATGAATAGGTCTCCATTAGAAATTTCACAAATTAGATTTTTGGATCGTACTTAAATTACTCAAAAACTAGGGTAAGGATGTTGGTTAGGGTTTGGGTTAGGGTATAATATAGGGTATATTGGTCGGAATTTCAACCCAGGGAAATAATTGTGGTTAAAATGGGAGCATTTTGAAAAACGTGCTTGACTTTCTAACCATTTTGTACACGAGAACAAAGCCATGTTCACAGTGATACAAAAATGCGAATACATGTACGCACACACGTACAGGTACACATGTAAATTACGTACGGTACATGTAACATACCAAACACCACATGCAATATTCATCTTTCACCATGTAATCTAGCCATCTGCAGCCTGTTATTGGATGTAATTTCATGGAAATGTATTGTTCAGTGTCTGACTATGACTATTAAAACTAAAAATATGTCTTTCTTGTCTTATAGTTGTTCTTGACATTTTGAAGGGGTGACATTACATTTCCTGCTGAGGAAGATTAAGGAGGCACTGTGTCCTAGAATTGCCCAATTGGGTTACAAAATGTGTTTTGAGCTAAATTAAGTTTATCGTAAAGATCATTTAAAAGTAGGATAAACATTCACACGACCATTCTTTAATCTTGTGTAGAACTAGTTTCTGGGGTCAGAAAATGTATAGGAAACACACAATGTGTATCCTACCGGTACATTTAATGAAAACGACAGGAAAAACGTATGCCTGCTCGCCGTGTCCGATGTATAACAACCGGGGTTTTTTTCCCTTCTTTTTTCGATAACGATACAAAATTAGGTTGGTTTCCCTTCAACCATACCGCTGTTTGAAATACGATAAGTAAACCATTCAAAACATATTTTAGGGGATTTCAGGACATTGTACCCCTTTAAAAATTATAAAAGGTTGGTCTACAGCTGGGAGGGAGAGAAATGCATCATGTTTAATTCCACTTCCACCGCTTCTGGAATCAATTCATTGCTGCAAATGCTCACCTATATTTCCTGTAATGTAATTGTTCATTTTTGTTCAAGTGTGAATTAACAAATGTCACATTAGTCAGAGTCAAAGGAATAGACAAACGTGCATCAGTGTCTCCTAGAAGGCTGTGGAATTACAACATTCACGACAACATTGGGGGAAAAAAGCCTTTTGTTAAATTCGATTAAATTTGTTTAAAAAGAGTTTTGTCTGAAATCCGATCTTTTTGTATCTCAGAGATATTTGTATAACTCTTTCAGTGCCCGTGACATTTCAAAAGTTTAACCTTAAAATGCCCAACTTCAAGTTTTTTTTGTTTTTTTTCAAAATTCTGTATAAAAAAAGTAAATAAGTTTTATTCTCCAAACTTCTTGTATCTTGCTCTCACCATCCTGTTCTGAAATATCCAAATAATTCTGAAGCAGAAAAGTACTCCCTTTCGCTGTCCGAATCGGCAGAAATTTCATTGATTTCCTCTTGAGATAACACTCGGGCTCGTTTCCTGGGCACCGCCATTCTTTCCACAAGCCAAAACTCAGTGTTACACCCTCTCGCAAAAAAACAACAGGTCGTACATGAATAAAAATGGTACCATTAGAAAGAGTGAAGCGCCCCCTTGTGATAACATGTTTTCTCTACCTCGTACAAGTACGAGGTTTGGCGATTTCGAACTAACAAATATACCTCGTACATGTACGAGTTTTTCACTGAAAGAGTTAAGAAGAAATGCATCTTACAGACATTTCATCAATTTTCAGACTGCATTTGAGAGAGCAATTACATACATATAATTGTTTTCCAAATCTACCAGTATACAATTTGCAGCTAGCCAAAACGTAACCGACCAAATTATTGTTGACAAGTGTATAGTATGTACATGTACTTGTCTTGATGATACTTATTGTCCCTGAAATGTCTCCTGTGAGGGGCCAGCATGCTATCATTTTGAGGAAAACAATAAACGAAGGTCATTTCCAAAGATGCTTTACAACTAGATGAATTGGACATGTTTGTATGTAGTTACCGGTACATGTACCGGGTACATGTAGTTTGCGATCCATAATGGTGCACGCAAGCGTTGGCATGACGCGCACAGTTGCCTGTATTTGTTGGTTCAGTGTGTGACATCGCCTATAGCTACCGGTGCAATCCAAATGAGAACTTGTCCCGAATGTTGGTTTCAGTCGCAATTCAAAATACGACTCGGCCCTTTTTGTATCGATCCCAGAATGTTGTTTTCTTACAGCATTCACAAAGCTAAACAAAATAAATCAAGTAAAAGTATTTAGAATTTGAGCGTTTTTGAGTTTTTAAACAAACTGAAATTTACAAATGGAAGAACAATTGACAAAATGGTCTACTGTACACACGTAATGTTCCTTTGAGATTCTAGCTTTGGTATTACTGCATTACAGTATTACTGCCTTACAGTATTACTAGCACAGTATAACTGTATAACATCTCATCAGGTACATCATGTAGAATGTAACATTCTGAAGATTTTAATTTAAATTCTGGGTTGTGACCTTCACTAGGGTACAGTCATTTTACATGCGTCACATATTGTGAAAAGTCACACCTGGAACGACATATAAATATATAGTCAGTTGGACAGACTGTGCACACTGCTTATTAAATTGCTCCAGTGAATTGAGGTACCTGAGACAGTTTAGCCATTCCTATTGGTCGAGAGGTTGTCAAGTTAAATTTGGATTCCTATGTCTGGTTGAAACCAACCACAGTATGCGCAAGTACAACCAATGTGTCCGTACACATACACGTACACGTACATGTATGTATATTAACAGTCCCAATGCCATATCACGCGTCTTATCTATACACATGTAAGGGGCACTTAGTAAACATTTCACTCTCACTGACTCTTAAATGGGGCTTAAATTCAAGCTGAAAGTTTACTGACAATTTTACTAGACCTTTTTTTTTTTGAATAAATAAAAAACATAAAAGTACATTTGCAGTTTGTGATGAAAAATAAATATAAAAAAGTGAGAATGCTCCAAAACATGGTTCTACAATGTTGAAGATGGAACTATGTTTGTAAGATAAGTTCATCAAGATGAAAATTTGACTTTTATTTGGTAATTCAGATAAAGATATGGATTCTGATCAGTAAAACGAAACCAAAAAGAAAATTGAATTGGCACAGAAAGCAATAGACTTGCATACATTTTTGTAAACTACTGGCCATCATGATCAAAAAAATCAGTTCTTAATTTTTGTTGTTAAATAAGCTTAATCTTTTTTTATGATTTGGAAAACAATGTGGTGTCAATACAGTTTACCTATAAGACTTCTAGTTTACCACATCATTTGATACATGTATAACCTCAAACTAGAAAAAAGGGCACTCGGTATAGTGCAGACCTTATAGTCTTTGCCAAAGACCACTGCATTTAACAGTGCGCCCACTAACGACACGATTTATATTCTCCTCAATCATGCAATGGTCTTTGCAAATTGCTTAAATGGGGCGTGACCTTTTCATGCTAATTTGGCCATTCGAATATACATGTAGGCATAGCATTTTCACACAGTCAACTACCATTTAACAGTCAGGATGGCCTGCATTGCATATCTAATTAGCGCTGCTTCATAAAGGAATTTGGAGCGGGCGCGTAGTACATGTAGGTGTTGATAATCGCAGTTCTGTGATTGCTGATTGGCTCCCTAGGAAAGCCTACCGAGAAATAAGGAAAAAGTTAAACCGCTAGAAAGCAATTTGCAAAGATGTATGCGTGAACGAGGGAGATGGTCTATAATACGCTACGGCGCGTACATGTACCAATTGATCAAACTCATTTGTCTTTGGCAAAGAATAGGCAGACATTTATCATTTAATGTGATCCTTATCCCTGATATGGATTCAGATCATTCTGCAAATTTAATGAACATTAAGCTACGATATCTACCCACCAAGTTTTGTTACAATCCCTCCAGCAGTTTTTTCGTAATCTTGCTAACAGCCAGCCAGACAAACGAACAGACAGACAGACAGACAGGGGTGTGTATACATAACCGCCATCGGAGATGGGCGGAGGTAATAAAGAAAGACAAGAAGTGGAAAAAAGAAAAATGTCATTGACAGTGGAGGAGAATTAATTTAATATCCAACCATCTCATGCTATAATATCCACTGGCATCTCAATCTTAAGGGGACCCTAGGCAAGGCTTGAACTTATGGTATACACAGTATCCTAAGATAGGTAAAAAAAAGTGCAAAGAAGGGTTTAATAATTCACAGGCAGATCGCCTACTAGAGGAGCCAGGATTGAAGCTGCAGTATACTTTTTGCAGCTATTCAAAAATGTAACCAACTGTTACATACATGTACTGTTGAAAAGCTCACTTGATGAAAAGATATTGACGAAAAAAAAGAGAGAAAAAAGTAAATTCCAAAGATGCGTCTCAGAAATGCGTCTCAGAAATGCATACCTTCTACCAGTACAATGTAGTTGGGTTGTTATCCACGATGGTGCATGCAAGTGTTCGTATAATATGCGCATAGGTGCTACCTGTGTACCTGTACATGTACCGGTATGTACATGTACCGGTATGTACATGTACAAGTATGTACATACATGTACCAGTATTATTGGTTGGTTCAGTGACATGACGCGCGTAGCTGCAATCGGCTGAATGAGAACGTGCTTTGAAGGCCGATTGTTGCAATTCAAATTAAGACTCTGCAAATGTTGAATTGAAATAGAAATCTTGTTTTCTCCAAACATACAGCATTCACAGAGATAAAACCTCATCAAGCACCTTTTTTATATTTTGAGCTGTTTTGCTGCTTCAAACGGAAACAAATGCACAACTGACATATGGTATATCGATCCTGGCTGGTCAGCATTAGATCAGGTAGAGGTGACCTAAAAAAAGAAATAAAAACCTTGGCTACTGTCTTCTTTAGTAGCCATATCATCATAATTGTTGACTCATTTTGCTTAATCGCATCACAAATGTTTCACAAGATGGAATTTGTGTAAATTTAGTATATAATTTTTGTTCTCTCCCCTAAAGTGCCATTTTTATAAACACTGTATACCCAGTGTTGTTTGGGTAGGACTCGAACCCACGACCTCCTGTTTCCTAGTACGGATATCTTACCACTCGCCCATCAAGGCTAGCCAGGGTCTGCTGGCTGGTTAAATTTGAATAGCAGCGAGTACCGCAAACAATTACAAACTAACATTTCATCGTCAGGGCAATGTACATGTACATGTACCGGTATATGGGGAAAAAAGAAAAAAATTACCCCCCACCTAATTCCTTCAGGTATAATCTTTGCCACTTACATGGAATTATCTAACATCTGCATTATGAGCATGGAATTATCTCACATCTGCATTATGATGAGTCCAGTGCATGTCATTATTGTTCACACTCATGAGTTGATGCAAGAGCCCATGACATCTATTGCACATACAGTACACATCATGTTGTTTTTAAGTGGCTTGATGCAGGCTTTCCACATAAGCATGCAGCCTCGAACTGGCAACTTTACACAGTAAATATAGCCGGTTCAGTGATTCACTGAACTGGCTATATTTATTGTGTAAAGTTATCAGTTCGCAGCTTTCTAAATGAGGGATGCTGTGGACATGGTTGAGCATCAAAGGAAACTACTCCCGAAAGCCTGCAAAAGTAGAGATTTATTCTGATTTGGTCCTCTAAAGTGTTACTCTTGTTCTGCTTTTTTTTTCTTTTTTTTAAAAGTTGATCCACATGCATTTTTCTCCTATTCATCTGGGTCTGCTTGAAAGCCTAAGACTGGTTCCCTGATCGTACAATTCTCTGACATTTAACAATTACTCGGTTTCATCCTAAGTGGGGTGTGGAAACCAGACTACAAGAACAAGATTGTTTTCTTGGTTTTTCCAACATCTACAAACACAAATCTTGGAAGAAGTCAGTGTAATAATATTTGCTATACAATACTAAACCCCCAAATCCATTCATTTCTGCAATTACAGCAAAAGCAAATGATGTACCGGTACGGTATTTCTTTTAATTAACAAATCTTGGAAAATCCCAAGTTACCGGTAGCATGGCACTGTATGGTCTTCCCCAAAATTAAATTTTTGTTGTTTTCTGGTCTCAAAAACGACCCCCCAAAATATTATTTGTTTAACAATTTTACGTTAGGCTTGTGATTATGAATGTACATGCAAGTGTAAATTGATTCTCATCCAATGTGTGAGACTTGGTTAGGTTTGCTGTTGCTTTGTGTTTGTGTGGTATCCCATGTATAAACATTCAAGGACAAGATGATTATAATAATTTTCAGGTAACATAATGTAGTAAGTTGATCATGAATTTGCAATAATGCCTCTTTGCCACATATAGCATACTGTATTGTGAGACCTCTTACATGTAATTCACACAATCCTTCATACTTTTAACCCTAACACCCTTGGCATTTATTTGAGGTAAAGTACAGTGTGCTACAAAGTACTGTATTTACTTACATGCTGTACACTATACTAAAACAAAACTATAAAAGGTAGTATACACCATTGGTAATTGTTTGAATAATCATGAATGGGTAGATTTGGAGGGTTGTATTTTATAGTAAATATCGTTTAATTGACCTGTCCGAAGTTTTACAATCATGGATGCTGAAAAAAACATTTTTTTGCGCGATCGCCGTCTGGCGATCGTGAATTTTTTATTTTAATTTGATATTTGATATAACAATTACTGGATATCAAATACAAATACACTCCCCAAAAAAATATTGTTTTTTTCCCAGATGAGTAATATACCAGGGGCCAATTTCATAGAGCTGCTAAGCACAAACATTTGCTTAGCATGACAATTTGTCCATGGCAAAAACAAGGTTACAGACCAAATTTTTACCTGATCTTTATTGTTCTGGATTTATAATCAACTGTGTTTTTGCTTTACAAATGTAGCACGAAAAACATGTATAATTTTGGCCGGAAACCTGTTTTTAATGAGCAAGACTTTTTGTGCTAAGCAATTTTTTTTGCTTAGCAGCTCTAAGAAATTGGGCCCTGGTACTCTGAAAAATAGAAGCAAGAAATAAACCACTTGGTATTTATAACAAGATGAGAACGTTTCATTAATTAGTTGAACAATGGATTGATCATGATAACTGTCTTGGTAAGGTGCCTACTAAAACTAGATTGCATCCAATATATCTCATCAACTTGTGGCATTTAGGAGCGTGTCTTGCGGTTTTACCTCCTCCTCGGTCACTGTCTACTCCATTAAGTGGCAAGACAGCGCCCGACAGGATTAACTCGATCTTCTAAGAATCTCCAAATTAAAAAGGATGTCAATGACTCGTATATTTCATTAAAGGTACCGGTAGGATACACCATTGGTAATTGCTTGAATTATCATGAATGAATGGACTTTGGGAGTTGTATTTTATAGTAAATATCGTTTAACTGACCTGTCCGAAGTTTTATAATCATGAATGCAAAGAAAAGCATGAAAAACAGCATTTGTTTTCAACCGGCATCGGGCGATATAATTTGTCGGAATAATTACAGGATATCTAGCGCAATCATTTTGCTGGATGCCTAGAATCATTATTCGGTAGTAAATGTTTTCGATATCTGCAAATGGTGTATATCCTAAGGGCTCATGCCATACAATTTTGTTTTTAATGCAATCCTTTAACGTGGGCGGATCCAGACTGCCATTTACTTGGATTAGCCAGTGCTTCAAATTGGCAGACCTTGAAAATGTTAAATTTTTGTTTTAACCCTAACCCCCTAGGCCCTTTTTGCTAGCAACTCAATCCTCCAAAATCCTCATTTTTTTAAAACCTCATTTTTTGAAAACCCATTTAGCCTCAATCCTCAAAAATAATCCACACTTGAAACAACATCATGTGCCTCAATTCTCAAAAATCTTCATTTTTTTTAATCCTCCAAAACTGCAATGAGGATTCTTGAAAAAAGTCAGTCCTCCAAAATCCTCATTATGTTTTTTTGAAAACCCCATTCAGCCTCATTCCTCCAAAATCCTCATTTTTTGAAAACCCCATTATATTGAAAACCAAAATATTGAGAAGCATCTTATTTATTTGAAAATAAATAACGATTGTACATGTAGGCATCCAGCAAAATAATTGCGCTAGATATTCTGTAATTGATATAAACAAAATTGAAAACAAAATTAAATTGTTATCGCCAGTTGACAACGAGCGCCGTTTTTTTTTGTTCAGCATCCATGATTGTAAAACTTCGGACAAAACAGTTAAACGTTATTTACTATAAAATACAACCCCCCCCCCCCCCAAAAAAAAAAAATCCACCCATTCGTGATCATTCAAGCAATTACGGTACCAATGGTGTATCCTACCGGTACCTTTAAATCTCTCACTTATACCGTACCGTAATGTATATTATACACTAGCTTATTTTCCACTTATTTCCCAAGTGACACTACACACTGGAACATTCATTCATTCATTTATTAATTTCATTCCTCTGAAATGTATGAAAATGTATGAGATACCCCATTTTGGTTGAAATTGGAGTGCACTTAAAAGAACTACATGTACCAGTACTTTATCTGACAACTGAGGGCGCTGTTACTGTGATGTTGTGTGAATTAGGAACACACTCACTCTGCTGTTCAGGGTTTTTGTTAAATTTGGGAATCGCAAAATGTTTTGCTTGAAAAATTTGAACAAAATGCTTGTTCATCGACTTACAGTCATTAGAATTGGGTATTCTTCTAAATATAGTGATTCTTCTAAAATGGGGGGAGGGGGGGGGGGGGGGGGGAGGGGGAGGAATTACCACAGCAAAACAAAATCCCTGTAGCACTTTTGCTGTTGAAGATGCTACAATCTTTTGCATTGAATGACATCATGCGTTTATTTGTGATGCAAATTACATCACAAATCGGCAATATGATCTATTGACCGGATTGTGGGATATAAAAAGGGGCATTTCCAAGAATTATTGAAATTGATGATAGATTCAGCACTTTCAGTATTACCGATTTCAATACGAAGCTTCACACACCCTAGGAAGTTGTTATTGTTGTATTCTATTTCATAGGCTTTTTATTGCTAAAACTGTGTGAAACTACCGGTACTTTGGACTGGTATTAAAGGGATCGTATACGTATGGTAATTACTCCAAACATTAACTTACTTGGTAAGAAGTACAGCAGCTTTGGATAGTATAATGCATTTTTAGAAACTTTTCACTTCGAAGTACTGCGGTTATGGAAAAATATATCACTTGTCCCAAAAAATTTGAATCTGAGAACCGATACTGCTGTGACGTTTCTCAGATTGTGTATTCCAATGCAGATTATTCTTCCTGCGTGGACATAACCGCTCTAGATTTTCGGCAATATCTCAAAATCGCTACAACCTTTTGAAATGAAATTTTTACAGGTTAGTTTTATGGTATATATCTATAACTATATAGGATTGAAACAAACATTATACGATCCCTTTAAATCAAATTTCTGAACCAAACGAAGGATCTATATTGATCTGAAGTCTCCCAACATTATTCTGTATCAAAACATCCTTTGACTACAAGAGGATAATTGCTAACCGGGGCCAATTTAATTATTTACTGGTGTATATTACTTTCCCGTCAGCCCGTAGGCTGAATTGTAGGAAAATGTATAAATATGTACATTTAAAAGATATTTAAAAAAAACAAGACAAAGATATAACAATTTAAATAATTGCAATTCATTGCAAAACACCATACAAAACAAATTAATAAAAGTCTATAAACAAAATTGCCACTTGCTGAGCAAATGTTAAATGCTCAGCAGCTCCATGAGGCCACTGGAGGCTGAACCCAAATTGTTACTGTGAGTATTGCATAGCGCCCTCTGTTGACAAGCTGTCAGCTTGCTGGCATTGATATTATTTTGGTGACTGCGTTCCTCCCACTGAGTTGTGTGCAGTGAACGGAAAACAAATTCATTTGCTACGTTGTCCTGCCTGACAGGGCTATGACCGTGGGTCCGCCTTGGATTAGAGCCCATTGATTACAATACATAGTGGATCTCTTAAAAAAAAATCTGAAAGCTGCAGAAAAACTCTGGACAGATACAAATTTAATTGTAAAGAGGCTGTTTAAATTGTTAATCAAAGTTATGGAGTGAGGCATCAAACACATTGTATGGTCGCCATAAACATTATTTTATTGTACGATATGAAAAGGATTTTCACAGTCATGGAGAAATATTAAAATGTAAAGGTAATATACCCGGAACATGTACACATTTGCATAAAAACAAAAAACTGAATTACATGTACAGTATTAACTGAATTGTTACACTTACTTGAACGGTTTTGTGTTCACAGATGCTGGAAAACCAAGGGGAAAATAGCTGTTCTTGTAGTCTGGTTCCCTGATACTAATTTCAATGTGAAATGTTACTTTGTGGTTCAAAAGTTCAGCTGACTAAATTAAATTTACCTTCTATCACATACATGATTCCAATATTTATGTTTCAGATTCTTGTAGAAATCTTGGTGTCATGTTTGATTCATCTTTGTCAATGTCTGCTCAAGATTCTGCTATTTGTTAATCTGTACAAAATTATTTGTGAAATCTTGGTTGTATTCAAAAATTCCTCGCGTGTTCTGCTACTGAAAACATTGTTCATGCCCTCATATCATTTCATAATAGATTTTATATGTCATTGACTACTTTAAGAATTACCCCCCACAACAGCTTGCCCGATTACAGAATCTACATAACACAGCTGCTTGTATAGTTACTTTGACATCTCGTAAAACTTGCATAACTCCAGTTTTGCATTCACTCCATTGATTGCCTGTTCAATTTTGAATAGTTTTCAAATTACGTCTGCTTTATAATATTTTCCATTGCTTACATGGTGCTGCCACAAAAATATAATTTTGATTTGGTAATTTGTTACAACCTTTCCAGGTTTCTCAGATATTCAGATTCTTCTTTGCCTGTAGTGCCTAAAACAAATAAAAAGTGGGGGACTGTTTATTTTCTTATGCTTGGCCGATATTATGGAACAAACGTCCTCGGAATATTCGTGACTGTGACTGCAAGAGTTCAAATGTGACCGGCTCTACAAAAAAAGGGTATTAAGTCGCGCTGTGCACTATCATGTAATGGACTACTCAACGTTGAGAGGATAAACATTTCATCAAAATGTGATTTACATTTTTTGCCATTAATCATATCTTTAACACCAAAATTTTCAGGTTTTATTCAAAGAAATGTTGATTTTGATGATTAAAGTGGAAAACACGCCCATTTTGTGTTCAAAGCCTGTTTTCTCAGTTGTGTAATTTGAACTCCAAGGAAGTAATCAAAAGCAAACATGCCATATCTCCAGAACGGGAGTAGCTATGGAGCTTTATTATATACCAACTGGAAGCTTACGCTGTGGGCTTTCCAACCATGTATATAACTCAATTTTACTATTTTGTGACATAATACCCATTATTGTGGAGTGGGTCACAAATGTGCTCTTCAGACCCACCTCTTTTAAGTTGCACTCCAGTAGCTCATTTGCTCATTTGATTGTCAGTTTGTGTTGTGTAATGTCCACGTTTTAGATCATTTGTCTCTCTGTTCTCCTTGTTTTTGTTTTTTCTGCACTCTGAGTATCTCATTAAGGTGGATAATGGCGCATTATAAATTGCCTGTATTATTATTATTAATAGCCAAAATGAAGCAATTTATAGGCATCAGGACATTGTCAGGTCAGGGAACCAGACTAAATGGCTTGTACCATTCACGGATGTATAACAGATTGAAAACAAAACACAGACTAACTAAATTGGGTAAATTGGGAACAGTATTTTAAGACCAGAAAGAAAAATTCTCTCAATTTTTTTCGGCTGACCAACATTGGAAATTGATACAAAAATTACGTTTTTTAATGAAAATGACAGCGCACCAGGTGCCGTGATTTTACAAGATGCTTGAGACTATTATTAGCTGACAGTCAAGCAAGGCATTTCATAATAATTTTTTTTATTTTTTATTTTTGCAAATATTCTATATATTACCTTTAAATTCTGAATTTCATTGACAGAGACATTGGTATTTGATACTGTGTAATGTGACCAATGGATTTCCATTGTGCTTAAAGGCAGATTGGGAAAATAAATATGTTTGGCACACAATCATGGTAGCAGAACATGTATGTCATGAAAAATATTTTTGGCTATAGGGCTGTCGCAGATTTGTCCTTTAAAAGATAGGTAGAATAACAAGCAATAATTTTTTTTTTTTAAATGGCTGCCATTGCATGTTATTTGACCTATATTTTTTTCAAAGCTCAAATCTGCGATGACCCTGTAGCCTTATATCTTTCTCATGACATGCTCTGACTGTGCGTCAAATTCTATGCTTTTATCATCCAATGAGCAATTCTATCATATGTGACCTGTTCCAACGAAACCCGGACAAAGTCGACTTTTTAGTTTTTCAGATTTTGCTTTTTTCAAATTCTCTAGGTTCTCAGCTTTAAAATGATGTACATGTATCATTTACATATGTACCTCCACCCTATCTTCCCTGGGGTCTGGATTTAGTGATAAAACCCTGACAACCTAATTATGAAACAGCTTTGAAGTTCAGAAAAGCGTATTATTTCTATACACAAATGTTTCACAAAATTGACAAAAAAACACACTTCTGGAAGACGGATTTTGTTCAAATTTGAGGAGATTGTAGATTAATAGTGAGTGACTTAGGAAAACCTAAAACCGCAAAATGGTAAAATCCATCCCGAAATGACTTCAGGAGTACATTGTGACAAAACACATTGTGCGACTTTGTCCGGGTTTCAATGGAACAGGTCACATATTGTGCACCAATCTGCCTGACTACCCTTCTGTTCCACAAACCGGTCTCTGGTTCTCATAAATTCATGAAATTAGTGCAATAAAAAAAAAGCATTTCAAGGCAAACGCTGTACAGCCTGTTCAAATAGACATCAGATGGTTTGCGTTGTCATGGATATGCTCACCAGAACCCGACCATCAAAATTTAATACCGTACTTTTTTATTTCCTTAGCAACCGTGTAATTTATGAGCAGTGATACTAAATTAACTTTGACACCAATCTTGTTTGGTGTTAAAGGTAGGATACACCATTGGTGATTGCTTGAATTATCATTAATGGGTTGATTTGGGGGGTTGTACATGTATTTCATAGTAAATATCGTTTAACTGACCTGTCCGAAGTTTTACAATCATGGATGCCGAAAAAAGCACGAAAAACAGCGTTTGTTTTCAACCGGCGTTGGGCAGTTATTCTTATGATATCTTTGGTTTTTGTGCAATCGCTGTCCGGCGATCGAAATTTTTTGTTTATAAAATCTAGGAAATCTAGCGCAATCATTTTGCTGGATGCCTAGAATCATTATTTACTTTCAAATGAGTAAGATATTTTTTAATAATTCGGTAGTAAATATTTTTTATATCTGCAAATGGTGTATTCTACCTTTAATGCATTCTGAGGAGATTGACCAAGTAAACAATTAGCAAATAAAGATTGATAGAAACCTTTGAAATATCTGACCTGCTCCATCAAAACCCGGTCAAAATGAAGTATCATTTACATAAGTACCGCCCCCCCCCCCCCCCCCCCCCCCCCCCCCCATCTCTCCTGGAGAAAGGATTTAGTGAAAAACCCTGACAACCTAATTATGAGATAAACAGCTTTGAAATTGTTTCACAAAATCTATAAAAATATTTAAAAAAATTCTGGGTGATGGATTATGCTCAAATTTGGGGCGATTGTAGATTAATAGTTTATGATTCGGAAAAACTCAAAACCTCAAAATGGTAAAATTCACCCCCAAATGACTTCACAAGTAATTTGTAATGAAACAGATTGTGCGACTTTGTCCGGGTTTCGTTAGAACAGGTCACATACAATTTTCCGATGAGTGTGGACATTATGTAAATAAAAAAGAATTAAAAAGTTGTTTTTCTCCGAAACCTTGGAATTTTATGTAATAATGTTCCTTGTGCATGCAAATGTTGTAATTTAAAAGAACACTCTGAAACAATAAAAACTAAACGATCAAAAATACAGGTACAAAAATAATACAGGTGTAGGATGTATGTTTTGATTATTTTTAAAATTTACATTGAATTTTGCAGAGGTACGGTACCGGTACGTGTGAATTTACGTACAGTACTCGTATACACGCAGCCCCATGGGGAAGGTAACACAATAGGACAATAGGATAAATTTACCCCAGAGCGAAAATCCTTAGAAATCTATTTACCCCAGAGTGCAAACGCCATAGCATTAAATATTACAATAGGACAAAGGAAAACAAAAGAGGGCAACAAAGGTCTTTCCCACAAGTCTCCATATGCGCGTTTACATGTACATGTTTGTGTTCTAGACGTATTTACAGTACATGTATGCATTTCTCAAGGAGGTTTCTTATGAAATTTAGAAATGCCATGCATTAATAGTGTGTAATTGGTTTCCAGTGACCATATGGCAAAATAAAATTTGCCCGCCAGGGAGGGGGTGTTTTGTTTTACATTTCTTTTGTAATTACATTGGAGCATCCCTGTGAGGTTTCCCTAAAGGGAAAAAATAAAACATATTTGTTTTTAACAAGAATAACAATTTTAAACGTCTTTTATGAATAGTTGTGGAGGGCCAAATACTATCCATGTTTTTTTGTGGTCTAATATGCTGTGTTTTTGTGATTTTTCAAAAAACTTGCCAAACGAGTAGGTTAAAATGTTAGAAGGATTCTAGGAACTGACAATAATGAAGCACTGAGCACGATGATAAGCTGGATGTATCAAGGGATTCTGCCTCATCTTGCATTCTCCTTGAGGGGCTTTTCAGCAGACGGAGACACAATATTGACCAGAATCTCATTAGGTCTACTTGGCCAAATCCTAGCTGGGGTTCTTAGCATGAAATTGCCAGGGATGAACATGTAATTCCTTCAAATTTTCTTTACTTTTACGGCTGATATGTGTCCATTATGCACACGTACAAAAGGAGCTTGCTTGCATTCGGTACTATCGGTCCTCTCAAACCTCCCCTACCTTCTTCCCTTCCCCCTCCCTCCCTCCTCGTTCTTGTTATTAGCAGGTGCATTACGAGACATTTCCTTTTCTTCAGTTTCCTCGAAACCTGCGAAGAATCGTTACTTTTGAATAATTCAGGTTGGGCGGATGGCAAATGGGCCCTTTTAAATGTAGGCCGGCAAAGAGTAACTCGTTAACGATGATAAAAAAAAGTGTCCCGTAGACCGCCTTCCGAGCAGGTCGGCAACCGACGACGATCTGACTGTGCTTTACTCTCCGGGAGATGAATTCACCCAGCCATTCTCCTTACCGCCAATATTGACCCGTATGTACACACTGCGGCTGACGACAGCCCGATATATTTATGTACCGGGCTGAATCAATTGGCACATCTTTGCACGCATGGACTCTGAGTAGGCATAGTGGGTTCGTGTGTGGGATCCCCTAAGTCGCGTTAAATGCGACTCGTCTGAATGACTGTGTGGTGGTTTTTTTTACCTAGCCGCGACAGCCCGATTGAGAGCTGATTGCGAATTCCATGCTCCCTGGGAATTTGTTAGACCCCGGCCAACTTACAGCCCCACTATCTTCCTGGTTGACCACGAACCAACAAAAGATGACGGCCACGTGTGCTTTAATGTAATTTGCGTGACAATGTCTGAGACGGTTGGGTTTCCATGGCAACCTGTGGCAGTCAGGGCATTGAGTTACACAGTGCAGTCCAGCTTGCAGTGATAGCAGTAATCTGGACGCGGCTCGTACCGTGGTTGTTTCTCTTTCTTTCCATTGACCGTCCCTGTGCTCCTCGGATTTACTTCCTTTTATTTTCCCCTCCGATGGTTAGGACGATCTTCTTCCAATGGAATAATTGTCCGTCCAGTTGGCTGTCTGCGAGGATCAACACAGCTTGCAGCCATGCAGACTTTTAGGAATGATACGGTCTCTTGTTACATGTGTATCTCCGCTACACTGTACACAGTCTAGTGTTCCTGCTGCTGCTGCTGCTGCTGCTTGGAAAACCTTTGCAGGTGCCTTGGTTTTGTTTTGGTGTCAGCACACATGGCCATGCAGTCAGTGTGTGTGGAATAGTGCAGCTGATCAATCTTATTGTTGCACTCTGATCGGTGGAATATATCTAAAGCGTCTCTGAGACAGAGAGAAAGAAAGAAGGGACATGCTTGGAGGCAGACTGATGGCTTCGATCCATCTTTCAGTTGCCGATTCCCTAATATCTTGATTAACCTGTCTCTAGCCACTGCCTGTGTTTACCACAGAGGCAAAACTGATGAGGTACTAGCACTATTACTGCGCTGTGTCACGCTTGCTGGCAAGTTGGCACGAAAAACCACATTTGTTACGTCGAGACTTGGGGAATGTGTATTCTTTGTTGCACCTTTTGTACCAGTAATACCGTTGAATCAATCCATTATGTACGGAGAATTTTACAAATAGAAATTGCAACGCTGCTACTCTCTGCAAATACTGTTAAAAAAGCTCATCAAAACTTTGAAACCGATGACTTTGATTTGACCAGCAAGTTCAAAAGATCATCGGAACGTCTCCCATTTCTGCAGGACGTCACCTGATTTATTGGTTATCGCAAGGATTTCGTACCGAAGGGTTGTAAAGTTTCACTTGCACTTTTATCGGGGAGGATGATATTAAAAAAAAGTGCCCTGCCACCTGTGAGTAACTGAGTCTGTCTATCGACTTTAGGTCCGGCATTGCTCTTGTATGAGCTCGGATCAATTTCCGTCTGGGAATCCTGCGTGTGTTGCCAGGACAACATTGGTTTGTTTGTTTCTTAGCCGGAGTCATTGAGGACCCCGGCTCTCCATGCTTGCCAGTACCCGTGCCCATCATTTGATATCCGTCCAGGCGTACCACGCTTCCCCTTCACCCTCACCGTCATCATGCCTTCACCGTCGACCAACTCCTACCCAAGCCACGTGGTCATTCCAGAGGTCCAGGTGGAATTCATGCCGGACAATGAGTTCAGGGACCGGACTTTCTCGGATGCCGGGTCCGAAGACTCTGCCTTTATGCAGGAACAGATTAGGAAGTATTCGATATGTGTAAGTATTCTTAACCCCAGGGTTGGGTTGGTTGCTTATTTGTTGTCACTTGGTTTCAGGCTGGCTGGGATATCTGTTGCCCGTTTCCTCGGTGTATGCCTTTAAAATGCAGTTGTTACAATACAAAACAAATATTGATTTTGTCATTCTCAATGTATTCTACGCCGTTTATGTGCTTCTTCTATCGATGCTATCATGAAATGGGATTCAGCAGTCTCTCATTGATTGCTCCTCATACAACTGCACCTTTGCATAAACTACCGTACTTACATGTACTCACATACATTGTCGTCTTCCCAAAGCCACTTCTAGAATGTATTCTTTAACAAATTTCTTTTCACGGACTGCTGTACTCTCTACCTCCCTGAATTCCCTACCCCCCCCTCCCCAACTTTTCTACCCCTGAATTCCCGATCCCCTCAATTCCCGATTCCCTCAATTCCTGATCCCTTTCTGAATTCCCTACCCCCTGAAAATCTTCTCCCCCCCCCCCCCCCGAATTCTCCCTACACCCCCCCCCCCTGAATTCCCTACCCCCTGAATTCCCTACCCCCTGAATTGTCTAACCCACCCCCCCCCCCCCCCCCCCCCCACACACACACAATTCCCTACCCCTTCCCCCCCCTACGAATACCCTACCCCCTGAATGCTCTACCCCCCCCCCCCCCCCCCCCCCAATTTACCCACCCCTTGAATTACCCAATATCCTGAATTCCATACCCAAAAGGCATAAAATACATTGGGGAAAAAAATAGTCGCACTTCGTGTATACATACATACACGCAAAGTTTTACAGGTATTCAAAACAGATAACAGATAAACACATTATGAACAAGGCCTGAAAACCTATGTCGGCAACGGGCTAGCAGCGAGTGAGGCCGCAAATATCAGGGTGTGCTACCCACAGATCCCGGCCTGAACTCGTTTCTTAGCAAGGTTCGTAAAAAACAATCCTGTGCCTGGCCCCAGTCAATGTCAAAAATGTTTTGATGCGGACTGGTTAAAACTAAAATTAGTAATTCTGGCATTTTACTGATATGTTGTTAGTTTGTAATCTGTAAATGGTACATGCAACCGTTGGCACGACGCACACAACTCCTTGGACGCTATTACATGTATTATTGGTCAGTTCAGTGCGTGATACGCGCGCAGCTAGCTGCACATGGCTGAATGAAAATGCTCCCTGGTTGCTGATTTCAGACACAATTCAAATTGTGACTCTGCAAATCTTGAATTGAAATCGCAATCTTAGATTTTTGTTTTCTCAGAATATATACAGCATTCCTGAGAATATTTGTCAAGATCAAAGAACCTTTCTTGGATGATTACGAGCACTTTTGCTGCTTCAAACGACAAAAATGCACAACTGACAAAATAATGGTCTACTACAGACATTTCCCACCGTAAAGTGTACACAAAGGCACTGCCCGGAAGGTTCTCTGTTGTGAGTAGAATGTATGCATATTGCACTGCAGTAATTATGCATCAATGTGGAGGGTGTAACCTTATTAATATCTCAATGGGGATTGGAAGCCGTAGACCAGGGGCCAATTTCACGGAGCTGCTAAGTACAAACATTTGCTTAGCATGAAAATTTGTCCTTGGTAAAAACAAGGTTACAGACCAAATTTTCTTGTGATCTTTATTGTTTTTGATTGATAATCAGCTGGTTTTTTGCTTAGCATGAAAAATACGTAGAATTTTTTCTGATAACTTGTTTTTAATGAGCAAGACTTTTTTGTGCTAAGCAAATTTGTGTGCTTAGCAGCTTCGTGAAATTGGCCCCATGTTCTTAAAGCTTTCACTAGTCAAGACTCCGCACGGGTCACAAAACAGGAATGGGAACGCACATGCAAACCACCCCTGGCCTAGTCCGGGAGGACTAAAGGTCGGAGTGGATACAGGAGTCTTCACCAGTCACTCATGGTGAAATCAAAGCATTGATGTAAAGGATTATACTCATCACTGGCAGATAGGGTTCGTCAGAACATAACAGAGAGTTGGTTTTTAACCGTCTCTGCCCACTCGCTGGGTCGATGGCCCAGTGCTGGATTTAGGGCTACATGTACATGTACCATGACAGCCGGTCACTGTCTGCCATGGCAGGTGCCTGTCTCTTAGATTGCCCCCGGGTAACAAGATGATCATGGACAGCAGAGAGGGGAAGAAAAAGAGAAAAGAAATATTCTTCTAGTTACCGCACTACGCACACGCCAAGCGAATTAATCTTCGTCTAGAGTATTATTTCTTAGATGTTTGTTGACAGTAAATTTTTATTTGTATTTCAAGGGGGTGGGGGAGTTATGTCATGCATACTTGACAAGCTTTGTCAGGGATTATTACCCGTATTTTGGTGTGGGGAATTTTATGTTGCGTAGATACTGTTACAAATCAAGTTCACTTAATTACTAACATTAGATACCTGTTATGTTCCAGTACATAGTGACTGAAATGGAAAATATAACTGTATTTTAGGTGTTCTTGTCATCATTTCAATTGAATTGTTGGTATCTGTTCATGAGATCAACATGCATAACAAAAATCAGTCATTAATTTGACCCAAACGTCCTTAGGCATTTATTTAGGGTACAGTACACAGTAGTACAAAATACTACACATTTCTTATAGGCCAGATTTTAGATTTTAGGGTTTAAATATTGTTAAAGTACAAAAGGTGACAAAACCCCACTAACTCAATGTTTTTTAACTCAACTCATTTCTAACTCAATGTTTTACATTGTTGGGCTTGATGAAACTTGAACCATAAAACAATGGTTTTCTGGGGGAATTGTTTGTGTAGTGATTCTTTGTTTCGTACTTGTCTGATAAAAAGTATGTTTCAAAATCAAATAACTAATAACAATAATAATAATATTTAACATAATATTATATACACTGAACAAAAATATAAATGCCCCAAAAATGGTTGTTTGTCTTGATTTGTAAACAACATTTGTGTCCATCTCTGCCAGTGAGGAATTGCTCAGTGATGCAGTGTTCCACCCACAACACAGATGTGGAAATTCCTCACTGGCAGAGATGGACACAAATGTTGTTCACAAATCAAGACAAATAATCTTTTTTGGGGCGTTGATATTTTTGTGGGCGTTTATATTTTTTTCAGTGTATATATTAAAGGTAGTATACACCATTGGTCATTGCTTGAATTATCATGAATGAGTAGATTTGGGGGGTTGTATTTTATAGTAAATATCGTTTAACTGAGCTGTCCGAAGTTTTACAATCATGAATGCAGAGAAAAGAACGAAAAACTGCGGGGTTTTTTTCAACCGGCGCCGGACGGCGATCGCGAATTTTTCATTATAAAATTCTATTTTTCGGAGTAATTACAGGATATCTATCGCAATCATTTTGCTGGATGCCTAGAATCAACATTTACTTTCAGATGAGTAAGATATTTCTTAATAATTCGGTAGTAAATATTTTTGATATCTGCAAATGGTGTATACTACCTTTAAATATATATATTACAACACAACATACATATATTTATAGAAATAATATATAAACATACCATATATGAAGAGTTCAGGCGCAAAAGCTGCTAAACTCCAGCAAAGAATATTTAATAATTGTACACTAAGCACTGAGAGCTTTCACTTAATATCATTTAAAAAAAAAAAAAAAAAAAATGGAAGTGGCGTTGAACCGCTTTTGCCTGACCATCTGTTAGAAAAATCACCCAAGAAAAAAGCTAAACATTTAATGCCTAAAATGACTACACACTTTTTCTCTTAAAGGTAGGATACACCATTTGTAGATATCAAAAAAAAATTACTACCGAATTATTAAGAAATATCTTAGTCATCTGAATGTAAATAATGATTCTAGGCATCCAGCAAAATGATTGCGTTAGATATCCTTTAATTACTCTGGAAAATAAAAGTTTATAAAGAAAAATTTGCGCGATCGCAAAAAACCACAAGTAACATAAGAATAACTGCTTGACGCCGGTTGAAAACAAACGCTTTTCTCGGCATGATTGTAAAACTTCAGACAGGTTAGTTAAACGATATTTACTATAAAATACATGTACATGTACAACCCCCCCCAAATCCACCCATTCGTGATAATTCAAGCAATTACCAACGGTGTATTCTACCTTTTAAATAAATTTGCATCAGCATAAAACCAAAAAGACATCAAATTCTAAATCGCCAAGATAATGACCAAATAAACAAATTACATTGCAGAGCCCTTTAAAACACATACAAAAAACATAAATGTACGGCCTCAATTTACAGATTGCTTACAATCATTCAAATGTTCACCACACTCTTCAGCTGTTAGGAGAGGCAGCACTAAAACCCCAAAGTGGCATGTAATACGCTAATCTTAATGCATTACTGCAAACATACCCTGAATGTGATCCTATCACTTTGTGCATGTATACCCTAGTCTAAAATGCTCAAACAAGCGGTTGTGTTTGTACTACAAAGCAAATGGATTTTTGTCTTCTCTTCCTTACCTTGATAGGCAGAGAGAAACTTAATTATATCATGCTGACAAGACAGTATTAGCAAGGACAAGGCCAAGTTGGGTTTTTCTGAGAAGTGAGATAAAATAGGGTGCTTCTGTACATGAGTCTATACGTAAAAGTCAATGGTCTTCTTCGCAGATCTATGAAATTTTTTTATAATCTCATGTTTAGTTGTATATTAAAAGAATGTATTGTCATTGACAGTCTACTGTTGTTTGGAGGCGATTCTAGTATTAACACCATGAATGTTATAGTATACCAGGTGTCAGTTGTGCATTTGTTTTGTTTAAAGCAGCAAAACAAATTTAGATATAAAAACCTAACAAAGTTTTAGCTCTGTGAGTGCTGTATATATTCCGAGAAAATAATATTTAAAGGTAGGATACACCATTGGTAATTGCTTGAAATATCATTAATGGGTAGATTTGGGGGGCTGTATTTCATAGTAAATATCATTTAACTGACCTGTCCGAAGTTTTACAATCATGGATGCTGATAAAAGCACGAAAAACAGCGTTTGTTTTCAACCGGGGTCGAGCAGTTATTCTTATGTTATCTTTATCTTGGGCAGCGATCGCGAATTTTTCTTTAAAAAATTATATTTTTCGGAATAATTACAGGATATCTAGCGCAATCATTTTGCTGGATGCCTGGAATCATTATTTACTTTCAAATGAGTAAAATATTTCTTAATAATTCGGTAGTAAATATTTTCGATATCTGCAAATGGTGTATACTACCTTTAAAGATTTAAATTTTGAACCAACTAACTACTGATGGAAATTTCCAAAAATGCATTGGTGAGATTTATTTTTGGACTTCTTTTGTAATTTTTGTTCTTTTCAAAATGACAGCATGCCAGAAATAATAATAATAATTATAGGCCACAGGGAATGTACAGTCATTTGTGGGTTATTTCATAAATTAGGGCGCCAACTTGTGGCATTGTGTTCTAAAATGGAAAATTGATTGACAATGGATTCATTAATAATGTTCAGTTTAATAACTTGAAGGTACATGTAAGATACACCATTTTGCAGATATCGAAAATATTTACTACCTAATTATTACAAAAATCTTACTCATTTGAAGGTAAATAATGATTCTAGGCATCCAGCAAATTATTCCGATCGTGAAAAACCCCCAGAATAACTGCTCGACGCCGGTTGAAAACAAACGCTGTTTTTCGTGCTTTTCTCGGCATCCATGATTGTAAAACTGACAGGTCAGTTAACGATATTCACTAAAAAATACAACCCCCAAATCTACTTATTCATGATAATTCAAGCAATTACCAATGGTGTATCCTACCTTTAGAGATATTGACATTTCTCATTAATTTTAGCCAAAATCAGACATTATTTACTCCAGAAATGCCCAAATATCATGTCGAAACCCATTCCTTGTGTGTTTAATGTCTTTTGTTGAATGTTGTCCTCGAGTGTTTAGTATACGCTAAGTCTATGGGCTTACCGGTAGGTTATAGTATAGGAACAAAGGGAAACACAATAGGGTATCCTCGGTCATAAACATGACTTGATGTTCACAAATGTTGTAGGAGGTGATAATATGAGAGTCACAGTTTGGCAGGTGCATTTGAATGTCAGGAAATGTGTTCAGGATATATTGCCATCTGCTGTGGCACTCATTTTTTCTATGACAAACTTGGTGGACTTCCGTGAGCGAATTACAGCAAGATAGAAGTGTGTACAGTGAGCTTTGCTTTAAGGTGTAAACTGCAAAGTCACGAGCGTCATCAATTGGAAATATATCTTGTTTTCCTATGTACTTGTACGGTAGCCTGCATGGTTTCATTTTGAACATTCCCATTGAAACCTTTTTTTTTTTAAGTCCGAGTACCCGGTTCCGGTGCACATTCCTAGTTGTTTCCCTGAGGGAGGGTTTGTTCTTGGCTCGTACTCGTGTTTGAAACAAATAAGGGTTTTTCAGGAAATTGCCGTTCTTATAGTCAAGCAGGAAGTTGGCGTGATGAAGGAATAGCTGATGGATATTGCAAACGGCGCTGACCTATTGTTGTAGCGATCTACTTCTTTGTTTTCCTTGAGGAAGATGGAGGGTGTGTGTCATTGTACACCATCTTTTCTTCCGGCCATCTTATAGTTTTTCCCAGCCTGTTATCCTATATCAGATCAGTTTTCCCGATGTTTTCCTTACCTCACCTGTTTGTTCCGGCTGGAAATCATAATACGAGTCCCAATTCATGTTGACTTTCCACTCAGTTCCATCAAGATTTGTAGGCCGCGGTCGAATTCCACGTCCTCCAATTTCATCTTGAGATTTCATCCTTGGAATCCCTCCGAGATCTTCAAGGATCCCCCTTTTTTTATCTCCCCGGTCTTTGTCGTCATGCCAAGTGCCGTTCTCATTTATTTCCATTATTCCATGAAATCTCAAATTAAAACTGTTGTTTTTGACATTTATTAGTGATGCACCTTTTGCATGTTTGACATTGGCTTACGAAGATTCTAATTTATTTTAGAAAATAGGATTTGGACATGTAACAAAAAATATAATGTTCTTGTTCCAGTTGCAGGTTACGACTGGTTTTGTTGTGGGGGGGGGGGGGGGGGGGGGGTAGAGGGGGGGGATTTGTCAGCTCATTTAAAATGTAATACATGTACCTCTTTATTCTTTCTTATTTTGTGCCAATCTCAAAAAAGCACGAGCCATTAAAGTTGGGTTGTTCGTTCTTTTTTTCAAAATTTCGAATTTTATTTTCTGAATGAATTTTAAAGGAAGGCCATGTACTGTATACAGAAAATTAGATTGTTTGCACTGGCAGCCCTTTACACATTGTTAAAAAGTGGTTTTATCATTGCGCCAATTGCACGCTCCAGTTCAGTTGTGCATACTGGGACCCCCACAAATTAAAAGCAAGACGCTCCTAATTCAAAATTTAAATTTAATTTATGAATTACTCGTGGTTGGCCTTGTTTGTTTTTAGGTTTTTTTTATAACAAATACAAATCCTAGAAAATTATCAATTCAATTTGAAAATCTATTTTTCAGGGTACTTTAACTTTAATCTGTTTCTTCAAATATTGATGCTTGCCAGAAGATAAATTTGTGTTTTTCACCTTGTGAACATTTGTGACCCGCTCTGCAAAAATGAGTCTGTTTATTGTCTCGGACTTGATTTTTCTTTTAACAAATAATACTTTTGTTTCTCCAACACCTATATTTTCAGATCTGATTGATTGAAAAGATTGTTTTGATCCCTAAATTAAATTTAATACAGGTTTTGTCATTCTCTTACCATAGCATCTGATGAAGCACTACAATTGTAAATCTTCATTTCTTTTCAAAGACATTTTGAATATAACTGAGAAAAAGAAAATTTCCCAAAATTGTAAAAGACCAATGCATTACACTACAGAGTTGTGCCATAATATCAAATGAAAGCTTATTTCCTGCTTTTTCGGACCAACTGTAAAATGGAAAAAAAATTAAAAATTAAGACATCGGACTCATTTTTGCAGATTGGGTCACATTTTAAGTTAATTTGCTGCACTATTGTACAAAAATGAAGACCTCAGGAGTTTTTTAATTAATACATTTAATAAAACTCACTCAGTTAAACCCAACATTAGAGAGGCGATCTGCTAAAATGAGACGGAATTTGGGCACAGCCTACAGTGGAGAAAAATTTAAAATAGTGAATGGGGTGGTTTTTTTCTCTTCAATTTACAGATTTATTTATATTTGTAATCTTTTATGTCTACCAACCATAATTGTAAAGAAATATAAAGTAGTGGAATAAAATGTTTTTTGAAGGAAAACCAATTGACGTTTTTTTGTTATCACATGTGCAAAACTCAAAACTTGAAGGCCTTTTCCTTTACATTTTACTTTGGCGACAGGTCTGTCAATAAAATGCAAATTATGGAAAGCGTTAATATTATTGGAATATCCGATTAAAGCACAACAAATTGTATTGTAAGGATACTTTTATTCTCTTTTTTAATGCTTGAAAACTCTCATTTCCACCTCTGCCTTTTCGTACCGGTGTTCCGTCTCATTATGCCAGAACCCCTCACAAATGTGAGAAAAGTGAATAATTATCCTTACAGTGCTGTTTGTTGCACTTCAATTGGACATTCAAGTTTGCATTTATCAATATGTCGCAAAAAGTAAAATGTTAAAGGGTACCTGAAATTCAAAACTTTAATATGGCGAAATATACGCTTTAATAACGCTGAATACTTAACAACTGCAAAAACTTCATATTTGTTTATGTTTGCTCATTAATCGTGACCCTAAAATGAAAAGCAATATGCGCCGTGCTCCCGCCCACAAAAGATGACGTCACGGTAAGAACATAGCGTGGCTATATGTCATGCACAGCCTAGCCGGTTGACGATCGATCGCAACATGCGTGCATGAGTGTGTGTATTGTGTACACGTACAAATCATACGCTATTAAAGCGTATATTTCGCCATATTAAAGTTTTCGGGTACCCTTTAAAAAAAAAAGTTTTGTGCATGTGATATGGAAACATTTCAATTGTTTTTCCTTAAAAACACTATTTTTCACTACATTTTGTATTTCCATACAATTCCTTCACAAATTATAGTTAGTAGGCATACCAAAGATTGCGGATATAAATAAATCTGAAAATAAAACAAATCACCCTTATTCATTATTTTGCAGTTTTCTCCGCTATGCCTTAACTGTGCCCATTTCCGTCTCATTTTGCCAGAACGCCTTCCATTTGTGATAAAACAAAGGAAGAGCTTCGCAGCGGGTCAATGACTAATTTGGTCGTTTAGTGCATACTCCCTCATCTCTGTGGACACACAGTTAATGTCGTTAAAAAGAGTCGTTAATGTCGTTAATAGTGGGAGATACTGTAGCTTGAGTCGTGAGCTTCATGCCAGGAATAGCTGATTGGTATTTGAAGAAGAGTCTGTAGAACAGCCTGTGCTTTAATGATTACCAGACACCTAATTATCATTATAACCAGTGTGGGAACAAATTGATAAGCCACAATCATATAAACAGCTTAATTGTTACTGTAAATCAAATTTTCAAATGTGTTTATTTTTATAGTGTAGGGATGTTGCGCAGAATTGTTTTACTTTTGTTTTTCACTTTTTTGTTTCTTTTTTTTCTTTGGTTGAATTTGTTTGAATTTTGTGTATGTGCGCTACAGTTGTGCTCAGTTTAGAGTTTTCCATCCAGTCAAATTTGTGACGTGCTTTCACATTATGATAAAAAAAAAAAAAAAAAAAAAAAAAACCGTTACAAAATTGTGTAATAAAGTGTTGAAACTGGGGATATTATTAAACTGGGGATTTTAATCCAAATTTAACTAAATCTCTAAGCAAAAGAAAAATCACAGTTAAATAAATGCAATTCAGAAAGATAAATAAAATTGTAGTTATTGTTCAAAGCATACTTATTTGAAATCTTAAATGTTGGCCATTCTTTTTGAATTTTGATTACTATAATTTTTTTGATAGCAGAATATGTTTGGACCTACTATACATGTACAGTACAGTACATGTATGGGAAAACTTTGTGTATTTGATAATTGGAAACCAATATTTGTTCAGTGCGTGAACATTTATAATTAAGGATTGCGCATTACGCCATGGTTGCGTGGCCTCCATGCAGCGTATTCAGCGTGATGCCAAGGTCAAGATTGCCTTTGGAAATCGGTGAGGAAAATATCAATTATTAATGACTGAATGGTTGATGACAGGTGGACTGGAATCCCAAAGTACACTGTGCACACATGTACACGTACATGTACCGATAATGCAACGTTTTAACATGTCCCGTGCATTATGTTTTACTATTTAATTTTGGAGAATATTTACTTTATTTGAATTTTGATAAATTAATTGAAATAGATACATCCTTTTGCTACATACAATGTACACGTATCAGTATTTCACCTGCATGTGTGAGTTCTTTATTTAATTCACAAATACAAATGTCCACATTTGTGAATAAAATTGAACTTTATTCAGCATATTTTAAATTGTGATTTAATTGGTAAACACATAAACTGAACCATATTAAATTTGGCGGTCTGTTTTTTACTGATTCAAATGGGTGTTTTGTACAAACAAGGTAACTTAACCCTTGCAAATGTACACATCTACATGTATGCTCAGTGCATTGTACACAAAATCATATTATTTAACCCTAACCACCCTGAGTCCATCAAAATCCATTTCCTGTTTTGGAGGATTTTAGCGGATTCAGTATACCTCCATATTGAACAACTGGAGGAGTGTGATGGATTGAGGATTTTAAGCCTAGCGTTACTGCAGGAGTTTGATGGATTCAGGATACAGAAATTCAGGTGATGGACTGTGATGGACTCTATATGGAGAAACGCACTGCAATTTTTTGTATGCCACCTAGGTATCCTGAATCCGTCACAGTCCATCAAACTTTTGCTGGTGGATTATGATGGACTCAGGATCTCTCCAGAATGCATACTGGTGGAGTCTGATGGACTCAGGACACCAGCAGTTTTTGCAAACCAAAATTGGTGGACTGTGGCGGATTCAGGATACTTTCTAGTAAAAGCCATGAGGGAGTTAGGGTTAAACCTGGTCTAAGACTGAAGACCAAATTTCTGCCTGTGTGTGCCATATTTCATCAAAGATTGTTTGCTTGCTCACAGTAGCAGAAAATATTTCACTGATTATTGAGGAATTTTGGCTCGTGTGTGCATGCGTACGGCTCACCATTTCACAGGGTTAACATTGGACTTCAAGATTCAAGATTCAAAATTCATTTTATTAGTCATGTAAAGAATAATTTATATGAGATATGATCTTCTATTTGCAATCATCAGTAACAATTACAATATTACATGTAGTATCCATAAAAGCCATAATTTATATTTATCACAGAAAAACAAGATTTGGTTTGATTTCCTGTCAATAAAACATGAGCCCTGAAACATTTAAATTGAATAAAAACACAATTAAATTAAAACAGTTACAAAAATACAACAATACTACACATCTAAAATAATAACATGATAGCTAATGTTTAGTTTCGTTTTCACTTGGACTGTCCACCCCCCCCCCTCCCCTCCCTAAAATTCATCTAGAATAAAATCTCATCTTACTTGCCTTTCATTAAAAAGGTGGATTGCCCAAGGTAAGACTGAGAATCTATGACGGTTTGTTCGTTTTAGTGATGGCACAATTCTAGCTGATCTACTGAAAGTGACCTGGCAGTTCAATGGGTGGGTCTTGTCTGCACAGATCACAAACATTGATACATACGTTGATATTAACTGCTTCGAAAGATACAGCTCAAAGTAAAGAAATGGTACAATTCAGAAGAGAATTTTACATTTCAACTGCCAAAAAACATACACAAGTTTTGTTTTGAACAATTTTTGTTATTACAGGGTTTCATGTACTACCGGTACGGTACCACCAGTACTCAAAACTTTTAAACCCCATAAAAGTAAAAAATCTAAGTCTTTTTCATTTTTTGAAATACATGTACATGTATAATTATTAATAACCACGGTAAAAGTGTGATGCCATAAAAGACATTTTTTTGGTTTTACTTGTTCACGAATGGCTAAAACCCTGTGAATGTGAAGAATCTTTTAATGTCGTATGTTTGCATTAGAATTCAGCTATAATGTCACAGTAAAAAAATTACAAGAAATACGTTATTGTGAATAAGATGGCATATGGTAACAGCGTGACGTTAACAACATGATGGTAAAAGCCTGTCAGTAACAGCATGAGCTCTGGATAACATAAGTGGAATGAAAAAAGGAATTCCATTGGGAAATGAGCCAATAAACAGGACTAAATTATCGATTGTGCAGTTTGAGAAGCTTTCTAAGCACAATAACTCTTGTGTTTGTTGAAATGAGGTGCCAAAATGACTACTAAAAAAACATGATTTTAGCAAAACAGGTTTGGGGCAAAACAATTCACACCTTATTCTATCACATTGGCACACTACTCAAATGAAATATCTCTGTAATTGACACTGCATTTGTTATTGTGATGCTTGTAGTTTGGAAGATTTCGTAAATCTTCCACTTTTCAGCCTTGTCCACTTCTGCGTGGAATTGCCACCAAATGACAAACATCAAGTACGTGTAAAGTTAATCCTCCTGAAGTGTGCCAGCAGGAACACTCTTAAAAAAATTAATGATTTTTCGTTCAATATTTTAAGATTACATCCAACTAAATTAAAATGATTTAGGGTTTACACACACAAGGGTGCAATTCAAAATATGGAACAGCAACATTTGAATCAGAAATGCTAAAAAATAAATCCACATACATGTACAGGACTAAACAAATATTAGGCATAAGTTGTACATGTACATGTAGGTCTCTTTTTTTCTCCCCCCCAAAAAGGAAAACTTATTAACAGGTTAGTTTCAATGGAGTGCAATGACCTCAGGGTTTGGAGCATTCAGTTTGTAGTCTGCAGGTAATGTTGTGGGTTTGAGTCCAACCTGGAGTTATGGTACGTGTGCCCTTGGGCAAGGCACTTTGTCATGGCACTTTGTCACTCATTGCTTCTCTCCACCCAGGAGTACATGTAAATGGATACCTGTGAGGGCAAAGATGGTTGTTGTGGTTGATTTAGCTGCCTTGCTCTGAACATGTACACTCCAATGAAGCTGTTTCAATGGCCCAATGAACAGGGTAATAATGATGTAGCGCCTCGAGCACCTGTCTGCTGGATACGTGCGCTGTATAAATACTGTATGCACTATAATTACCGTACGCATTATAATTACCGTACGCATTATAATTACCGTACGCATTATAGTTACCGTACGCATTATAGTTACCGTACGCATTATAATTATAAATTGGCTGGTGACAGGGCCTTCTCTGTTGCCGCCCCCCGGCTATGGAACAACCTGCCCATCTCCATCAGAAACTCAGGCAGTGTCTTTTCCTTCAAAAAGGCTCTCAAGACCTACCTTTTTCCCCGAACGTAGCTGCATGTCCTTCTTTCTTTGTTGTTTTTTGTCTTCTATTCCTCTTTCTTCTTTTCTAGCGCCTTGTATCCTTTGGTAATTTGGCGCTATACAAATCCAGTTATTATTATTATTATTGTAATTACCGTACGCATTATAAATACCGTACGTATTATAAATACCGTACGTATTATAAATACTGTACGTATTATCATTACCGTACCATACGCATTATAAATACCGTACGCATTATAATTACCGTACGCATTAACCGTATGCATTATTATTACCGTACGCATTATTATTACCGTACGCATTAACCGTATGCATTATTATTACCGTATGCATTAACCGTATGCATTATTATTACCGTACGCATTATTATTACCGTACGCATTAACCGTATGCATTATTATTACCGTATGCATTTTATTACTGTACGCATTATTATTACATGTAGTTGTATTTATAAATGCTTCCCCAAAATATTCTAGGTACATGTAGGTAAAAAGGAAAACAATTTAATTTTGTAAACTTTGTAAATTTTGTACAAGTTTATTTTGTTTACTTTCTCTCTTCAAAATATACCTCATTAAACATTTTGTCCAAATTTGGTGTTAAAAATGTTTTTTTCAGGTCCACAATTTGGTCAAAACATATCCAGGTAGATCGGGTTACCATGAACACACAATTTGTTTTCACCTTAGTGGTTTTAAAAGTAGTATACACCATTAGCCTTTGATGTAATTTAAAAAAATGAATGGATTAGGGGATTCGTATTTATAGTAAATATTGAGACGCTGAGCTGTTTGTAAAGTTTTGTGTTCACAGATGCTGGGAAAACCAAGAAATTTATTTGGTATAAAATTTCACTTTTATTGAAAACCGCAGTACACCAGGTGCTGTGATTTCACAGGATGCTTCAGACTGTTATTCATTTACAGTCAAGTAAGGTATTTCATAATAATTCAGTAGTTTGGTTTTTTATGTTTGCAAATGGTGTATACTACATACATGTATGTGACCTGCTCCATCGAAATCAGGAATAAGTCGCAACAAGACTTTTTGAGATATGCACATGGTGAGGGAGGGAATTTCATAAGCTTTCTAATTATACCCATCACAAGTGTGTATCTGTTTAGGTTAACGAGTTATGAAGATGACAGTTGTATATTTATTGTCCGAATCCACATTCTGAGAAAAACAGCTTTGAAATAAACAAAATTGACCAAAATCATACGGACAGTGAACACAAATCCTCTTCATTTTCATCTTTATTGATCATTTTTACATACAAGACATTAATGACAATAATCTGTGATAACTACACTTCTCAAAAATACAATGTTCAGAAAAACGACTTGGTCACGATTTTCACCCATGCGTTCACTTCAACGGCCGATTGCGTAAACGGCCCCAGCGACTTATTCCTGATTACGATGGAGCGGGTCACGTATATCTTTAAGTAGACAGTACCGTACAGACTAACAGGTTGACCAAAGTTGAAGCTAAGGACAGGAGAGAGATGGCCTGTTAATCAGAGGTCAATATCTCATCAGACGTTGGCATTTCCAATTGTAATTCCCGAGCTCATTAAGCTGCATGGCATCTGTGTAATGCATTTAATAAGCCTCCTGTGTAGCTAGGATTGAGAAGAGGTTTCAGCCTTTTAGATTCTGGATGGGAATTGGACGGGAATAACATATTGATTTATTAGTAGAGGATATTGTACACTGACTATAAAGACCACTGTAATTAAAGGTTTAGGGTTTAAGGAATCTCAACTTTAGACTAGACTTAAGTGTTTTTTTAAGGAGTTAGCAGTAGTCTCAAGTTGTCACATGTGCTTTTAATGCAAAATCTATCTAAGCATTCCAAACAATTTGTTTTACCCTAACTCTCTAGGGGGTGTAAAAAACATATTGCGAAAATTAAAGGATTCAGGACAGTAACGGTTTATGCTAATAAACCTTTTGAAAGGTTGTAGCCTAGATGATCATGCATACACAAAGCACTTTTGCAAGTTTAATACTACGCATGAAAATAACAACGCTCTCAAGCGATATCTATCTTTGTTCGGATCCTTCATTTTGACAGGTGGCGCACTGCACTGTATATCACTAATGTTATTTTTTTTTAATTTTTTTATTTAATCGCCTCAAATTATGTAATTAAAAATAAATCTGGCCCCGTCACTGTCTGCTTGGGATCTCTGCAAGTAATCTCTGCAAGTGATGGGTGATCTATGTAGCCATTCATTCACTAGGAAATGAGCATGATGTGATTTTGCATTCAAAGTGGACACTGCTAAAAGGTATTGTATACGTTTGGTAATTACTCCAAACATTAATGGCAATAAAAACTTACTTGGTAAGAAGTACAGCAGCTTTGGATAGTATAATGCATTTTTAGAAACCTTTCACTTCGAAGTATTGCGGTTATCATTTTATCTCAAAAAAATTGAATCTGAGAAGCGTTACTGCAGTGACGTTTCTTAGATTGTGTATTCCAATGCAGATTATTTTTCCTGCGTGGACATAACCGCTCCAGAGTTTCGGCAATATCTCAAAATCGCTACCACCTTTGGAAATGAAATTTTTACAGGTTAGTTTTATGGTATTATACGGTACCTACCTGTATATGATTGAAACAAACAGTGGGTTTCAATTACCAAACGTATACGATCCCTTTAACAATATGTGATTTTAACAAAAGATTTCCAAAATCGCATCTAAATGCTCCAAATTCACATCTTCGGTCCTGGGTTTAAGTCGTTATAGAATGCCAATTCACACCCACTTGTGACACACCCAATAAACCCAGAATGTGAATTTGGACCAAAGATGTAAATTGTTAGCATTATAGTGTGATTTTGGAAATCTTTTGTTATAAAATCACATCCTGCTAAGAACCGTGTCCTCTTTCAAAATCACATCATGCCCTCTCCTAGAGTGCAGTGTTTGACCCATGTATGTATTTTATAGATCCCTGGATTGATGATGTGCTGGACGAGGAACTCAAAGTCTCTCTCAAGTGCCTCGTTGATTAGCACATCTTGACACTGTTTCTGATTCGTGTCCTGCATTATATCGCTACCAGTTCACAGTATAGTGTGTTAGACTTGTGCATGATAGATGCCCGACACTCCCAAGTCATTCATATTGAAAGTACAAATATTCTAATAAATAATGTGAAAGCCACTTCGATATTTCAGTGATAATACTTGCACATTTGGTACAATTCATTGTGGATGGCTACTGGTAACTTTGGTCTTCCCTGTGGTAAAAGAATACCATTTCTGTTCTGTAGCACACACCAAACAACAATTTAGTGGTAGGATTTAAAACCTAATGTTTTAATAATCGATTTAAATTCCACTGTTTGGTTTTGATTTTTGTAACCAAACTTTTGAAACCAACCTTAAAATAATTAAGCCTTACATTTTTTGTGACACGACTGAAGAAAAGAATTGCAACATCCTCCAACATACTCCAGTTTTACTCCATGGTCTCTGAGTGTAACCGCATTCACATACTAGTGGTTTATTTATTCTGCCCAATTACGATCCTTTTTACGAAAATTGCGATGCGTTAAACACGTCGCAACTTTCTTGATAACAGTTTGAAACAAGTCATGAGTTATGATGTGTCTTTGGGTCTTTTCATTTCGTCTTTTCATAGCCGGTTTTATGCCGTAAAAATTAAATAAAAGAAACTATGATACCGAGATGTTGTGATCGGAACATCCATCTTTGTCAACCTTGAATAGTGCACTTAAATTTTTCAAATTAGCTAGAAGTCCACAGCAAGCTTGTTTCTCGTTAAAACTGCGTTATACCTCAGCCATTTTGATTGACATTTAAAAAACTTTTTGAGAAGAGATTCGAGGATTCTTTGCTGAATAACAGACGACTATTTACTGTGCCTTGAAAAAATATATAACAGTCATTGTTTTGTGCTATAAATACACCAAAATTGATATGATGTCTTTTGTGAAATGAATCTTAGGACGCGTTGCAGCTGGGTAAAAACGTCATACGGTGCGTAGACATTGTGCGTAAATAACATGGTTCATTTAGGTGTGTGATTAAAAACAGCATTTTCTGCTTGTACAGAAATGTGGTTTACAAACATTACATTATTTGACATTCATAAATGTACTGTACCAGTACATAAATATACTGTCATTGCATTATATGTCTTTAATAATTGAATATTCTTTGATTGTTTTCAGAGGAATGACCAGTAAGGTTTTGCTCTTTTTTTTTTAATTGCATTGTCAAATAGTTTTATAGAAAACAAAACATATAGATACATTTTTATATTTGTTTTCTTTCTTTTCCTCCTCCATTTCCACAGTCCCTGGAGAGTACGCGGCGTATGCTGCAAATGTCAGAAGAGGTAGGTGGAATGTTTAAAACTACAATTAAAGTTTGCATTTTGTTGTTCACTCAAATGCAGATGATATTACTATCTGGAACACCATAGAGCAAGTTCGGGTGTGAACTATAGTTCAACCATTAGTCAGTCTCTGCTTGCCAATGCGCATAAGCAAATTGTATGCAGTTTGCTTGAATAGCTTTGGTCAAACTATTTTTGAAAAAATGGCGACTGCTTTGTTTACGATCCTTGAATTGTTGAACGATGACGACATGAATAAGACGGGTATCGGCGCTGTTCTCCCGTGCATAGGTCATAGTCAGGTTGGTCCAAAAACATGAAAATTACACCATTACCACTTAACGTTACATTCTACCACAGACACTTTCCTGCCGACTGACGCCACTTTTTGTTTACGTCACTGGTTCTCTCTGTGTTTTCTTATGGAAAGAGGCTATCGGTCACCAGCGATGCAACCGTGCCCCGGGGTCTGGTTCCAAATAGTCGAATAGAGTAGTCCAACCATCCTGTGTTACAGTGACGTTAGTCAAACTATGGTTAACTATAGTTCGCACCCGAACTTGCTAATAAATTGACGCAAAATGTCAAACACCAACAATTCTAAATCTCTCCATTCAGATTTTTTTTTTATTTCATCCTGAATTTCGAATTGTAATTTTGTAAAAAAATAATGTATTTCTGATCTGCACATCTGAGGAAACACCTAATACAGATTTTGCTACAAGTACAAATTGTTGGCGTAATCTTTATTAGTGTATGTTTGTCGCAGTTGAATGTTTGTCGGGGTGTCTGTGTGTGTTTGTGTGTTCATCTTTTCCCATCTTTTAGTTTTATTGGTTAAATTGGGGGGGGGGGGGGTGGAGAGGGGGGAAAATGGGTCACATATTAGACTATCTCTAGATATAGGCGGAGTACCCACACATGTGGACATCTTTTGTTTGCAAGTCCACACAGCGTTTGCAAAGTTTGTACAAAATTACAGTCCTGTATATTTTTGCAAGGTGTTAAATTTTTATTTTTTTTAAATTATTATTTGTGGGTTTTTTTCACTCAAATACTAAGTCTTCATCCCTGATATACCGTGAACGCAACAAGACAAAAATAGGCAACTGCACAAACAAGCCACAATAGATGTACATACATGTACATGTACATGTACTAGGCCAAGAATGAGCATCCTGACAAATCGGATTCTATATTGGCTACATCAATGACTGACTCTGTTACACGAGAAACACCCCTAGATGTGAAGAATCAAGTCTTTTAATTGTTGGGTCAGTTGCCCTCGGGTTGTGTATTTAAGCACACTGGATGAAAGGAATAGACACAGTGGTAAGGTAGTACCGGTATATGACACTGTGAGCGCTTCTTAGTACCGCGTACTTAAACAAAAAAAGGGCCTTAAATACTTTGTTTTGATTAATACATGTATATGTAAACATTTTGTCTGCTTTAGGAAAATATTTGTTCAAAACATCATCTTACTTTAAAGATAAAAATGAACTAATTAAACTACATTTTACTGCAAACTAGTCACTGTGTTGATTGACCAGAAATGGGCAAATCAACAAAATTATAGATGGCCAAACATTTTGATCTAAGCAAAATCTGTGTAATAGTTCTTGTCACAAAATGTACAAATTCTGGTTGACATTTGTAATGTAATAATGCAATGTACTGAACAAGTTGAGAAACAATCACAAATTCGTGGAGGGGGAAAGGGTAGGGGTGGGGAGGGGCAAAGAGTGGGTGGAAGGGGCGGTGGGGGAAAAGAGGGGGGTGGAAGAGGCAAAGATCAGTGGGGGTGGATGGGGGGGTGGAGGGGGGAAAAGAGGGGGGGTGGAAAGGGGAAAAGAGGGGGGGTGGAGGCGGCAAAGAGTGGGGGGGGGGGGGGGCAAGAGTGGGGTGGAAGGAGTAACAAAGAGGAAATAACTAGTCCTAGCCAGAGGTCCAACCTTTACTACATGTAGTTGGATGTTGAGCCCACGTGAGTGAATAGCCTGAAGACGATTAATAAATAAAGATAAATGGACGATTGCTACATTCATTTGTTTATCATTCTCGCAATCATCTTCATAATTATCGACTTTGATGTTTACACCTGAGACATCTTATACCATTAAAAAATCTGTCAAGAATGGACGTCATGAAAAGTAACCTGAGGCCAATTTCAGGGAGCTGCTAAGCACAAACTTGTGTGTAGACAAAAAAGCCTTGCTCAGTAAAAACAGGTTACCAACCAAAACTTGTGTGCTTTTCATGCTAAGCATAAACCAGCTGAATACTAGTCACATACAATATACATGTACATCACCTGAAAATTTGGTCTGTAATCCTGTTTTTAACAAGGAAAAATGTTCATGCTAAGCCATTTTGTGCCACCATGCATGATGTTGTTTGTTTTGCTCTGATGTCCTAAGAGAAATCTGGAGAATGTATTAATACAACAACCTCTCACCTACATGTACATAGACCGCCAAAACTTCATCTTGCTCTCAAATGACCCTAGTAGCACGTCCTACGGTATTTCATTTCAGAGTTTTCATTATCAGTTTGAAGATGGAATTTTTCTAAAAGAAACCATTACGTCAATGTGTGGGCAGCGAAATCCTGGAATTAGTTTGGTTTTTTTAGGACTAGGAGTTGCCACAAGCAATAGTTGATTACATCGGCTGCAGTTTATGTGTCATATTTCAAGAGGTTTGGGAAATTCATCTCAAAACTTACAATCTACATCTGCCGATGGGACCCAGATGTCTAGAATTCCAAATTTGTTGACATTTTTGTTTGATAGTTGGAGGCGAAAGGTGACGTACGAACTGTTGAGCTCATAATTCGATTTCTGTGTAGTAATTTTTTTTTACTATTTTGATATGTACCTTTGCCCTACTGTAAAACAAATCAATTCCGTTATTTAACTCTAACCACCAAAATCCTCCAAAATCCTCTTTGCAAATTAGTCATCCGACTTTGGTCACCCGTCTTTGGTCACCCGGCTTTGGTCACCCGTCTTTGGTCACCCGTCTTTGGTCACCCGACTTTGGTCACCCGACTTTGGTCACCCGGCTTTGGTCACCCGGCTTTGGTCACCCGGCTTTGGTCACCCGGCTTTGGTCACCCGGCTTTGGTCACCCGTCTTTGGTCACCCGACTTTGGTCACCCGGCTTTGGTCACCCGGCTTTGGTCACCCGGCTTTGGTCACCCGGCTTTGGTCACCCGGCTTTGGTCACCCGGCTTTGGTCACCCGGCTTTGGTCACCCGACTTTGGTCACCCGACTTTGGTCACCCGGCTTTGGTCACCCGACTTTGGTCACCCGACTTTGGTCACCCGGCTTTGGTCACCCGGCTTTGGTCACCCGGCTTTGGTCACCCGGCTTTGGTCACCCGGCTTTGGTCACCCGGCTTTGGTCACCCGGCTTTGGTCACCCGGCTTTGGTCACCCGGCTTTGGTCACCCGGCTTTGGTCACCCGGCTTTGGTCACCCGGCTTTGGTCACCCGGCTTTGGTCACCCGGCTTTGGTCACCCGGCTTTGGTCACCCGGCTTTGGTCACCCGGCTTTGGTCACCCGGCTTTGGTCACCCGGCTTTGGTCACCCGGCTTTGGTCACCCGGCTTTGGTCAACCCGTCTTTGGTCACCCGGCTTTGGTCACCCGGCTTTGGTCACCCGGCTTTGGTCACCCGGCTTTGGTCACCCGACTTTGGTCACCCGACTTTGGTCACCCGGCTTTGGTCACCCGACTTTGGTCAGCCGACTTTGGTCACCCGACTTTGGTCATCCGGTCACGTCAACAAAAGCTGGCGCTTTTTCACCTACATGTAGCAACGATGTCTTATGGGAGTGCCCGCGTACATTTTGCTGGTTTCCCTTGATACACAGATACCAGGGGGATTGGATAGACTGCGCATGGACTCTCTTAATAACGTTTTGCTTCTGAATGATAGAGGCAGAAATCAGTCACTGCACCAAAATCAATTGCAGGCAGGAAAGATGGCATCGATAGTGACTTCCCAACTCTTCTGTTTTTTGCCGTCGAGGGAGTACTTGTGCCCAATGATGACGTCACACTTTGTTTACATGTGCATTTTTCTATGGGACTACGAAACTTGACTCAAACTGGTTCCCATACAGAAAGTGCACGTGTGACTGAGCAAAGTGTGAGGTCGATCATCAGTACAAAGGGTTATTCAATTACAGGTTTTTCAAGTTTAGATATCAGCAAGCAGTGTTGCACTCCGTGCAAGCAATATGCCTGTCAAAAGGTCCAGTCACAAGTAACTGGATGAACAATGACAAAATAATACTTATTTGAAAAAGGCGACACTCACGATTTGGGAATCACTTGTTTTTGCACGTAAGCAAAAGAATAAATATAATTGTGCTTACTTTTTTCTGTTTTTCATAAATGTCCACTAAGCTGAAACATAAACAGATAGTTGTTATGAACCAAAATTAGGATTTGGAGCAATTTTGTTGTTTCAAAAAAAAGGAATGGGAGAGTGGTAATCGGAATGATGGATAAACACGCAATGAGCGAGGCTGAAAATATCTGTCAGCGACCCGCTCGCTGCGAGCGACCCACTTAGAAATATTGAGGTGTGCTACCCACAGATGACAACCTGAACTCATCTGGGATTGAGATTCGTTAAAAAAAACAACCTCGTGCCTGGTCCAGTCAATGTCAAAATAATCCTGGCATAAATTGGGTAAGAACCCAACCATTTACTGCGAGATTGTTATTTTGAGCAAATGTCTGGAAACAGATGATTACTGTTACTGTAGCTGTTTACAAGACGATTGTACCTTCACAAAATGCGAGTACCTTCACAAAATGAAAGACAAAATGGAACCGACTGGATTACCCCACCCCCACGTTATTAATAAATTGAAGACTTTGTAGGACCTCCGGGACAGATGAAATCAAGCACCATCTTGATTAACACCTACACACTTTGTCCACACCCCCTTCTTCCCCCCTCCCCCCCTTTTTGTCTTATTTTTTGCCCATAAACCTTGTTTGTGACTGGATTCCTTACGTTTGTGGTCTGTGTTCCAGGAAATCCATACAAAACAGATGGATAGAAAGTGTTTTGACTTTAAGAAAAAGATCAGGTTTTGTTTTTTCAGACATATGTTTATGAATATGGAAATATGCATTGGACCACAGAGGCACCAAAATAGCCTTGAAAATGACAAAGTGGAAATTGAAAATTGAGACTGCTTGAGACTGTTATTCACTTACAGTCAAGTAAATCATAATAATTGACTATTTTTTTTGTTTTTAATTGGGGGGGAGGGGGGGGGTTGCAAATGGTGTATACTACATGTGCATATGCCTTTTAAACTTCTTAGCAAATGTGTACCCTCAGCAGCCGTGTGAAATTTGCCCCAAGCCAAACAAAATGGCTTTCTGTTCATCTTAGTGGAAGACTACAAAAAGAATAGTATCGCCGAAAGAATCAGCCTGTCGTCTTGATGTTTTGATGAACTACATGCCTGGGGCACATATCCAGTATGCAAGTTAAAACAGAGTCAAAATGATTATTACAAATTCAGTCATTTTGTTGTCTTTATTGAAATACATGTTACATGTATGTGTTTCTTATCTTTTACTCTCAGTTAGTTATATATTTACATTTATTGTATAAGTGGTTTCGTTGTTAGTTTTATAAATCCAGGTTCATTGTGGAGGGAAATACAGTACCCTGTGGAGACTTGAACACAATAGGGACAATGTGAATGAATACTTCTTCACAGGGTTAATTTCTATAGGTGTTTAAAAGGTCTCCACAAGGTTTTTACGAAATAGATGGATTGACTCAAAATTACTCAAAAACTAGGGTTAGGATGTGGGTTAGGGTTAGTGTTTGGGTTAGTGTATAATATAGGGTATATTGTGTCGAAATTTCAACCCAGGAAATTAATTGTGGTTAAAATAGGAACATTTTGGAGAACAAAAATGCTGATTTTCTAACCATTTTGTACTCGAGAACAAAGTGATGTCTCCACAAGGATTCCAAAATATGAATGTGTATACATTATTTGATGTGCAAAAGCTGCAACGTACGTACCTTTTTGTAGCTTTCTAAAATGTAACCAACTTAAATACTATTGAAAAGCTTACTTGATGTATCAATGATTCTAAACTCACTGTGAAATTATTCCTCCTGGCATGCTGTCATGCTGAAGAAAATAACAGAAGAATGTCATTTCCAAAGATGGGTCTTAGAGATGCATGTTTGGAAATTGTCATTCGTAATTGGTTTGTTACCTGCGAATGGTGCGCGCAAGCGTTTGACTGACTATTATTGGTTTGTTTTGTACATGACGCGCGCGTACGGTAGCTGAAATCAGCTGACATTAGCTGAATGAGAAGGCTCCCTGAATGCTGATTGTGGTGGCAATTCAAATTGTGACTTGGCAACATTTGAATTGAATTAGAAATCTTAGAATATTGTTTTTCCAGAGTATACAGCATTTACAGAGTTAAAAACTTCATCAGGTTGTTTGTCAAGCACCTTTTCTGTATATTTTGAGCACTTTTGCTACTTCAAACGATAAAAATGCACAACTGACAAATGTGACCCGCTCTGCAAAAATGAGTCGGAAAATATATTTTTACGTAAAGGGCTGTTTATTGTCTCGGAGGTGATTTTTCTTTCAACAAATAATATTTTTGTTTTAAGGCATTTTGGTTTCTCCGACACCTATATTTTCAGATCTGATCGATTGAAAAGATTGTTTTGATCCCTAAATTGAATTTAATACAGGTTTTGTCATTTCCTTACCATAGCATCTGATGAAGCACTACAATTGTAAATCTTCATTTCTTTTCAAAGACATTTTGAAAATAACTGAGAAAAAGCAAATTTTCCCAAATTGTAAAAGACCAATGCATTACACTACAGAGTTGTGCCATATACTATGTATCGAATGAAAGCTTATTTCCTGCTTTTTGTGACCAACTGTAAAATTGGGAAAAAAACACATTTTTAACACATCAGACTCATTTTTGCAGAGTGGGTCACAAAGGGTATGCAATCCCTTTAATCTCCATGGTTAAATAACATACCTGTACCTAAAATGTACTATGTTCAAATAAAAATATTTTAGTGCTCAGCTCTATAGATCGAACCATGAGTACACCAAACCAGTACAGTTAATTTAATTATGGGGACTCGGTGAGGTTTGAGCAAGGCCAAATTTAACCATTAACTGCTTTTCTGTGGGGTGGGGGGGGGGGGGGGGGCAGTAAACAATTAATTAAAATTGGATTCAGTTCAAGACCGATCCACTATAGAATGGGCTATTTCACATTGAGTTGTCCTTCCGCAGGTTTGCAAATCCAGTAGAATCCACACGAGTCACAACAGAGATTCCGTCATGACATGCTAATGACTCGCGTAAACTGAAATTCATTGTAAGGAGATTCTTTCCGCCTGACCCTTGCACTTTCCAAAACCCCCCCCCCCCCCCTCCCCCTCCCCCTCCCCCTCCCCCTCCCCCTCCCCCTCCCCCTCCCCCTCCCCCTCCCCCTCCCCCTCCCCCTCCCCCTCCCCCTCCCTCGATGAAACAAACTCAACAGCTTGGATCTCTCGCTCGTTCTCGCTAATCAATAAGTTGATCACCTACAATCCCCCTTCAATTCCAAGCAAAAAAGACTACTTAAAATGCCATTTCAGGCATGTGTGTATTAATTGTGTGAGTGTGTGTGAGGGAGGAGGGGGGCTGCTATTAAGATGCGTGGAGGGCTATGGTTCCTATGCAATGGGACCGGTGTACTTGTTTAACAGTAGGGAACATAATAAACCTTGCCTTATGCTTTTTAGATTTTTTACAGGGAACAAAAATGAATTGCCTTGACTTGTTTACCTTTTTTAAAACAGCGGAGCTTGCAAAAAAAATGTGATCAACTATTTGTGCAAATTTCAAATTGCTTTAGATTCATTTACTCTAAACTGACCTCGGGTTGCCATGGAGAAATGAGTTTGGCAGTTTCTTGTCAAACACAATATTGTCAGCGATAGAGATTTAATATAGTTCTTTAATATGGCTGCCCGAAGGCATATTTGTTGAAGATTGGCTGAAGATTGAAATATTAAGAAGTAAACAGGCTAATATCGCGGTGCAGATGCGACTGATGGCAGAAAACATCATATCTTTTTGATCAGATTTTCACAATTCATACTAAAACACATTCTTTGTCTGTTGTAAGTCATTACAATGTATTGAAAACTTTATTTATTTTATTTTTGCTGGGGTATCAAGATATTCTTAACAGAATTTGAATTTGAATAACTTCATAGTGATTTAGTAACTGAGGAAAAAACCCTGAAAGTATTATACAACATTTGCAAATATCCACCCAAAAAACACTATACTTGACAGTATGAAAAATTCTCTAAAGCACCTTTGAAATTATAGCACCTGGGGCCAATTTCATAGAGCTGCTAAGCACAAAAATTTGCTTAGCATGAAAATTTGTGCTTGGCAAAAACAAGGTTACAGACCAAATTTTCACTTGATCTTTATTGTTTTCGATTGATAATCAGCTTGTTTTGGGGCTTAGCATGAAAAACCCGTAGAATTTTGGCTGGTAACCTGTTTTTAATGAGCAAGACTTTTTTGTGCTAAGCAAATTTTTTTGTGCTTAGCAGCTCTATGAAATTGGTCCCAGGTATTCTGTCATCTTCAAGAAAAGTGGAATGTTTGTTTCTATTGTCTAATGATGGTCGCCAACTGGTGATGATTGAACTATGACATACCTATACATTTGGTTTTGCTGTCATTTAACAAAAAGAATGGATTAGGGGATTCATATTTATAGTGAATATTGTGAGGCTGACCTGTTTTTAAAGTTTTGTGTTCATAGATGCTGTAAAAACCAAGAACATTAATGGGTTTTTTTAGTCTGGCTCACTGACTTCTTCAGACAAAACAAAGCAATATCAAGTTGGGAAACCAGAATATGGCTTGCTCCCATTCACGAATGTGTAACCCTATTGCAAAAAAAAAGTGGATGAACTAAATGTAATTAATTGGGGGCAGTGTTTAAAAATATATAGTCAAGTATTTAAAGGTAGGATACACCATTTGCCGATAACAAAATGTTTTACTACAGAATTATTAGGGAATATCTTACTAATTTGAAAGTAAATAATTATTTTAGACATCAAGCAAAAGGATTGCACTAGATGTCTTGTGATTGTTGTTTTTTAATGAATTTAATTTTTTTTTAAATTTGATCGCCCGACAGTGATCACGAAAAACCAAGAACAACTACCCGACACCGGTTGAAAACAGACACTGTTTTTTGGGTTTTTTCTCTTCCATCTATGATTGTAAAAGTTCGGACAGGTCAGTAAACCGATAAAAGGGAAAAGCGGCAGGGTGAATTTCTTTCCAGCTTATGGGTACAGTTTTCTTTGAGCCTCTCTAAGACCAAATATTGGTTGCGCTGTTGGTAAAGAGATCAGATTGTCTTGTTTCAGTGAGAGGGGTTGGTTCTATCACACTTTCCTCTATAGGGTGCACCAGCCTGATTTAAGTCCCATTGAAAACAGTGTAAAATCAACAATGTTTAGGACCAAGTTTCATGGACACCGACATCACTGGGGTTTCTCAAACAACAATCAGATTATTGTCTTGGTCTTTATCTTTCCATTTCTTTTCAATTTTTAGCCAATTACATTTTTTAATATTCACACCAAAAGAAATTCACCTCCCGAAAAGTGATACTTCCCGAGCCTGCAAGCAGCCATTTTACAAATGGCATCCCTCCACATTCTAGGACAATTAGGACCCATTTTTCAACCGTAATTTTGTCCAAGTCTGCCCTCAGATTGAAGCTCAAAAACCAGGGAGTTGATCCTACCGGTATGCTATATTTACACAATCCCATCCTTTTTCAAAATAAATTGGGGGGGGGGGGGGGGGGGGGGCACGCACATTTCATGCTAATGAGCTGGCGGAGAAATTCTCCTTTCAATTAGGGTGGTGCACCCTGTAGCCCACATCTTGATTGGCCTTTGACCTTATGATGAGCGATTTGCATAAATATAAAAAGTACTTTGTGACAGACATCAATTCCGTGCAGGACATCAATTCCGTGCAGGTAGTAGCTGCTGAAAATCAACAAATCCATGGTGTCTGGTTTCGTTGGGCAAACAGCCCAATCAAAACACTCATCATGTGAGTCTGATGGGCTGTCAGCCCGCCTGTCATATTGGAGAGAGAAAAATAGGGGGGGGGGGAGGGGTGGAAGAGTTATGTGTTCAGCATATGATCTGGCTTCAATGATGAAGAATGCAAGATGCTTCCTGCTAGCGGTGTTCACACGTACTCGTCAAATGCAACCCTTGCATTGGAAATCTTGCAAAAGGCAAAGAGTTACGAGATGAATTTATCTGAGAAACACAATTTGTGCAACTTCCTTCTCTTAAGCCCCAGTCCCACCGAAAGCCGGATACGCTACGGATCACCTCGGATGCACTACGCTTCATATCCGGGGTCATCCGGGAGTGGAACCGTAGTCAAACCGTGATGAACCGTAGCCAATCCGGGACCATCCGGGGACATCCGTAGTACGTCCGGGAAGTCGAGCGTCACCCCGGATCAACATCTAGCATCCGGGGTGATCCAGGGTGATCCGGGGCCATCCGGGAAGGGAGAGGACCGTAGTGAAACCGTAGTGAAACCGTGGTGATCCGTAGTGTATCCGGGGTCATCCGTAGTGGAACCGTAGTGGAACCGTAGTGGAACCGTGTGTGAACCAACTCCCTTTTCATCCACGGATTCACTACGGTGTCACCACGGATTCACTACGTTTTTTCTCGGATAAACCGGGATGAACCGTAGTGTATCCGGGGTCGTCCGGGGTAAACCGTGGCACATCCGGGATAAACCGTGGCGCATCCGTAGTGAAACCGTGGCGGAACCGTAGTGAGTCCGTGACCATCCGGGGTCATGGGGGAAAACAGGCTTGAACCGGGATGATCCGGGCCCATCCGTGGCGGAACCGTAGTAAAACCGTAGTAGGACCGTAGTAGGACCGTAGTAGGACCGTAGTAGGACCGGGGAACATGTCACTTTTTTTCGATTGCCTTCCCGGTCCACCCCGGATGACCCCGGATCAAACGTCTGTTTCAACCGAGGCCATCCGGGGCGATCCGGGGCGATCCGTAGCGATCCGTAGCATATCCGGCTTTAGTGGGATTGGGGCTTTAACCAGTTCACGCCGGAGGACGTACATTGTATATAAACGCAAAGTTTTCCCCAGATTCAAAACGGATGACGCATAAACACGCACGAGCAAGGCCATAAATGTCTGTCGGCAGCGAGCAAGGCTGGAAATGCGTGGGTGTGCTTTCCGGTACCATCGGCCTGAACCCGCCTCGGCTCAGCTTTACATGCATTTCTTTTTTTCTTTTTTTAAAGTGGCCTTTTTTAACATATATTTTAATTCCATGTTTTTTGTTTTGTTGACAATTCGGGGTGCTGGTTGTTGTTTCATGTTGTTTCGGTTAGGTTCGGTTTTGGTTTCGGGTCGGTTTTGCACAACATTACTTTAAAGATATAGTGGCTGTCAACTGCACACCGCATCAAATAAAAAAACTCTGTAGTGAAAGTTCATTGTACATAATCATGTGGAGAATACACTTTTTTATAAAAGGAGGATTTTCACCATATTTCAACTTGGGTTATTCAGCACACCATTGACAAACATGTTTGTTCTCGTGTACAAACTGGTTAAAAAGTCGGGCACCTTTTTCTAAATGCTCTTATTTCAACCACAATTAATTTCCTGGGTTGAAATTTTGACCCAATATACCCTATATTATACCCTAACCTAAACACTAACCCTAACCCACATCCGAAACCTAGTTTTTGAGTAATTTGAGTACAATCCAAAAATCTAATTCGTGAAAATCCCAGTGGAGACCTATTCATCTATAGCAATTCACCCTCCAGCGACCTTTTGGCTCTATTATACACATTGTGTTCAGGTCTCCAGAGGGTACCGAACTTCAGCACATATAATTTAATAATAAATTGGAGTTTAAAGTACAAGCTGCCCTTTCATTTTTTTTAATTTCAATTAAATTAAACCAAAAAGATTGCGCTGTATGTGTACATGTAGTATGTATACTCCCTTTGCAATATCTCTTCAGCCTGACCTGTTTAATGTTCTACTTCATTAGATCAGACTTCACTGAACACAGGTGTGGTTTACTTCCCTTGTCATGTCACGTGCCCTGCAGTAGTAAAGTATGGGCAGTAGTAAAGTATGTCTTCTGGGAATGGCAGCCCTCTTCCCCAGGTGTCTCTTTTTGTTTGCCCTGTCATGCAAATTGTAAATACAGGGTACCTGGATTCCCACCATACAAGGAGAGATATACAGTGATAGCCCAGAGTGCATTCCACTCACGCAGACATTGCCAACGTTTGCCAAAACGGACGTGCACACAAACAAACTGCGAATGTTGCCGTTGTTTTTGCGTTGTTCGCATAACTGGAACGCACCCTAGATGTGTAATCAATTAGAATCTACACTGAACAAAAATATAAGCTCCCACAAAAATATAAACGCCCCAAAAATGGTTATTTGTCTTGATTTGTAAACAACATTTTGTGTCCATCTCTGCCAGTGAGGAATTGCCACATCTGTGTTGTAGGTGAAATCACTGCATCACTGAGCAATTCCTCACTGGCAGAGATGGACACAAATGTTGTTTACAAATTAAGACAAACAACTATTTTTGGAGCGTTTATATTTTTGTGGGCTTTTCTATTTTTGTTCAGTGTATCTGGGGCTGATCTTCCCAAAGATGGATTTACGATTTAGAAACGTATGTTATATATTTTGTGGTTTTTGTTGGTGGGGAGCTGGTGGTTATGTCTTATCTTGCCCATTTGTGCATGTATTTCAGTGTTGGGCAGTTGCTAGTATGAGACATTATACCCATACGTCTGATATTATCCAGACATGTTAATTTTATACAACCCCTATGGGCCAGCCAATTGGAGTCGACTGACGTTATTTCAAGCAGAAATATGGACAAAGCCGCTGATTGGCCAATTTGGCTGCCGTGTTTTTGTATCATAAAAACTGGTAACGGAAGACGCGATATTACGATCTGCTGAATAGACAGAATCTTGAGGTCAAGATGCAGTCTAGTTTTGCATAATTAATCACAAAATCTGCTCGCATATCATAAACACTCGTCCAACGAGTGGATATTTCATACACTAGTCGCTCATCTGGTTGCTCTCACAAACTGCAGTCTGACACTAAATAAACCTCCACTTAAGGGACTGGCCACTGGGGGAAATCCACAATTGTGCAAGTGCAGACGGAATTACGCTACGAAATTGGGGCTGTCGCATACAAGTAGAATCAACTTAGACAGCACTGACAGGCACAAATGCACATGCTGCTTGCTGTCTGCCAATCGTTCTTGTATTATTCTATATTATGACCACAAATACCTCCTCCACACGGACATACGTGACTTTTAAGTGGGGGAGGGGGTGGAGTGAAGCCATATCTAGATCATGTAGTATGAGGTTCAAGAGATTTCAGGACACTTGGTTTAGGGGGCAGCGACTGTGGTCCTTGATGTGTTTGGACAATTATTTGTCTTGGAATTGTTAGGCTTCAAGATGATTCCGATTATGAGGATAAGGCTGAAAATGTAAACAAAGACTGTTTCAACAAAACAAAACAAAATCATTTCTTTAACTCTCCCCAAAACCAACTGTTTTATTTATTAATCGGTTCTTAGCCTTGCAAGGCTCCGCCATCATAATTAAACAAATCAAGTGAAAAAAACGTTCCAAATATAAGATGATATTTTTTGCACCCATGGGTATTGATCATTTATTCCATAAAAAAATCATTTATCCATACAAAAATTCATTTATTCCATGGTGTGCTTAAAACCTTGCTCTATAATATAACAACCACCTATTACAAAGATGGATTTTAAAATAGCTACTTTTTTTGTTGGGGGGGGGGGAGGCAGGGTCAGGTTTGTTATGGATTGTAGCATTGTATGGACTTTCATACGTACTGTGGACCTGCGAATAATTGACATACTGTAGGATGCGGGAATAAAACAAAAATGAGTATTTAGCCAATGTTTTCTAACTACACATATAGAACAAAGAATGTTTTGCACGAAGTCCATGGGGAATGCAACTAAGGGAAGAACAATGCCTCTACGGGGATATCTTGGTATATTTAAAGATATTTGTTGTATATTTGTTTGAGTTGTGTGTGGGGGGGGGGTGTTGGAGTATTTGTTTGTTTGTTTGTTTGTTACTGGTACATGTACTTTGCATTATTGTAACCTGTGTCTTATACTTTATCATGTATTATTTTGAAGTTGGATGTGATTTCTGTCCATTACTTTTTGTTGACAATGTGATGCTTTTGTTACATATTGTAATGTATAAGTGCTTGTGTATGGATACATAGAGTCAAGATGTGGGTATCAAGACTCTCGTTATGCTGGACGAACAGGGAGGTATGTATCACTAGAGGGCAGCGTTTTGGTGGTAGTACTCTCAACATTTGGATAAAATCTTACAGCTGGTTAAGGCTTTATTCATCGTGTGAGTATAGAACTTATGCTTAGCAGCCATCTCAGGGGGCAATGGCATTGTTTTGCTGGGATATGCATTGGCTTAGTGAACCTTATTGCATTTTGGTACTGAATTAATAAAACAAACGATGTTCTTTATTAAGATGGCTGCTATGCAGTATGTCTATACAAAGTTGAAATGAAAAAAAGGGTATTTTTGGTACAATTTTTATAATTGGTATAAAAAAAATAAAAAAATACAAACATTTTGAAAATTTAACTTTTTTAACTGATGAGTGAAGAATCTTAACCAGTATGCAAGTTGTAGGCAAGTTGTGAATTGTCGAATAGAGTACCGAAGCCTAAGTCATCTTTTGTCTGTTGCCAAAACTTACTCAACCATTTCCCTGTGCTTTTGCAATGGGCGTTTCAGTCAACTAGTCAATGTGTGGGGCCATAGCAATGACAACTGACATCACACTTTGGTACTCTATTGGTGTCGGGTCTTTAAAAAAAAAAGTAATTGCAGTAAAAATGATACAAAGTGCTTTTTTTTCCACATTTCACAACTTGACAAATTAACGACCACATTTTGTTTGATTTACTGAATCACATTGACACTTTTATTGGTTTCTTTTCCCTTTTTCTTTTCTTCTCGGTTTTCAATTTTTTGTTTGTTCTTGGTGTCTTGGTCTAAACTAACCCCCTGTCCGTCATTTTCCCCTAATTCCATCCATTCCTTCAAATTTGTGTGTTTTATAAAATGGTCTTTTTATGATTGTTTACTACATGTTTGCAACGAATTGCTTTTGTTTGCCTATTTTTTGTTGTCTCTTTTAAATTCCATTTTGCATTTTCCACATGCAAAATTAATTGGCATTAACATTGTGCCATGTTTTTTAATACATCTGCGCTATTTCTATTATTTGCATACACATACTATCTCTGTGATTGCCTTATATTATTGGTTTTCCATCTAAATTATTGCTTGCTGTTTGTTTTTTCTAATGTACCCATTGCTTATGTTATCCTGTTCCTACTTTTTTTCCTTGATTCCACACTGTTTGTCGTCTGGTTTTTATTTTTGGCTCGTTTCTAACAATCATATTTATATGCTGTCTTTGTGATTTTCTTTTGTATATTATTGGTTTTCATCTCAATTATTGCTTGCTATTGATTTTTTTGATTTTGCATTTTGTTTTATTTTATTTTTTACATTTGGCTTGTTTCCAACCTATATGATTTTGTATGTTTTTGGAATGTGCCTGTGGATGCACTTTGTGTTTCTATACCTTCCCTCTGTTGTCATTTTTATGTTTTGTCGTGCCCATCATGTTTCCTCCTCCCCCATTCCTCCTCCCTCTCTCCCAACCCACGTTTTCCTCAACCATTCTCACGAGTAGAGTAAGGAAGCAGGCATCAAGACTCTTGTTATGTTGGACGAGCAAGGAGGTGACATCTTTACTCTTGATGTTTTTTTTCCTTTCATCATTTCTGTGGTTGATGTGGTGTTGTCATGCTTACACATGTACCTAACTTGCTTGAATAACCCAAAAGTAGTTACGAAAGTAGTTAGTTGTACGATGCTGTTGCAGTTATACACAGCCAGAGTTGTAACGAGTCACTGAATTTTGTGACTCAAGTCGAGTTAAGTAAGTGACTTGAGTCGAGTTAAGTAATTTGTTAAAAACGTCGAGTCGAGTCAGTGTATAATTGAGTTGATTCAAGTGAAGCATTTAGCTCGAGTCAATTCAAGTCGCACTATATAACATATATTTTGCACGTAAATCATGACAAATACTTTCTAAAAGGTTAGTTTTTTATTTCTGGGACTCGAGTGTTATTAGCCTGCACTCGAGTCATTTGCCTGCAGTGAATCAAGTCCAGTCGGGCCAATACCCAAAACCTAACCAGTTGGCTTCACAATACTTACTATAAAATATATATCACTAGAAAAACCCATAATTCTTTTTGAAAATTACAGCAACATTAATTGGTGTTTACTACAAAATACGTTTAACCAGTTCGCGCCGGAGGACGTATATACACGCACAATTTGTTCGCGATTCAAAACAGATGACGCATAAACATGTCACGAGCAAAACCGGAAATGGCTGTCAGCAGCGAGCAAGGCTGGAAATGCGCGGGTGTGCTTTCCGATACCATCGGCCTGAACCCGCCTCGAATCAAGTTTCAATAGAAAAAATACCGCGCCTCATCACGGGAATGTTAAAATAATCCCGGCGCGAACTGGTTAAAACACTGTGAACATAGTGTTTGAAAGATTGGTTTTAAAACCAACCTTTGGTCACCATTCCTTCACAACCAATTAATTTATCCTTAAAAAAAAAACCCGCCAGACATGTAAATGGTATGGCTAGTACATATGTATGTTAGTTATATTATTTATTGTTGTACATGTATATTTAGATGCACATGTAAATTTCAGTTGTGATTTTCTTTGAGTGAAGTTCTGTGACAGTATATAAATTAGCTGGAGTATATTTTGTCAGATTTAGATTCAAACATTCATGATGTAACGTTTTTGTGGTCTTCATTTAAGATAGCAAGAGTGAAAGTAAAGTCTATATTATATGAGCAGTTTTTCAATAATGCAGCACTTACGATATAATTTCAACAATGTTTATCCTTCTTGACAAATGTCATTATTCGTCAGGCAGATTAGTGTGAACATTGTTCAATTAAACGATAAAAGCATGGAATTTGGCACACAGTCAGAGTATGAGAAATATTTGTGGCTATACCGGGTGTCCCCAAAAAAACCAAGTTAATGTACACATCATTGGAAATCGCATTTTCTCTTCGTTCATATGACACCATATACGTGATGTAAGGGTCACGCATGACTGAGCAGGAACAATTTGTACTCGTGGCACCTTGACATTTCCTCAAGGCAAATGAGGCATATGCACACGTTTCAATAAGGAATAAGGACACAGTTACACAAATCAATTAATTTTAGATTTTTTTTATTCCATTCCTTTCACTTGTACATTCTTGTTGATATTTTCTGATGTTTTTTTCTAAATTGGTGGAATTCACGGGAACGTCACGGACAGGAAAACATTGCTGGATAGTCGCAGCAACTTGCTGTAGGGTTCCAGAGCGAGGCCGTTCAGTGACGAGAAACACTCTTTGCTCTGTTGTGAGCTGCGTGGTCAGGCATTTCCTGTCTTTTAAAAACCACGATAAAACCAGGGGCCAATTTTACGAAGCTGCTAAGCACAAAAATTTGCTTAGCATGAAAATTTGTCCTTGGTAAAAACAAGGTTAAAGACCAAATTTTCACGTGATCTTTATTGTTTTTGATTGATAATTAGCTGGTTTTTTTGCTTAGCATGAAAAACACGTAGAATTTTGGCTGGTAACTTGTTTTTAATGAGCAAGACTTTTTTGTGCTAAGCAAATTGTTGTGCTTAGCAGCTCCGTGAAATTGGCCCCAGTGTAGCAGCCATCTACTTATTTTGAACAATTGTGTTTCTGACATTGCCACTTCAGATTATCTGCAATCGGTCATGTGTGATACATTGATCACATTTATGGTGTTGTATGAAAGAAGCAAAAATGTGACACACTCCACAATAAAGGTATTATGTTGCAAAAAGGTGAAATTGAGTTATATACATGATAATGAGTTATACATACATGATATTACATGATAACGCACAGCGTGACTTAGCACCCCTTTTTGTAGAGCTGGTCGGAAATGAGCTTTCCAATGATGCGTACCTGTACATTGAAGAACAAAATCTGAATTATTGAGTAATTTACCTGAAAACTTGGGTGTTCGATTTTTCAGGGACACCCTGTATAGGGACATCACAGGATTGTCCTTTGAAAAAATATAGGTACATGTACATGTAGAATAACAAGAATTTGTTTTGATTTTCCAAATGGCTGACATTGCATGTTATCTACCTATAATTTTGTCAAAAAATACATAGTATGACTGTTTGCCAAATTTCATGCGTTTATCATCAAGTGAATCATGTTTTGCACCAATCTGCCTGATAGGCCTGTGTTCATCTCTGTAGCTGAAATGACTTGGATGGGATGCCAGTGCAGTCCATCACAGGTTGCTCCCGGGCTAATACCTGTACCCATTTATACTCCTGGGTGGAGAGAAGCAAGTGGAGGGAAGTGACGTGACTTGCCTAAGGACACAACATATGGCCAGCGGCTGGATTTAATTTCGCTGACCCTCCAATCATGAGTCACAAACCCTAACTACAAAGCTGTCTTGAAACAGCTCTTAGTGCAGTTGTTGAAAATTTATACCTGAAATTTGCATTTGTTTTAAACAGTAACACTGTTTATAATGCTATTAGCACAGAATTGAAACGTGAGCGCAAAATTCTGCGGTTAATAGCAGAGTCCTGAAATAGAGCCCTAGTAATGTACATGTACATCACCAGCACCTTATTTCATGACTCTGTATACTAACCACAAGGGCAGAATTGTCTGCTAAAGTAATTGAAGGATATTCTATGCTTATGGTAAGCAGAGCTGTGAAATTGAACCCAGCTATTTTGCATTGACAGAATAAACTACATGTATATGACAATTTCTGAGTTAAAAAAAAAATATCTTCCAAGTAGATAACTATAAATCCCCCCACCCCCAAAAAAGAAAGAAAGCAGACAACCTGATCAGAATGAAGTTGTAAAGTTTCTGTTGTAATACTACATGTACATGTAGTCACATACAGCTGAGTATTATAGTTTTCACTGTATTTCTATTCACCTGTAATCGTATGATTAGTGTTAAAGGTAGGATACACCATTTTCAGATATCAAACACAATTTTACTACCGAATTATTTAGAAATATCTTACTTTTTTGAAAGTAAATAATGATTCTAGGCATCCAGCAAAATGATCGCGCTAGATATCCTGTAAATGTTTATAAAATTTTATTTTATTTTAAAAAAGGACGATCGCCGGACGGTGATCGCCAAAAAAAAACAAGAACAAAAAGAACAACTGTCCGAACAACGAACGCCATTTTTCTTACTTTTTTTCTTGGCATCTATGATTGTAAAACTTTGGACAGGTCAGTTAAACAATGTTGACTATAAAATACAACCCCCCAAATCCACCCGTTCCTGATAATTCTAGCAATTACCAATGGTGTATCCTACCTTTAAGTAGTTTTGACATTTGTTATGTACTGAATCCCTACCTCGGTCTGTCTTGCATGTTAAAAGTTCTTTATACCCATTGTTTGGTGTTTTTTGTCCCCTTTTTTTAACCCAGTGTTGTGAGTTGTGAGGAATTGTATGTAGTGAAAGAGATCATACCGATAGATTAATTTGTCATCAATTGTTTAAGGTAGTTTTGTTGTAATTTTTGATGGATTAGGGGATTAGTATTTTATAGCAAATATTTGTTCACTCGTCTGATAAAGTGTTGGGCTCATAGATGCTGGAAAAACCAGAGAAAAACAACTTGTTCTTGTAGTCTGGTTTCCTGACCCCACTTCGGATGGAACAGGGCAATTAATAGATGCCAGAGATTTATGGGGAGGGGGGGGGGGGGCTTTTCCAGTGATGGTCAGCCGACCATCATTGAAAATCGATACATTTTTTATGAAAATGACAGCACACCAGGTGCCCTGATTTCACAAAATGTTTGAGACTGTTATTCAATTACAGCAAAGTAAGGTATTTTATAAAAGAATCAGTAGTTTATTGGTTTCGTTGGTGTTTGCAAATGTTGTATACTACCTATAAAGGATTGTTAAGAAGGTCAAACATTGATCTTGTGTTAATTTATTTTAGAATGGGTAATTTGAAGTACATGTTACAATTCCATAGATGCCGCATTTCACGTAGGGGTTTGATTTTGTTTGAATGGGGGTTGGAAGTTTTCCTTCCATTTATTCATCTGCTGATTTCGTACACTGTGCTGGTATTGCTTGCCAGAAGCACATCAGAATTCCAGCTTTTGATTATAGGATAACTGTTCTTCCCCTTCTTCCTCCCGATCACAGAGCAACTTGATCGCATTGAGGAGGGAATGGACCAGATCAACTCAGACATGCGCGAAGCGGAGAAGAATCTCACCGGTCTGGAGAAATGCTGCGGCCTGTGTGTCTGCCCATGGAAGAAGTAAGGGGAACAAGACCATGGGGCGATTTTACGAAACTTGTCTTTATCTTCCGACTCATCTTAGGGCTTAAGACAAGTCCCCCCCCCCCTAAGATCTTGGCTAACACTGTGAGGCCCTAAGACGTAAAAACCTTTTGTTTGAATAAAAAACGTGAAAGAACAATAAGTCCCCTTTTCACAAATTACAAAAAGTGACAATGGGGCCTATTCTTTACTTTTCATGTTTTTTGTTCCAACAGCCTTAGCCCTAACCCCTTTGAGTGATCTACAACAGCCTTAGCCCTAACCCCTTTGAGTGATCTACAACAGCCTTGGCCCTAACCCCTTTGAGTGATCTACAACAGCCTTAGCCCTAACCCCTTTGTGTGATCTACAACAGCCTTGGCCCTAACCCCTTTGAGTGATCTACAACAGCCTTAGCCCTAACCCCTTTGAGTGATCTACAACAGCCTTAGCCCTATCCCCTTTGTGTGATCTACAACAGCCTTAGCCCTATCCCCTTTGTGTGATCTACAACAGCCTTAGCCCTAACCCCTTTGAGTGATCTACAACAGCCTTTAATAGCCATAACCCTAACCCATTTGTGTGATCTACAACAGCCTTAGCCCTAACCCCTTTGAGTGATCTACAACAGCCTTAGCCCTAACCCATTTGAGTGATCTACAACAGCCTTAGCCCTAACCCCTTTGTGTGATCTACAACAGCCTTGGCCCTAACCCCTTTGAGTGATCTACAACAGCCTTAGGCCTAACCCCTTTGAGTGATCTACAACAGCCTTAGCCCTATCCCCTTTGTGTGATCTACAACAGCCTTAGCCCTATCCCCTTTGTGTGATCTACAACAGCCTTAGCCCTAACCCCTTTGAGTGATCTACAACAGCCTTTAATAGCCCTAACCCTAACCCATTTGTGTGATCTACAACAGCCTTAGCCCTAACCCATTTGAGTGATCTACAACAGCCTTAGCCCTAACCCATTTGAGTGATCTACAACAGCCTTAGCCCTAACCCATTTGAGTGATCTACAACAGCCTTAGCCCTAACCCATTTGAGTGATCTACAACAGCCTTAGCCATAACCCCTTTGAGTGATCTACAACAGCCTTGGCCCCAACCCATTTGTGTGATCTACAACAGCCTTGGCCCTAACCCCTTTGTGTGATCTACAACAGCCTTAGCCCTATCCCCTTTGTGTGATCTACAACAGCCTTAGCCCTAACCCCTTTGAGTGATCTACAACAGCCTTTAATAGCCCTAACCCTAACCCATTTGTGTGATCTACAACAGCCTTAGCCCTAACCCATTTGTGTGATCTACAACAGCCTTGGCCCTAACCCCTTTGAGTGATCTACAACAGCCTTAGCCCTAACCCATTTGTGTGATCTACAACAGCCTTAGCCCTAACCCATTTGTGTGATCTACAACAGCCTTAGCCCTAACCCCTTTGAGTGATCTACAACAGCCCTGGCCCTAACCCCTTTGTGTGATCTACAACAGCCTTGGCCCTAATCCCTTTGAGTGATCTACAACAGCCTTAGCCCTAACCCCTTTGAGTGATCTACAACAGCCTTAGCCCTATCCCCTTTGAGTGATCTACAACAGCCTTAGCCATAACCCCTTTGAGTGATCTACAACAGCCTTAGCCCTAACCCCTGTGAGTGATCTACAAAAGCCTTAGCCCTAACCCCTGTGAGTGATCTGCAACAGCCTTAGCCCTAACCCATTTGTGTGATCTGCAACAGCCTTAGCCCTAACCCATTTGTGTGATCTGCAACAGCCTTAGCCCTAACCCATTTGTGTGATCTGCAACAGCCTTAGCCCTAACCCCTTTGAGTGATCTACAACAGCCTTGGCCCTAACCCCTTTGAGTGATCTACAACAGCCTTAGCCCTAACCCATTTGTGTGATCTACAACAGCCTTGGCCCTAACCCCTTTGTGTGATCTACAACAGCCTTAGCCCTATCCCCTTTGTGTGATCTACAACAGCCTTAGCCCTAACCCCTTTGAGTGATCTACAACAGCCTTTAATAGCCCTAACCCTAACCCATTTGTGTGATCTACAACAGCCTTAGCCCTAACCCATTTGTGTGATCTACAACAGCCTTGGCCCTAACCCCTTTGAGTGATCTACAACAGCCTTAGCCCTAACCCATTTGTGTGATCTACAACAGCCTTAGCCCTAACCCATTTGTGTGATCTACAACAGCCTTAGCCCTAACCCCTTTGAGTGATCTACAACAGCCCTGGCCCTAACCCCTTTGTGTGATCTACAACAGCCTTGGCCCTAATCCCTTTGAGTGATCTACAACAGCCTTAGCCCTAACCCCTTTGAGTGATCTACAACAGCCTTAGCCCTATCCCCTTTGAGTGATCTACAACAGCCTTAGCCATAACCCCTTTGAGTGATCTACAACAGCCTTAGCCCTAACCCCTGTGAGTGATCTACAAAAGCCTTAGCCCTAACCCCTGTGAGTGATCTGCAACAGCCTTAGCCCTAACCCATTTGTGTGATCTGCAACAGCCTTAGCCCTAACCCATTTGTGTGATCTGCAACAGCCTTAGCCCTAACCCATTTGTGTGATCTGCAACAGCCTTAGCCCTAACCCCTTTGAGTGATCTACAACAGCCTTGGCCCTAACCCCTTTGAGTGATCTACAACAGCCTTAGCCCTAACCCATTTGTGTGATCTACAACAGCCTTGGCCCTAACCCCTTTGAGTGATCTACAACTGCCTTAGCCCTAACCCATTTGTGTGATCTACAACAGCCTTGGCCCTAACCCATTTGTGTGATCTACAACAGCCTTAGCCCTAACCCCTTTGAGTGATCTGCAACAGCCTTAGCCCTAACCCCTTTGAGTGATCTACAACAGCCTTAGCCCTAACCCCTTTGAGTGATCTACAACAGCCTTAGCCATAACCCCTTTGAGTGATCTACAACAGCCTTAGCCATAACCCCTTTGAGTGATCTACAACTGCCTTAGCCCTAACCCATTTGTGTGATCTACAACAGCCTTGGCCCTAACCCATTTGTGTGATCTACAACAGCCTTAGCCCTAACCCCTTTGAGTGATCTGCAACAGCCTTAGCCCTAACCCCTTTGAGTGATCTACAACAGCCTTAGCCCTAACCCCTTTGAGTGATCTACAACAGCCTTAGCCATAACCCCTTTGAGTGATCTACAACAGCCTTAGCCCTAACCCCTGTGAGTGATCTACAAAAGCCTTAGCCCTAACCCCTGTGAGTGATCTGCAACAGCCTTAGCCCTAACCCATTTGTGTGATCTGCAACAGCCTTAGCCCTAACCCATTTGTGTGATCTGCAACAGCCTTAGCCCTAACCCCTTTGAGTGATCTACAACAGCCTTAGCCCTAACCCCTTTGAGTGATCTGCAACAGCCTTAGCCCTAACCCCTGTGAGTGATCTGCAACAGCCTTAGCCCTAACCCATTGAGTGATCTACAACAGCCTTAGCCCTAACCCCTGTGAGTGATCTGCAACAGCCTTAGCCCTAACCCCTGTGAGTGATCTGCAACAGCCTTAGCCCTAACCCCTGTGAGTGATCTACAACAGCCTTGGCCCTAACCCCTTTGAGTGATCTACAACAGCCTTAGGCCTAACCCCTTTGAGTGATCTACAACAGCCTTAGCCCTATCCCCTTTGTGTGATCTACAACAGCCTTAGCCCTATCCCCTTTGTGTGATCTACAACAGCCTTAGCCCTAACCCCTTTGAGTGATCTACAACAGCCTTTAATAGCCCTAACCCTAACCCATTTGTGTGATCTACAACAGCCTTAGCCCTAACCCATTTGAGTGATCTACAACAGCCTTAGCCCTAACCCATTTGAGTGATCTACAACAGCCTTAGCCCTAACCCATTTGAGTGATCTACAACAGCCTTAGCCCTAACCCATTTGAGTGATCTACAACAGCCTTAGCCCTAACCCCTTTGAGTGATCTACAACAGCCTTGGCCCCAACCCATTTGTGTGATCTACAACAGCCTTGGCCCTAACCCCTTTGTGTGATCTACAACAGCCTTAGCCCTATCCCCTTTGTGTGATCTACAACAGCCTTAGCCCTAACCCCTTTGAGTGATCTACAACAGCCTTTAATAGCCCTAACCCTAACCCATTTGTGTGATCTACAACAGCCTTAGCCCTAACCCATTTGTGTGATCTACAACAGCCTTGGCCCTAACCCCTTTGAGTGATCTACAACAGCCTTAGCCCTAACCCATTTGTGTGATCTACAACAGCCTTAGCCCTAACCCATTTGTGTGATCTACAACAGCCTTAGCCCTAACCCCTTTGAGTGATCTACAACAGCCTTAGCCCTAACCCCTTTGAGTGATCTACAACAGCCCTGGCCCTAACCCCTTTGTGTGATCTACAACAGCCTTGGCCCTAATCCCTTTGAGTGATCTACAACAGCCTTAGCCCTAACCCCTTTGAGTGATCTACAACAGCCTTAGCCCTATCCCCTTTGAGTGATCTACAACAGCCTTAGCCATAACCCCTTTGAGTGATCTACAACAGCCTTAGCCCTAACCCCTGTGAGTGATCTACAAAAGCCTTAGCCCTAACCCCTGTGAGTGATCTGCAACAGCCTTAGCCCTAACCCATTTGTGTGATCTGCAACAGCCTTAGCCCTAACCCATTTGTGTGATCTGCAACAGCCTTAGCCCTAACCCATTTGTGTGATCTGCAACAGCCTTAGCCCTAACCCCTTTGAGTGATCTACAACAGCCTTGGCCCTAACCCCTTTGAGTGATCTACAACAGCCTTAGCCCTAACCCATTTGTGTGATCTACAACAGCCTTGGCCCTAACCCCTTTGAGTGATCTACAACTGCCTTAGCCCTAACCCATTTGTGTGATCTACAACAGCCTTGGCCCTAACCCATTTGTGTGATCTACAACAGCCTTAGCCCTAACCCCTTTGAGTGATCTGCAACAGCCTTAGCCCTAACCCCTTTGAGTGATCTACAACAGCCTTAGCCCTAACCCCTTTGAGTGATCTACAACAGCCTTAGCCATAACCCCTTTGAGTGATCTACAACAGCCTTAGCCATAACCCCTTTGAGTGATCTACAACTGCCTTAGCCCTAACCCATTTGTGTGATCTACAACAGCCTTGGCCCTAACCCATTTGTGTGATCTACAACAGCCTTAGCCCTAACCCCTTTGAGTGATCTGCAACAGCCTTAGCCCTAACCCCTTTGAGTGATCTACAACAGCCTTAGCCCTAACCCCTTTGAGTGATCTACAACAGCCTTAGCCATAACCCCTTTGAGTGATCTACAACAGCCTTAGCCCTAACCCCTGTGAGTGATCTACAAAAGCCTTAGCCCTAACCCCTGTGAGTGATCTGCAACAGCCTTAGCCCTAACCCATTTGTGTGATCTGCAACAGCCTTAGCCCTAACCCATTTGTGTGATCTGCAACAGCCTTAGCCCTAACCCCTTTGAGTGATCTACAACAGCCTTAGCCCTAACCCCTTTGAGTGATCTGCAACAGCCTTAGCCCTAACCCCTGTGAGTGATCTGCAACAGCCTTAGCCCTAACCCATTGAGTGATCTACAACAGCCTTAGCCCTAACCCCTGTGAGTGATCTGCAACAGCCTTAGCCCTAACCCCTGTGAGTGATCTGCAACAGCCTTAGCCCTAACCCCTGTGAGTGATCTACAAAAGCCTTAGCCCTAACCCCTTTAAGTGATTTACTTTACTTTACCTTTCCTTGCAAAGTCCAACAGGACAATCAGTTTAAGGGTGAAGTACCATCCTAACAGATTCCAACAAAGCATTCAGTTGGTTTTTGTTTGCAAGACCTTGAATCATTGTTGAGGGAATACGTAGGATTGATTTAAACCTTTTAACCACGCTCCAGGTTCATGGGCTTTGAGAAGGGAGATGACTACAAGAAAACTTGGAAGTCATCCGAAGATGGTAAGGTTAACTCCAACCAGCCTGCGCGAATGGACGATAACCGTGACGGCGGGAACATGCCCTCATCCTATATCACAAGGTAAACAAAAACAAGAATTACAATGTGTTATGTGATCATTTTAATGCAGGCCTCGAAATAGTACTAGCCCGGTGTACAAAGTCTAGCGAAAACCGCTCCGGGCTACTCAGACCCACTTCCTTGGTTGCCCGGTGGGCTAGTGAAAAATTCAGTAACCTACCTGTAAAGGTTTAGTTCAAAATACATGTTAAAATTGTTATTGTCTTTTTGTGTATTAAAAAAATATCGGATCAAAATAAACTCAGTATAAACTGTCTTTTGTTTGTGTTTTTCGGAATGATTATCGATAGCCTGGCAGCGCTCGATTCACGCGTGCATGCAGTGCACTGCGATCTCACGAACAGAGTAGACTGGTGGGCTTCAGTGAGATTAGTATAGTATAAACTACGGCGCAGGGTACCGCACATATGTGCACTATTCTCTTTCACATCGTTAAGCCTTTCTTACCATAACGGCCCACTGCGTAGCTGTACAGTACATGAGCGTTCTGCCGTGTCACTAGTAGTAGCGTCTGATAAAGAGTCTGTTCAGAACAGCGCCCTCTGTCTACGTGACTACGAATGTACGTACGTTTACGTATAGCTCCATGGTTTATGGTACAGCTGCAATTCACTTCACCTGCAATTTATTTGGTGGATGGTAGGCCTACTACCTTTTTATAGCTCCATGGTACCTCAAAGCACACCGCCATCCACGTTGATGTTGACCGGAGATTGTGCTTACAAGCCCGGACCGCCCCAGGCAAAATTAACGCTGGATTTCTTCATCGGTAAATAGTGCAACGTGGGTGGTACCCCGAAGTACACGGTTATTACTTCGTACTCGTGCTGAAAGGAGCCCTGCTGAATTTCCATGAACCTCGTGTGCACGGGACAAAATACTCTTAAGTTTTGATTTTGTATCCCTAAAAATCCACTTAGACCAGAAAGTAATACCTACCGGTATGACGATTTTAGGGACTTTTCCAAAACCAAATTCGACAAATCCTAAAGAGAAATTGAGAAAAGCTGACACAAACTGACAACACTTTTTGGACCCCTGTACATTTCCAATGGGCCGAGTTCGCTTCTTATGCGCGTGCATGCATGAATTTGAATTATATAGAAAACTGATCTATTGCACTATAAACATTCATTACATACTGTTGACTTGACTACACCATAATATAACATTTCAAAATGCTAAATTAATCCCTTGACGCCTGGGATTGGCTATGGCCACTGCACGCTAATCCATTCGGATCGTTGTTGTCTGATGTGTGACGGGTGTATGCATGCTTAGGGATATTGTGCAGTGCAGCCGCTGGACAAAGGCCGATTTATGTGCATGTGTGCATTAATTTGAATTGATTAGGAAACTGGTCTATGGTAAGAATACTTTCATGAAATGACAGATGAAATGGCAAAATTTTCATGGAATAAGTTTGAAATAAGCTGAATGTGTAACCCCTCCAGGATAACGAATGACGCCCGCGAGGACGAAATGGACGAGAACATTCAACAAGTGAGTGGCATTGTGGGCAATCTGCGTCACATGGCCATTGACATGCAGACCGAGATCGGTTCTCAGAATCGCCAGGTGGATCGTATCATTGACAAGGTAGGATACTTGGCTTTAGTTGGGTTTGTCTATTATATTGGAACTACAGACCTTTTTTTATGGGGGGGGGGAGATTGTAGTATCCCGATGCTACTTATAGAGTCGAGAAAAGTATTTCCTAACAAAATTGGAAATGTTTCCTAGTCCCAGATTGATGTTTTTTCAACATTTTTGCACTGATTGACGTTCATTGAGATGATATATTCAGAAAAACAGCGTCAGGTTGCAACATTTCTTTTGTCTAAATAGTTTTTACCCCCATGTTCGTGTCCTCCAAAAACAGTTAAAAGTCTGCTTTACTTGACATCCCAAGTTTGCAATAATGCAAACCTTTCTGCAAAGTACGAACTAACTTTATCTCTGCAAGGGACAACCTACTCAAAGGTTACAAGAAAAGGAAAAAAGAGGGTACCATAGGTAGTCGAGGCAAAGATTTGTTTTGGTTGGGGGGCGAGGGCTACACAATCAAATTGAGATAAGCTATTTGTGACCTGTTCCAACGAAACCCGGACAAAGTCGCACAATGTGTTTTGTCACAATGTACTCCTGAAGTCATTTCTGGATGGATTTCACAATTTTGAGGTTTTAGGTTTTCCTAAGTCACTCACTATTAATCTACAATCTCCTCAAATTTGAACAAAATCCGTCTACCAGAAGTGTGTTTTTTGTCAATTTTGTGAAACATTTGTGTATAGAAATAATATGCTTTTCTGAACTTCAAAGCTGTTTATCTCATAATTAGGTTGTCAGGGTTTTATCACTAAATCCAGACCCCAGGGAAGATAGGGTGGGGGTACATATGTAAATGATACATCATTTTAAAGCTGAGAACCTAGAGAATTTGAAAAAAGCAAAATCTGAAAAACTAAAAAGTCGACTTTGTCCGGGTTTCGTTGGAACAGGTCACATTTACTCTCATTGAAATTAAAGGAATATATGTTTGGGATGAATTGTTAAAGTGGTGTCGTTTATGCCATTACATGTAAATGTCCTTAAAAATCTAAGAGAAAGGAAACTGTGTCTTAAATAGATCTTAGACGTAATGACGTCACGCTTTGTACACATTTACGCTTTCCTATAGAAGCTACATGTAGATAGGGATGAGATCCACAAAGCTCCCATAGAAAAGCACACGTGTTAAATAAAACGTGACGTCATTACGTCTTAGGTCTATTATATGTGGAATGAAAAAAGGTCTGTGTAGATGTTGTGGAGTTACTACATGTACCTGTATATTGTCATTTTGGTGTTAGAATGTAAATGTTATCAGTGTCGCATGTTATTATTATTTCATCTTCGCTTTGTGTTGACGTCATTATTTTTTTCTCTTGTTACAACATGTCTAGCATCTGTGTGTTATCTTAGGAATTTTTGTCTTCAGTGAACGAGGGTGCATCAACATGTACAATGTATCTTGCATCTTAAGATGTAGATGCACCCATGTTTACCTAATAGTGGTCAATGCTTCCTAAAAACGCACTAGACAAAAATTGTACCATCAATTTAAACCGTCCCAGTGTTTACTTACATGTAAGTGTTTTTTTGTATTAAAAGGCTACATAGAAAAGAAAAGAAAAATGTACACATGTACATAAATGCATTCTCTATAATAGTTGTTCGTGTACTAGAAGTACAACTATTACCAGAGTGAGTTGACTGGAAAGCAGAATTTTTACTAAATATTTACGGTTATTACTACAATTTTTGTTTTATATACCAAATTAATTTGGCAGTTCGATTCAATCGAATTATACAAGTTCAACGGTGTTTAGCATTTCAAGGAAGCATTTCTTTTTTTTCCTTTTTTTGGGTTGCCTGTAATTTATTTGCCTATTTGTTTTTCTTTTGTGATCTATTGTCATGTAAACTTAGTAGCCAGAACATTTAAAACAAATAGAGTGATTTACCACAACTTTATAGATGTTTAAAGTAAAGTAAAGCCTGTCACAAGCCATTGTGGCTCATCAAGCTGGTGTTTAACTCCGGTTTCTCTAGCAAGAAACGACTGAGAATATTTCTATTCCCCCTGGATGGGATGCTAGTCCATCACAGGTTACTCCCCAGTTAATGTCTGTTCCCATTTATACTCCTGGGTGGAGAAAGGCAAATGTGGGTGAAGTGGCTTGCTCAAGGACACAACATATGGCCAGCAGCTGGATTCGAACCCCGACCCTCTGATCATGAGTCACAAACTGTAACCACTAGGCCACACTCCCCCACGACTTTATAGAAGAGACAGTATATAATTAGCAAACATCTGTTGTGCTATATTAAGTTGGGACCAAAAAATATAGCCTGAATTATAATTTCCACTGAGGAGTTAAAGTTGCATTTCAAGACCTAGGGGGAAGGAATATTGAGTAAGGTAACAAGAAGACCTGGTGGAGAGACTCCGGGGAAACAACCACCGTCAACAAAACAGATGAGAAACCTTGAAGTGATCCTACAGGGTTCGCTGTGATCAGCTCATCTTTACCAGGGCATGCTGTTTGGAGCTTGAAGGGCCAAGATTATATTCTCCCGAGAGAAACGCTTACCCCCTTCGGGTGGTGCCATCACCGGAAATACTGGGAGTTGAAATTGCACTGAAACAGCCAGGGGCCCGAAGTCAGTTTCACATCTGTCTGGTGATCGACGATAGAACTTCATCGATTGCCTGGAGTCGCAAATCAAGGAGAAACCCAAGTTATTTTGGCCCTCAGAATAATGCGGTATTACAAATTCCCTCAAGTAGAACTCTCCAGGGATTTGGGTTCGTCAACAACAACTTAAACACCATGATGAATGTTGTTGGATATTGATGTGTGGAAATTCACAGAGCTGGCTTCTGAGTTTCTAATGTGGTTTTATTTATATTTGTATTTTATTATATTTTGTATGTGGATGTACATGTAGTGGTGAAACTGCATGGCTGAAATTTGTAGAGTGAAGTGCGCATGTGTTGCATCTCGCGTTATTTATTTTATTTTTTTCAGTACAATCCTTAAGAGACTATTTGTGTTTTAGTGTAGAAGTGTTTGAGAGTTCACCCCCTCTCTCTTTTGTTATTGATGTTTAAGCAAAAACCATTACTTTTATGATCCCTACATTTATCGTTCTACACATATGTCTATTCCTAACTGATTATATTTACCCAAACCAGGACATTTCTGCAGATTTGTATTAATCAGGAGCATTAACTTTGAGCCATTTCATTAAAAATAAGAGAATAAAAATGTGGTTGGCCTGTTTTCAACAAGTATGTTTAAAACTAGCTCATGGGCTTGAACGCAATAATGCCTAAGCTTGGTTTTAAACAAACTTGTTACTACCGGACAACCAATTTTTTATTCTTATTCATAAATACCTTTCAGTCAAAAAGTCAAAACAAGTTTTAAAAATGTACATGTATGTAAATGGGTTTTAAAGAACACCCTTCCAGCTGTTTTAATGGTTTGTGCATCGCGCACTTGAACTTATGGAGATTAATATATGGACTCATTGGTTGTATTGCACATGCTGTGTGACGTTTTAACCAATGAAAGGTCATGGACCACAGGACCAGACTTCAAAGGAGTCCAAATTTTAAACTAGCTGGGCCATGTTTTAGCGGCTGTTTAAACACCGATTTGTCGGGCTCTCGCCAATAGGAATTGCTAAACTGTTTTAGGTATTTATGAATATTTGCGTTACTATTATTGTATTTTATCTTTCACCCATCATTTCTTTTTGCGCATCATTTCATCATTTGACATTTCTCCCGTTTAACGTCTCTTCATTCCAACTTCTAAATTACATTAAACCATTACTCACAACTTGTTTTCCCTTTAATTGTCGTCACCCTTTCTCACACACTCTCTCAACCTCTGACCTCTCAACCTCTGACCTCTGGTCACACCCTGTTTACCCTTTATCTAGGGCTCATCCAATGTCGATCGTCTTTCTGCTGCTAACGAGCGTGCCAGCAAGCTGCTCAAGTAAACAACTCGAGCTCAAGAAACTCGAGCTCAAGAAACTCGAGCTCAAGCGACACGAGCTCAAGCGACTCGAGCAACTTGTCACAAACTAAAACCCTCAAAACCCAAATTTCTGGACATTTTTCATCACCAGCACATGCTTTCATCACTGCATGGAATCATCTTCATCTGCCAGGTTTTTTTCCTTTTTCTTGCAGCTCTGTAAAAATATTAAAATTTTGGGGTTTTTTTTGGTCATTAATAATAGTTAAAAGTACAACGTCAAGTCATTTAGGGTATAGGTATCTCTCAAATGTTGTCATTTTGTACAGATTTTGAGTGTCAACTTGCATAACGCGCATCGGCTATGCCATATTTTAGAATATTATCTACGCTGCACAACACGTGCCTAATTGCGTAGAATACGAACTTGCAGTTCTACAAAGATGGCCGTTTTTGAGAGAAATCTATGTACGTTTACAGTTCAACAGCGTCATCAGTAATTAATCATTGGGAACATTTCTAGTGCCAACAGTTTTTGGTGTTGTTAACATCATTTTTGCAAATGTTGGTTTTAAAGATAGGATACACCATTTGCAGATATCGAAAAATGTTACTACCGAATTATTAAGAACTATCTTATATGAAAGTAAATATTGATTGTAGGGCATCCAGCAAAATGATTGCGCGAGATATCCAGGTGTAATTATTCCGAAAAATTGAATTTGATGAATAAAAAATTACGATTGCCAGACGGTAATTGCCCCAAAAAACAAGAACAACAAGCACAACTGCCTGGCACCAGTTAAAAACGAACATCGTTTTTCTTGCTTTGTTTTTGGCATCCATGATTGTAAAACTTTGGACAGGTCGGTTAAACGATACATGTATTTACTATAAAATACAACCCCCCAAATTCACCCATTCCTGATAATTCAAGCAATTACCAATGGTGTATCCTACCTTTAAGCTATATGTATTACTCTAGCAAATATTAACTGCTGTGAATAACATTAACATACAGTATCCTACTGCGATGGGGGATATTGGCAACAAGATTTTATCTAAATATCTTCACTAAAATATCTTCACTAAATATCTTCACTTTGCAAAGTGGCTGCCGTTCTGGCCTCAGTGGCCGCTGATTTGGTTATTATTTTAAGGCTGTCTAATTTGCTAAATAACAAAATATTAAAACTGGTTTGGAAGTTGTTCACATAGACTGATTTATCGACGACAACATATTTAAATTGGATGTTCAAGCTGTGGATTCAATAACCAGTAATTATATTATACATTTATCAGTACATGGTAATCCTTTTTGATGCTACTAGTACTAGGATTTTTTATTTTTTTTATAGTTTTAGGTCAAATAGTAACACACTAGTATTTCCCCAACATTTAGGCTTTTTATGCAATTTGTGCATTATAAATGTCATTTATTATATTCATTAAAATATAAAATTGCCATTATTATTTAAGTTATATGCTGCATTTAATGTAAGTACAATAATAAGAGGGAGAAACAGAAATATCCCTGTTTTGGGAGTAAGAAAGGTGAAACTCGATGTAAGTTTAGAAACGTCCATGGACTCCGTGCACGAACACTTTGTGACCACTTTGGAAAGCACCATCTAGGCGATGCACTGCACGTGCGTATTCGTTCGTGTGCGCGATGTGCGCACGGCGCGGTGTGCGCACGGCGCGGTGTGCGCACGGCGCGGTGTGCGCACGGCGCGGTGTGCGCACGGCGCGGTGTGCGCACGGCGCGGTGTGCGCACGGCGCGGTGTGCTCACGGCGCGGTGTGCGCACGGATAAATTTACTTGGAATGTGCAACAAACCTTTGGCGCTTCTTGTGAGCATCAATGGCAATAATGTTCCAATGTCCTGCCAAGTGGTCTTTCCCAACTCTCCCTTTATCCCTCTAGAGGGGGTGCTTCTGCACGGAGTCTATTATCAAAATAGGAAAACAACATTCTTAGTTGTGTGCCAATTACGAAACAAGTGTGTGTTTTTGTGTTTTGAGGTGTTTTGAGGTGTTTTTTTAACCAGTTCGTGCCGGGAGACGTGTATACACACAAACATTTTTCGAAATTTGAAACAGATGACGGATATACACGTCATGAAAAAGGCCAAAAAATTGTTTACTATCCACGGATGACGCGTGAACTCGTCAGGCATGGTGGTTTGATCAAGCAAATGTGTGTGCATGCCGCAGGAGTTTCTTTAATTGTTGCGGTTGACATGTTTATGTCAGACGTTACTAGCACAGATGCAGTTGATGTCTAACGTTATTAGCATACCCTGGTGAACGTGTACACATGCTAACGTTGCCAAACATGCTTCGTTGATGCGGTGGACATGTATACACAATATATCGTGGTATCACAATTCAGTGATTAGGCTTATTCTATTGTCTCTATTGAATTCATACAGCTGAGGAAAATCAGCTGTGACACATAATTGTTTACATTCAATTTCCCACTATTGTTTTCTAATCTTTTTTGAAATGGTGCTTTTCAGCTGGGCTTGCAAATATTTGTGTACATGTGTAGGTTTTACCGCGTACATTATCCCCAGCCCTGTGTGTAGTTCCATGACTGACGTATACACACAGGTGAGATTTTATGGCGGGTAGTGGTTGACGTAATATCACGCCCTGACTGCAGAGAGAAAAAAATGCCCTAGGCGACAGAATGTTGGCAAAAACATGTAAATATTGGTGCTAATAAACTACATGTAAGTGTTGGCATTGTAGTAGTTCATTATCAAAACAAGAATATTTTACTGAATAAAAAAAAAAAATTGTTTTTGATGAAAAATAATTCCGCCCCTGGGTCGGTAAATTGAAAATAAACCCGGCACGAACTGGTTAGTATGACGAAAATGATAACATAAACAAATAAGCTTAATTCTCGTTTAGAGACGATGTGCCCTCTGTTTAGGTCTGTATTCAAATGTTCCCAGCAGTATGCACACACATCGTGTTTTGCATAAAATGTGGTTGAGGAGTGACGTCACAGGTCAGATAGCCTTTGAATTATGTGACCTCGGATGTCACCTCTTAACCAAATTGATGAAAAACACGATGCATGCGCATACTGCCGGGCACATTTGAATAATAGATGTAAACGGAGGGGAACATTGTCTATTGGGAATCTTAATTTTAATAAATGTTAAATAAAATTATTTGTTATAGATTTGTGTTCAATAATACATTTATTTTCTTCTTTGCATCAAATCTCTTTTCTGCTCTTAAAGAGAATCACTGATTTCCACACGTATTTGCATGTAGGATGCAGAGAGAACAGAAAAAAGTTATGCAGGGCATATAGTTTTGCAAAAGTACAAACTTATTTTCAATTTCGGCTGGGCTATTCATTTTGATTAATCTCAAAAGAATTGGAGATTATGAAAATTGCAGTTCGGTGCAAGAGCCAAAGAAAGTTAGGCGACAGCCAGAAAAACACGAGCACAAATTAATTGTCTTTGTCAATTAGTGCTTCAGCCTGCATTGCCAGGAAACCAAACCACATCATTACTGTTTTCGGTTCTCATTATTTGTCTGTTTTCATTGTTTGTCTGTGGGTAGCATGAGGGAAGCACAACACATACTTTAACTCTTTTAATGAATTTCTATGGATCAGCACCCCTATAAGTCTCTCGTTAGTATTTCGTTAAGGATCGGTGCTTGATGGTGGTAATAATGTTGAATGCTGGTTTCTGTTGTTTCCGTCTTTGTTGATTTTTTTGGTTTCTCGAAATAAGGAGAATCTGAGCACTTTTTCGTTATAACAAGTTGCACAATTTCCTATTTGTTGTAGCATGGCATTTATATTTCACCGGTTAAATTTTGTTAATTTAATTAAATTTTATTTTGTTCAAGGTAACCCCTTTAATCATGAAAAGTAACTATTGGTATTAATGCAGAGTTTTTTATCCTAATAGGAAGGAGTCGGATATATTTGCATTAAACTTTTGGGTGCAGAATTTTGAAAAAAGGATGCATTTCACAAAACAAAAACCCTTCTTGTTGTCAAGAAATAACTGATCAAGAAAATATTGAAGTCAATACAGACAAAAAGAAGAAAGTTGGACCATGTGGAAATGCGTAAGACAAACAAAAATGTATTTGTAGTTGTAAAACCCAATTTTGTTTGATCTTGCATGAGGACGCAAAGCAATCCCCAAGTTTTATTCCCAATCTCAAAACTAACCAGATTCTCCATTGCTGCACCCCTCCTATGCTAGATACAATGTAGATTCCATGCATTATAATCTCTAGAAGTATGCAAAATGCTGTCATAGATCAAAGAATTGAAGAATAGAAGATCATTTCTGATTGGTGGACTGCATAGCATTAACCAATGGCTAACACTGTTTTATACTCACTCAGTGTCATGCAAGCAACCTATATTATTGCTGATTGGTTGGAATGCTCAATAATCTTCTGTTTTCTCCCTTATCTTTCCACACATTGCTAACCAACACCACCTCTTCCCTTCTTATTTTTGGTTGTCACCGCCCCTTTTCCTCATCCAATCCCACAGGCCGACAGCAACAAAGATCGCATTGGGATTGCAAACAAACGGGCTGAGACCATTCTCAAAAACTGATGCGCTTCATAGCAAAGTGCCCCCAACCCTGCGCCTGTCTGTGTGTTCGTGTCTGTGCCAACCTGCCTGCCTACCTGCAAATTCAAATAAAATACAAACTTGAACCCCTTAGCACTTGCATCACCTTTGACCTCCCTCTCCTATTGGTTGGTATGTTGTTGGTCACTAATCCCTATTGGTTGATTGGTGGGTGATGTCATCATCTTAGTTTATACAGGGAAGCATTTCGTCATCTCAATTCACAGACTGATTTCAAACTGCCAAAATATGAGAACAGCTTTTATCACAAACGCCTCTTTTCGTATCACTTCGAAGACATATTCTCACTAAATTTTCCAACTGAATAGGTTGTTTAATTTTAAATCTGATATTCTCTGGCAGAGGTTCATCATTTGCATGAAACTTATCATGCCTTGTTCTAGACTAGAAACTAATTGTCGTCTTTATTTTTGAAAGTACAACTTGTCAACTGAGCTGGGAATATATTGACCGTGAAAGGTACAATGAAAGATATGAACTCATTAACAAGTATGTGTTGCAACTTGGCTTTGAAAAGGGCGAATTTTCTTCGGTTTTTTGTGCTGACTATAATCAAGCCTTGTTTTGGGGGTTTTGAATAATTTTGTTTGAGTTGTGCTTTCCAGTCATTGCTACCTGTTCCTATCTAATTTATGCAGCAATCAATGGGAATCTTTAATCTACCCTCTAGCCTCCACTCTTCAACCTTCTGTCTTGAACTACCAATGTAAAGATTCACCTCCCAGACAATAAAATTACATTGGATGCGAGGTGAATCTTCACGTTGGTGGTTCAAGACAGAAGGTGAATAAGAGCGATGGCTTGAGGAGTGTAGGTTCAAGATTTCCATTGATTTATGCATTAGCATTACACAAGGCTGTGTTGTTAATCAAACTTGTCACATACATCTGGACTAGTATTTATGTATTAAAATATTCAGATCCGGTGACTATTGAAAAGGAAAAGAGGAATTCCCTCTTTGTTTTTCATTAGAATGTCTCCTGAACCCCCCCACCCCCCCCCCCCCCCCCCCCCCCCACCATCACCATTCCACTACCATCAAACTCATGAAATTAATGTAACAATTTCCGCGTGCCCTCTCTAAACAAAACATGCTTTGAAAGGTCGTTTATTGTTTTTTAAACCTATAATTCATAAACAAATCTTTGAGTTTTAGGAATTGGTTTTAAAGAGTAACTCAAGATGGACATTTATAGGAAAAGGGGCTGATTTGAATAGGGCATGCCAAAATGCTTTTTGTTTTTGCTTTAAAAAAAATACGTGTTTATTTTTGAAACGTAAGTGCTTAGGATTTTGACATCCAAAATACTGCCTGTAAAATGTGCAAACAAAACGGCAACAAAAAGCTTTTTACCGGTAAAATCTATCGCCCATAATGTTTTTTTTTTAATGAAACGTTGTCTCCAATTGCTATGAAGAAAAAATAGTTTTAAATAGTCCTGGGGAAAAAAGGAGAAAGTTGATTTTTCAGGTTGATATTTTGAGGTAAGCCTATTTGGCTAGGAAATACGGTATTGTGGGATATTTGTTTAGGTTCGTACCAGACGTGTATATGCTGAAAGTGGCATTAGTCGGAAAACAATGATAAACATCATTACATGTACGTCAAAATAAAGGCAAATAATTTTGTGCTCTGATTTGAATCACGTACAACACAAAAATAATGTTACGGTGAATTGGAGTTGTTTGGAATCCCTGAGAAATCTTTTACATTTCTCATGTTAAGAATGTTGAGTACAAGGGGTATTGATTGAAGTGTACAAAGTTTAACACTCTGAATAATTTTACTTGCAAGAATTATGAGAATTTAAAGGTCGATTACACCATTGGTAAGTGCTTGAATTATCAGGAAGAGGTGGATTTTGGGAATTGTATTTTATAGTATTTTTAATATCATTTACCTGGCCTGTCCAAAGTTTTACAATCATAAATACCAAGAAAAAAGGGGGGGGGAAACGGCGTCCGTTTTTAACCGTCGGGCAGTTTTTTGGTTTTTTTTATTCATGTAATCTTTTGCTATTGCCGTCCGTAACAATGACAGGATATCTAGCACAATCATTTTGCTGGATGCCTAGATTCATTATTTACTTTCAAATAAGTAAGATATTTCTTAATAATTCGGTAGTAAAAATGGTTAATGTCTTCAAATGGTGTTTACGACCTTTAAAAAACAACTGATTCAATACAGTGGTTTATCTTGAAGGTGATGTGAATATTGGCGCTATATTTGCATATCGCTTGCTAAGCATTGTTAGCCGATTTAAACAAAGATATTAAATTTTCACCCCTCATTCTCGAGTGTGCCCCCTACACGACCCCTTTCATCAAACAAATCAGGAAACTGCATGAGGGGAAACAAAGCACCGTGCAGAGATTGATATACATAAACACACATCACTGAACCTGGCCAAATTGCAAACATCGGTCGTATTGTTGTCATAGCAACGAGCGTTATGTACATTCCGTTCTATAGATGTAGGTTTCATGCTTCCGATAATTTCAAAGCCGGAGTCTGTTCATGCGGTGCCAATTGTTAAGCATAAGTTCTATTAACTTTGTGATGCTTGGACTATTTCAGTGTCTATTTGAAAATAGCCCAGTTGCGTCAATATTGATGTTACATCATCATTAAAGGTAGGATACACCATTTGCATATATATAAAAAAAAATTACTACCAAATTATTAGGAAATATCTTACTTATTTTAAAAGTAAATAATGATTGTAGGCCTCCAGGAAAAAGATTGCGCTGGATGTCCTGTAATTGTTCCGAAAATTGATTTTTAATTTTTGTAAATCACGATTGCTGGACGGCAATCTGCAAAAAAACCAAAAAAACATAAAAACTGCCTGACGCCGGTTGAAAACGAACGCCGTTTTTCTTGCTTTTCTCAGCATTCATGATTGTAAAACTTCGAACAAGTCAGTTAAACGATATTATACCATTTGTCAGTTGTGCATTTGTTATCATTTGAAGCAGCAAAAGTGCTCAAAATATGAAGAAAGGTGTTTGAAAAACAACCTGCTGGAGTTTTTAGCGCTCTGAATACTGCAAATTCCCCCCCAAAACAATATTCTAAGATTGAGATTTTAATTCAAAATGTTCTGAGTCACAATTGGAAGTGCGACCACAGTCTTCTTTTTAAGGGAGCGTTTTCAGCCAGCGGATTGCAGCTAACTTGCATGTCACACGCTGAACAGACCAATAGTAGCGCCAACGCGCCGTGCATTGTTTGAACACTTTCATGCACTATTTGCGTAAATTTATAAAAGTGCGTCTCTATGACTCCTACTCGGCAATGTCATTCTTTTGTTATTGTCTTGGTTAAAATAAGAAAATGAGGAAATGGCAGAATGTAACTTATTGATTTGTTTTCCACTCATCTTATCCAGCAATCCTTACTCCCAACAATGCTGAATCTATCAATTTCTGTATGAACTTTCACAATCCCTAAAGAATTAGAGTAAAACCAGTATAGTTTTTTTGTTAATCGATTTTTTTGTAAAAATCTTAACAGTATTGCAGATCACCTCAGTTAATTGCTTTTAAAAGCATTTGTTCTCAGTATTTTATGACAATAATACTACAACAACATTTTGCCCCCCCTTCCTCCCTCCCCCCTCCCCCCCCCCCCCCCCCCCCCCCTCCCCCCTGAATAGTCATCACTTTTTTTGTATTTTTCTTTTAAAGCAAGATTTAAAAAGTTGAAATTCATAACAGGTTGTCGACTTCCGATTTGCCGATTTTGTACATCCCTTAAAAAACAAAAAACTTAAAATCACTTAAAGTCACTTACTTGAGCAGTTCTAATCATCATCAGTCCAAGACAAATGACAAGTTTGATTTTAGCAACATGGCCATAAAAGCTAAGGACCACGCATAATGGTTACTAACACCTTGGCTCGTCAACTAATTTGCAGTACTAAATTGTAATCTACTAACATTACTTCAGAATGTATGTTTGAGTTTGCAAGATATTAATATTTTGCTTGATTATTCATTATAACTCATATCCCTCGATGCATGTGTAAAGCATTGTGTAATTTCAACATAATCCTGTCGAAATCTATCCATAGAAATATTCTGTCATTTAATCGTTGCAAATTGATGTCTTTAGTATAAAAGCTATTGTATCAGCTTTGTCTTGAATACATTCCATGATTTTCTTTTTGGGCTGTTTCCGACATTCTTTCAATATAAATCCTATTTTTCCCCCTCTTTGCCAGGCCTACATGTATATTTTACAAATGCCCCAGATGCTAATTAGCAGCTAAGCTTTTCTGCTAACAGCCTCCATAAGCAGTAAGCACATCAAAAACATGCTTTTATTGTGGCTCAGAGGCCAAAGTTGCTTGAATAAGTGACATAACAATATAAATCTTCACGTACACGCGACTATCAGTACATCCACACCGTAAAAAAAAGGAAGTGCTTAGCACAATTGTCTACAACAGTAAGCATATTAGTTTTCTGCTAAACTGCTAAGCAGCGCGACAAAATTGACCCCTCATCATGTGAATTTAAAGGTGTTTTATTAGTTCTATATATGTACAAAAATATGAATTCCCGAAATATTAATCAAATCGCTTAGTAAAACAAAAAAGGGTTTTTATGTGCAATATATATGTTTCGTAGTATTACAAAATAATATGCAGTAGTATTTATTAGCTGAAAATTGCAAAAAGATGTTTGTTTTGTTTTGATACATGCTGTGGTCCCTTTCTGACTAAATTTGGCTGCAAAAATTGTTTTGAAAACAAATATTGTGTCACAAAATCGCCCCAAAATCTCGAACCTGATCACCAAAGTTGGTAACACAGCCCTTCAGGGTAAGTGCATATATTTGTTATTTTAAGACACGACCACTAGTAACAAAACAAAAACATTCACTTTTGTGTTAGTACTATCTTCATATGTACTTTCAAAAAAATAATTCTTGTATTTTATAGTTGTAGTTTCAAGGAAGATATTAATCTTCTGAGATTGTAGACATTTCAATGCATTCCTCTCTGTCGAAATATATTACCGTAATAACTTTTTAGCATTTTCTTCAAATTATAAATAGTATACATACATTACAGCTGTACATTTTAAAAGTAAAGGTGGAGAGATTTAAAAATGTTATTTAAAAAGAAAGTGTCAGTTGTGATTGTAAAATTTCCATTGTTATTTTATATTGTAGTATATTCTTTTTGCCATAAGATTTTAAAATAATATAAAGACATGGAATAAATTTATGAATAGTTATTTCACATTACATGTATATCTAAAAATCTATCGCATTTTGAGAAGAGAAAAAATAGATTTTGTTTTAAGGGGGTGACTTTGTTTTTCTTTCTGAATTTGTAAGGCTAGTAAAACAATTGATCTGTTTTGGAAAGACAAACGCTTTTCTTCAGACAATATAATAAACAAATTTAAGACAAGAAAAATAGTAAACTGTTTTTAAAATGCTTTCTAATAAGTATAAGAACAAAAAACCAAGTCAACTGATTTTTTGTGTTTTATTTATAAAAAAGAAATAGCAAGCAAAATTGGTTGATTACTGTAGAAAATGTAGCAAGTAATTTGAGTTACAAATTCCAACTTTGTCCCCGGTAATTGTAAATTAGCTACAATTTCTATGATTCATTCTATATCTCAAGACTAGTAATATTCATATTTCCAAATTGTTCAAATTGACAATTGCTACATTTCATTGAGTGTATTAAACGCAGCTTTTACTTCAAAGAATTCGTGCAAATTATAATTTTTTATTTCAGATTCAAGGTTTCTTACGAAGGTGTTTCAATGTTCAGTATGTTTCTGTTATGTTATTTAGTTTGGTATTTGTACAGTTATGTATATTGTTTGGAATATTTAGTTGAAATACTACAGTCTGACTTGCAAAACACTAACCCTTGAGAGTGATTTAGTAGAAACCTTTCTCACTCTTACAAAATCCAACACCATATGGTAACTCAGCACCCAAACTGTTGGACTCTGATGGTATGCCTAAAACATTACCACTCACTCCAACAGATTCCAACAAAACTTGACATGCAGTTTTACGCCACTGCTTTTGATGTGATGATCGGCTCACATATCCAAACAAACTTTTACATACTGAAAATTGTACAGTATTAATTTGTATCCAGTGTCATTGAAGCCTGTGGTATAACATCTAAAGTGTGTTTGTTATGAGTTATGGATCAGATAGAGTTATTCAAGGCCAGTAACAAGCAACTGGATGAACAATGACAAAGAAATGTTTTTTTCAAAGCTCATTTGAATAGGTGGTGACTTGAAAACATCTAAGACCTAATGATGTCTTTCTTTCTTTACAAGTGTACTTTCCTATGATCAAGTCTGTCCCTACTTAGTCTGGCATCCCAACTTCACTCCCATAGGAAAGCGCATTTTTAAACAAAGCCATGACATCGTTAGGTCTCTGGTTTAATGGAACTGAAGGACTCGACTACATCCCTGTTATGAATCGGGAATTTATTTGAGTTTGTTGGTTTACATGTAGTTTGCTTCTCATACTGCTTTCAACATATACATCGTGATGTTTAACGCACTGTGATGTTAATGTTCTACATACATGTGCTGCATATGGCATAAATGTTTGTGTTTAAACAACACAGTCTTGATGTTGTTATCAGAAGAAAAAGTTGTCTTTGTCAAATGTAGAATTCTTGAATACTGTCTGTCTCATTGGTTTACCATACATGTACTGTTTGTTTTGTATGTCACTGTTTATACAAACTTTGTCGATTCTTTGGTCATTTTTGGTCATTTTTGGTCATTTTTTGTCTGTCCATATAATTCCTGCATCGGTTTATAAAGGTGAGAATTTGTCAAAGTACAGTGGTTTTACATTATTTATTTACCATATACATAGTTCTCCAACATATCTCCCCCCCCCCCCCCCCCCCCCTCCAAACAAAAAACAAAACAGTAATTTCAGTTGCAGTTGATGTCTTGGTGATAACACCTCTGCCCAAATTGTCATGATTTCTTATAAGCACCTGACCAGGGGCCAATTTCATAGAGCTGCTAAGCACAACAATTTGCTTAGCATGACAATTTTTCCTTGGCAAAAACAAGGTTACAGACCAAATTTTTACCTGATCTTTATTGTTCTGGATTGATAATCAGCTGTTTTCTTGCTTAGCATGAAAAACATGTATAATTTTGGCTAGTAACCTGTTTTTAATGAGCAAGACTTTTTGTGCTAAGCAAATTTTTTGCTTAGCAGCTCTATGAAATTGTGCCCTAGTCAGTTTCCCTTGTGGTTACTTTGAAATGAGTTGGAAAAAAAGGTATATCCTCTTTGAGTGATCCCTGTTTGCCATTTCCCAGGTCATCAATACAACATTTCTAATGTTGCTAGTATCGTTCCTTTGGGGCATGATCCCTGACCACTTGGCAATTATGATTTGATGGTTTCCGACTACCGCCCCCTGAACAAAGATGTTGACTAATGTATAGGGGAACCACCAACACGGGGCTAAATAGCTCAGTTGGTAGAGCACCATAACAGCAATCAGAGGTTGCTGGTTCAAGCCCCCCTCCAGTCCATTTCTTTGTTTTCAAAATAGTACAAACTGCACCACAAGTTTCACTTGTGGTTCCTTTGAAATGTAATTTTTTTTTCTCCCAAAAATGGTAAAGAAAACTCTGGAGCAGTGGGCCATGGCAGATTCTTCTCTTACAAGACAATAAAATTAAGCCTGTTCCACTTTCTAGTTCTTAACCATATAGCTTAAAGATAGTACACCATTTGCAAACATCAGAAACAACACTGCTGAATTTATATAAAATACCTTATTTGACTGTAAGCGAATAACAGTCTCAAGCATCTTGTGAAATCATGTCACCTGGTGAGCTGTGGTTTTCAAGAAAAATTATTTTAGTCTAAATTTCCAATAATGGCTGACCGGCAATCGTTGGAAATACCTGACTATTTTCAAACACTGCCCCCAATTTATTAAATGTGACTAGTCCACATTTTATTTGCAATAACATATGTGAATGGGTGCCACCAAACTAGTCTGGATTCCTAACCCGATAATCTATAAATGGCTATATTTCGTTTTAAAGGAAGTCAAGGAACCAGACTACAAAAATAGTATTAATGTTCTATAAAATACTATCAAATATGAATTACTTAAATCCATCCATTTTCGAAAATTACAGCAAAAACAAATGGTCTATACTACCTTTAAAAATGATATTTGTTTTTAAAAATTTTGAATGTTAAAGTCTGGCCCAACTCTTCAACTTTATTAAGTGCGCAGAAATCCTAATTCAGGCTTTTGCCTGTAACAATTGTCTAGAATTTAACAATTACTAATTTGTATCAACCATTAAATACCTGAGTTAATTCTGTTTTTGTTACTAACCAATGTTTTTCTCCAGGCCGAATCCAATGAGGAGAGAATCTCGCAAGCCGACAAGAGGGCCAAGAACATCTTAAGGAACAAGTGAAAAAGAACTCAACTTGCCCACAACGGACGCAACATCTGACCCATTGGGTTGATGGTAAAGAATGTAAAAAATATAAATATATACTATCAAAGAAAACGAATTATAAAGATTGTACACATCATAAGTTGTGAATTAAAAAAAGTTTATCGGTGCTAAGAAATTTAATCTGTCGACATAGCAGGCATTAGCATAAAAACTGCTAGTCGTATTTTCTCAAAAACTTTTGGCTTTTTCACCCAAAACAACCCTATAAAACAAATCTGAACTAATTTGAGGTTTTTTCAAAAGCTCTACTTTTTACCTCTTTACAGTATCACTTTTAAGTCCTTCTTTAAAGGGATCGTATACGTTTGGTAATTACTCCGAAAATTAAAAGGCAATAAAAAATTACTTGGTAAGAAGTACAGCAGCTTTGGATAGTATAATGCATTTTTAGAAACTTTTTACTTCGAAGTACTGCGGTTATGGAAAAATATATCACATTTTATTCTCAAAAATTTGAATCTGAGAATCGTTACTGCAGTGACGTTTGTATGAGTGTGTATTCCAATGCAGATTATTCTTCCTGCGTGGACATAACCGCTCCAGATTTTCTGCAATATCTCAAAATCGCTACCACCTTTTGAAATGAAATGTTTACAGGTTAGTTTTATGGTATATATCTATAACTATATAGGATTGAAACAAACAGTGGGTTCCAATAACCAAACGTATACGATCCCTTTAAGTCTTTAAAATACTAAAATCAATGGTTGAAAAGCCGAGATTAATCAACACCAAGGCTGTGCTGGCTAAAGAAAGTTCTTTGAATGATTTTTTAAAAACTTTCTTGGACATTTTTTGACAACTTAGTTCTAAAGAAGTCCAAAAACTCAGTCTGCTCTGTCAAGTTGATCAGATTTAAATGTTTACTGCACCAACTTTTATTTGTTGTATACCTACGTATACTAGTCTTGGAAGTAAACTTTAGTGTAACCTGTCCGTTTGGCATAACAATAAGCCAGTTAGAACTTTATGTGCACATGAAGATTTGACAAATCTTTTTTTGAGACGAACATTTCATTGTATGCAAATAAAAGGGCGTTGCGGAGGAAGTCGTAGTGCAATGAAGATGTCGTCCAACCTGTGCTTAGCGGGTACCAACAAATTTAAGAAGATAGTTTGGTTTTGAACTTTTTTTTAAAAATGTTTGGAAAGTAAAGTGTTTCCAGGTGTCTTGTGTGTCCAATTTGTTTTGGGGTACAAACAAATAGGTATAACGTCTTCAAGAATATAAATTTGATTACTTCATCCCTCGTAGCTTTATGTGCATTTATTTTCTGCAATCATCCCAAGAGAACATTCATAGAATCTTGATGTGCACATGTACAGTTGGATTATCGATTAATTAATAATATTAGATATATTAGCCATAAGTCAAACATTCCTCAGCTGATGACCAAATGAAATACTTCCCATTCCAATTTGTTTCCCAATAAAGCTTGTTTTCCCTATAGTAATACATTAAAAACCAACTGAAGTGCAAAGTCAAATACTTTGCATGATATGAACAGTTCATTTGTTATTCTGAAAACATACGTATAAACTAGCTAAGATATTAAGGATAGTATGGAATTTAAAGGGAATATACAACATTTGCAAACATCAAAATTAACAAACTACCAAATTATTATAAAAAACCTTACTGGACTGGTGGCTCCTGATGTGCCGTTATTTTCAAGTGATTAAGTTTTTGTTGCCCTTACAAATTAATTAGTTGTGGTACCCGCTGCTATTTCTAATTCTAACCAGTCAGCCCACCCTGGATAGCTTAGTGGTTGAATGGTAAGTCTGCACTAAAAAGCAGGAGTGGGTTCGAGTCCCACCCGAGGGATTTTTTTGAGTATACAATATTTTAGGGCAAACAACTTAATGTTAACATTTTAATTAGTTTTAGAGCAATATATCTTTCATTTAACCAGTTCGCGCCCGGATTCTGTTTAACGAAACTCGATCCGAGTACCAGGAAGCACACCCACGCCTTTCCGGCCTTGCTCGCTGCTGACAGATTTTATGGCGTGTTTATGCGTCACCCGTTTTGAATCTGGGGAAAACTTTGCGTTTATATACTTCATCCGCCGCGAACTGGGTAATAAACAACATGTAGATAATAACTTTGGCTTTACAATAGAAACCCAGTCAGCATAACTTGTGTCAAATTGTATATTGGAATTGTAAACATGTACATATCGTAAGTATTATATCGTTATAACATAATTAGTTCATTACGGTTATACTCTTTGTATTAACCCTAACTACTTTTGGTGATTTATTAGAAACCTTAGCTTTCTCATCCTTGCAAATCCCTACACCCTGTGCTATTAAACTGTGCACTAAACAGCTGAACTCCACCAAACTCTTGTGTTAGAGTTTAGGTGGATGGGGATCGTTAGGGTTAATTTTTTTCGACGAAATGCTTTCCTTCAGTGAGCACTACTTTAATTTCTTTCTTTTTAGTAAATACAGACATGTGAATTTTACATTTTGACAACAGAAGCGAAAGATGTATAAACAAAATTGATTACTGATGACGTCAAATATTCAGTTACATTACAAAAAAAAGTGCACCAAAAAGTAATAATAATGAAATGTTAACTTTAATGAAAAGTAGAACATTATTTTAATTGTATGCATTAAATTCATACCATCAACGTTTGTCAGAGAGGATTGTTAATTTCACCAGCATCAAACCGGACATGAAAATCTAAAGGAAAGTGCTTGACAACTAACGGGCCAATTTCATAGAGCTGCTTAAGCACAAATAGTTGCTTAAGCACAAAAACCCTTGCTTGGTAAATCAAGTTAGGGGCCAAAATTCCATGTGATCGTAACAACAGCTTAATACCAATCACAAATAATATACATCACATGGAGTTGTGGCTGGTAAGCTGGTTTTACTAAGCAAGAATGTTTTGTGCTTAAGCAATTTTTATGCTTAACCCTAACTCCCTCATCATTGTTATTGAACAATACAATTCCTACAAAATCCTCCAACTTCCTTTGTTGTGTAGGGAGTTAGGGTTAAGCAGCTCTATGAAATTGGCCCCTGATGACATTTTATTCCTGTAAATCCTGTATAGTCACGAGAAAACAATATTCTAAGATTTCAATTTCAATTCAAGATTTGTTAAGTCACAACTTGAATTGAGATCACATTTATAAAAATGACAGCCTGCCCGAAGGAATAATTGCACAGGCAGTTTAGAGACAATAATATCTTTACAAGAAGTAAGCTTTTTTCAAAGTATTTTGGTTGGTTACTTGTAGATAGCTGCAAAAGGTATACTGAGCTTTAAAGGGGTACTAGGTCCTTAAATCCCCCAAAATTATATTTTTTGAATTGTTTACTTATTGTATTATTGAATTGTATTTCAAACATTTGGGTGAAAAAAACACCTAATGTCTCAACGTTCCCAAGAAAAGATGAAAACAAAAACTGTTCGTTTACATCGAACACAATGGAGAACGCATGTCTTTGTGTCGTTTTCATACGATACGCGTTGTGTGTCAAAGAAATTGAACACAGCATTGCAAAAGGCAAACACTTTTTGGGGATCGCAAAAGTGGACCCCGAATTTGTTTCTATACAAGAATAACACATGAACAACAATTTTTTGAAAGGTGGTTTTGTGGATGTTTATATCCTACCTTTAAAGGGATCGTATACGTTTGGTAATTACTCCAAAAATTAATGGCAATACAAACTTACTTGCTAAGAAGTCAAGTACAGCAGCTTTGGATAGTATAATGCATTTTTATAAACTGTTCACTTCGAAGTAATGCGGTTATGAAAAAAAGATATCACTTTTTATCCCTAAAAAATTGAATCTGAGAAGCGTTACTGCAGTGACGTTTCTCAGATTGTGTATTCTAATGCAGATTATTCTTCCTGCGTGGACATAACCGCTCCAGATTTTCGGCAATATCTCAAAATCGCTACCACCTTTTGAAATGAAATTTGTACAGGTTAGTTTTATGGTATATATCTATAACTATATAGGATTGAAACAAACAGTGGGTTCCAATTACCAAACGTATACGATCCCTTTAAATACTCTTTCTGATTAACATCATTTTATTCAAAATACCTTTTGTAGCCAAATCGGGTGATTCCAGGACCAACTGTCCCTTAAAACTTTACCAATGTTTATGGTAGATGAAAATATTTTTGTTAAAATTGTCCTTTCTCAAAACCTCCCGCCAGTTTCACCCTTAGGGTTCAGCTAATTCTAATCTTTTTGTGAAACCCTTGCAAAGAGAATCATTCAATACTTCCCTTTTAAAAATGGTCATATTAATGTCAATATTAATATAATATTTTCTTATGGTAAAACCAGTGGTTTTCACTAGTAATACTGTGGTTCACTAAGTTCAGCAATAAAATGTACAGTATTTGTCATCTGCATAAGAAAAATCAATGTCATATCTGTAAATATTACTGTGTTCAATAAGTAATGAGGGGAAAAGTCAATCAATATTAATATTCTGTATTCTTAGCAACGTGAAGCAAATGTTTCCAGTTTGTTTAAGCTTTGATTTTGTCAGTTTAGTTGAAATTGTGTTTCACAGAAAATCTAAATATTAAATCAAAGAGACTTTTGTTAACACTATGAACATAAATTTATGATGGTTAAAAATAAGCTGCAATTTAAATTTCATTATATTAATTATAATATTATTTTGTATTGTAATCTCGATCATTTGAAAAAATTATGTTCAAGTGGGACATCATACAGTAAATGTAGATCAAGTATTCAGTAGTCACACATATTTGTAGTGGAACAAATATTTTAAATTTCAATATTATTCAGTCCAGATTTAACACACAAACTCTGGTATAAAGTTATAGTTGATCTTTCTGTAATTCAACTTTAACCAAAGGCAGTTTATTAATATAACGCTGTTTACTGGTGTGCATCATTTGATTTGTTGGCATTAAACAAAGCACATTATTTTGGAAAGTTGGATTGACGTGTTCAGTTTTGTATTATTTAGTTGTGAACAGAGAATGTGGATAAACCTTGATAGAATGCATTCGAGATAGATTTTCCAAATTGCAAAATGATATGAAGTATACAAATATTGACTCAAAATAAACATTATAAAATCTGCATATAACAAGGTTTCTTACAATGTGAAGCAAGAATGTCTGAAACGCTTTTGTTAGTGTCAAAATGTCTGAAACTTGAACAATAGACTTACGTTTCAGACATTACATATCTGAAACGTAAGCTTCCTGATCACCGATTACATTTCAGACATTTCCAAACCTCAAAATATCTGAAACATAACATATGAAGCACGATATGTGGCGGATAAACACCTCCCCCCCCCCCCCCCCCCCCCCTCCCCCTCTTTTGTGTTGACCATCGTGTTCCCAGAATCTCGGGGTTTATTTTTAGGTTTCAAGGGGGGATGTGTTAGGTAAGAATAGTGTTGAGTGTGTATAAGGTATAGGGATAAGAGGGAGGTACCGCTCTGCCACATATCTGGGTATAAAACATAATCAGGTTAAAAACATTGGCCCACTTTGGCCTGGAAATGTCTGAAACCTAATACAGCCATTGTGTAAGAATTAAGAGGTGTCAGACAGCTAGCCTCTGCCACCATCAGACTGTTGTCTACTAAAGGTGCCCTCGCACCATAACGTATGCTGAAACCTATGAGTTGCGTGTAAACAATATTTGTATATGCACCAAACGCAACCCAAATCAAATTGTTGTCAATTTCTAACCTATTCAACCTATGGGTTGCGAACTGAACTTATGATCCCCCAATATCTATACGATCACCTGCTTACGAGTTGCGTATGAGTTGCGTGCAGAACTTACAAGTTGCGTTGGACCTGCGTGCTAGTTGCGTGCTAGTTGCGTGCTAGTCCAATAACAGCAAGCAAGAGGTAGCTCCATGTTGTCACCTCGGAGGTCCTTGCTCTATGGTCTGTCTGATGACACCGATCTAGAAAAGGCCCACTATTTATACCATTTCTCAACACGCATGTAGTACGCAACTAACGCGCAACTCACACGCAACTAATAGGTTTGATACGCAGGGCATAGGTTGGGAATACGCTGGGAATACGCACAATAGGTTGGGGGTACGCTACACACGCAACACGATCGCAACATGATCGCAACAGGCACGCAACACGATCGCAACACTGTGTAATACTGTGGTTCACTAAGTTCAGCAATAAAATGTACAGTATTTGTCATCTGCATAAGAAAAATCAATGTCATATCTGTAAATATTACTGTGTTCAATAAGTAATGAGGGGAAAAGTCAATCAATATTAATATTCTGTATTCTTAGCAACGTGAAGCAAATGTTTCCAGTTTGTTTAAGCTTTGATTTTGTCAGTTTAGTTGAAATTGTGTTTCACAGAAAATCTAAATATTAAATCAAAGAGACTTTTGTTAACACTATGAACATAAATTTATGATGGTTAAAAATAAGCTGCAATTTAAATTTCATTATATTAATTATAATATTATTTTGTATTGTAATCTCGATCATTTTAAAAAATTATGTTCAAGTGGGACATCATACAGTAAATGTAGATCAAGTATTCAGTAGTCACACATATTTGTAGTGGAACAAATATTTTAAATTTCAATATTATTCAGTCCAGATTTAACACACAAACTCTGGTATAAAGTTATAGTTGATCTTTCTGTAATTCAACTTTAACCAAAGGCAGTTTATTAATATAACGCTGTTTACTGGTGTGCATCATTTGATTTGTTGGCATTAAACAAAGCACATTATTTTGGAAAGTTGGATTGACGTGTTCAGTTTTGTATTATTTAGTTGTGAACAGAGAATGTGGATAAACCTTGATAGAATGCATTCGAGATAGATTTTCCAAATTGCAAAATGATATGAAGTATACAAATATTGACTCAAAATAAACATTATAAAATCTGCATATAACAAGGTTTCTTACAATGTGAAGCAAGAATGTCTGAAACGCTTTTGTTAGTGTCAAAATGTCTGAAACTTGAACAATAGACTTACGTTTCAGACATTACATATCTGAAACGTAAGCTTCCTGATCACCGATTACATTTCAGACATTTCCAAACCTCAAAATATCTGAAACATAACATATGAAGCACGATATGTGGCGGATAAACACCTCCCCCCCCCCCCCTCCCCCTCTTTTGTGTTGACCATCGTGTTCCCAGAATCTCGGGGTTTATTTTTAGGTTTCAAGGGGGGATGTGTTAGGTAAGAATAGTGTTGAGTGTGTATAAGGTATAGGGATAAGAGGGAGGTACCGCTCTGCCACATATCTGGGTATAAAACATAATCAGGTTAAAAACATTGGCCCACTTTGGCCTGGAAATGTCTGAAACCTAATACAGCCATTGTGTAAGAATTAAGAGGTGTCAGACAGCTAGCCTCTGCCACCATCAGACTGTTGTCTACTAAAGGTGCCCTCGCACCATAACGTATGCTGAAACCTATGAGTTGCGTGTAAACAATATTTGTATATGCACCAAACGCAACCCAAATCAAATTGTTGTCAATTTCTAACCTATTCAACCTATGGGTTGCGAACTGAACTTATGATCCCCAATATCTATACGATCACCTGCTTACGAGTTGCGTATGAGTTGCGTGCAGAACTTACAAGTTGCGTTGGACCTGCGTGCTAGTTGCGTGCTAGTTGCGTGCTAGTCCAATAACAGCAAGCAAGAGGTAGCTCCATGTTGTCACCTCGGAGGTCCTTGCTCTATGGTCTGTCTGATGACACCGATCTAGAAAAGGCCCACTATTTATACCATTTCTCAACACGCATGTAGTACGCAACTAACGCGCAACTCACACGCAACTAATAGGTTTGATACGCAGGGCATAGGTTGGGAATACGCTGGGAATACGCACAATAGGTTGGGGGTACGCTACACACGCAACACGATCGCAACATGATCGCAACAGGCACGCAACACGATCGCAACATGATCGCAACAGGTACGCAACACATTCGCAACATGTACGCTACCAAAACCTGGCCAGATACTGTACCTCAAATTTGGACCTGCGATCACCTGCGTTCATAACTTATGAGTTGCGTATCTGTTGCGAAAATGTTGCGATCGTGTTGCGTGCGTAGCGTACCTGTTGCGTCCCTGTTGCGTATAAATTAATCGAAAGCATTCGCAGAGAATTATTGAACATGTTCAACATTTCTAAACTTATTCTGCGTGTGTCTGCGATCGCCTGCATGCTTGTTGCGTACTTCAAACCTATAAAACCTAGTATTAGTTGCGTTCGAAACTTAAAGCCCAGTCACACACTACCGTTTCAGCTGAACGCACGCCTAACGCACCAAATTATTTTCCTGCGTCGAAATGCGTTGATACACTGTAGAGGTGCGTCAGAGGTTCATTTAGATTCGGTAGAAGGCCGGCGGTACACGGCGATACACGGGCATGTGCGCCTATGCCAAAAAATATTTTTGAACATGCACTAAAATTGTGAACGTACGATAATTACGCGCTGTGTGCGGCAACATGCGTCCGAGGTGCGGGGAATGCGGTAGAGCCGCTGTAGGGCTTCGTTGAGTGCGTTAGCAGTTCGGTACAGTACGGCCACACAAGTTGGACGACATCTTCAGCGTACACCCCGAACGCACAGATCGCGAATCTACCGATTGTGAACGCACGTATAGCGTTTGTGGACGTATGTCAGCGCACATAGGACGTTATCGGACGTCTGTATGCCGTAGTCCTACCGCATCCAGCGCATGTCTACCATGTGTCTACCGTGTCCAGCGCACCGTCACCGCATGTCAGCGCACGTCTAGCATTTGTCACTCGTACGTCGAGAAAACTATCTAAAAAGGCACCCAAATCTGGATCTCTTCATGTTTCTTTGTGCTCGCCATCAGGGCACATCGTAAACCATGGAGTTAGCTCTTCTGCAACACAACCATGACCTGCTCCACCTGACCCTCAAACAAGTCAGCCTCGCCAGAAGAATAAGGAGAAGACAAAGAAGAAGAAGGAGGAATGTTTGGGTGCGGCCATGGATAGCTAGACGAGCAGAGTTTGGCCTCTACGACCAGTTGATGGTTGAGCTCCGCAACGAGGATGCCAGGTCCTTCAGGAACTTCCTGTGTATGCCACCGGAGATGTACGATGAGCTGCTTGCCAGAGTGGGGACCAGGACCACCAAGTAGACGACCTGGTACCGAAGACCTCTAGAGCCTGGCCTGAAGCTCGCCATCACACTTCGCCACCTTGCCTCTGGGAGTACCTACCACAACATGCAGTATGGCTGGAAGGTACCCCCCAACACCATCTCCGTCGTCGTCAGAGAGGTCTGCCAAGCCATCGTGGACGAGTACATGCCAGAGGTGATGACCTGCCCCTCGACACCTGATGGCTGGCGTCCCATCTCCGACCGCTTCCTGCAGAGGTGGAACTTCCCCCATACCATGGGTGCTCTTGATGGGAAGCATGTAGCCTGCAAGTGCCCAAGCAACAGTGGATCCGTCTACTACAATTACAAGGGATTCTACTCTCTGGTGCTGATGGCCCTCGTGGACGCGGACTACAAGTTTGTGTGGTGCGACATCGGAGGCACTGGTGCTGCATCTGATGCCTAGGTGTACAACAATTCAGAGCTGAAGGAAGGTGCAGACAACAACAACCTGGGATTCCCTGAGCCAGACCCTCTTCCCAATGACATCAAGGATGTCCCTTACTACTTCATAGGGAATGATGCCTTTGCCCTGAGAGACACCATGATAAAACCCTTCAGTCCGCGAGACCTCTCCATGGACGAAAGGATCTACAACTACCGCCTCTTCCGTGCCAGGAGGGTTGTGGAGAACGCATTTGGGATACTGGCAAACAGATTCAGAGTGATGATCACCACCATGCACCACCCCTCCACTGTGAAGAAGATTGTGAAGGCATGCTGTACGCTCCACAACCTGATGCGCATCTGCTACCCTGGCCTCCAGAACCAGCACTTAGACCATGATAACCTGCAGCACGAGGTGATCCCTGGCGCCTGGAGACAGAACCGCAACCTGGTTGACACCCATGTGGTGCCAGGTGGCAACAGAGCCACCAAGGAAGCCAAGAAGCAGAGAAACCTCCTCAAGCACTGGGTTAACAGCGAAGCTGGATCCGTTCCCTGGCAAGGCAACATGATTTGATTGTGTTTTACTATGTATTTTGTTCCATATGAGCTCTTGATGATTGTGTTATACCTGTTGTACCAGGATATGAGCTCTTGTTTATTATAATAAAAGTTTTTAACACCTTTTACAACTGTTGTTTGGTGTTTATCTTAATTTCAATTGACTTGAAGCATAATTTAAAATATACGTAATTATCTCTGGCCCTTGCATTTAAAATGTAATTAGCCCTAAAACTATGTTATATGATATGTAATTACCCACATATACCACCATCTACAACACACTTTATTTTTAGATAATAACTATAACACATGGCCCTACAATGTTTCAACAAACTTCATATTTGTAAATGCTAACTTTAGTGTAAATTGTAATATTGAAATTACATTTCATTAAAGTATGCATAAATAGGTTTTCAAATGTATGGGAAATAAATAGTTAAAGTTTATTTGTTGCCATATGAAAAAAAGTTATTGGAGGGGTAATTGTATTTATATTGTAAGTGTGTTGTTGTTAAAACTATTTAATTACATCTCAAATAAAAGGAGACCAGATATGGTAATTGCAAATTGTATGGGCAATAGTTACAGTTAATTTATATTGCAAGTGTGTTGTTAAAACTATTTAATTACATCTTAATAGAAAGGGCCATAATTTAAAAATTAACTTGTGAAATAATTGCACAAACTAAATAGATTACATGTTAAAAGTGTCAACTGTTATTTATAAAACAATATTCTACAACAATAACACATGTACAAAGTCTACAAAGTCTAGTAGTCTGCTGGAGATAGGCAAGGCGGGGTGTTGAGAGGCTCGTCATCCTGGATCTTGGTAGAGGTAGAGGTCTGAGAAGCGTCAAGCGTCCGGAGGAAGTACGTGCCTGGGGTGTTGTGGAAGTCCTTGGGGCTGGTAGAGCTGCTGTCCATGGCCGCGTGGAAGGCAGTGCTAAGGATCTCACTGGCTGGCACTGTGGAAGGCACCGTGGAGCTGGCAGAGGTCTGGGGCTGGGGTGATGGCACCTGGAGTCTGGGCACTTGCAGCTGGTGGAACTGCTGCTGCTGCTGCTGGTGTTGCTGGCGTCGCAGAGAGTACTGCTCCATGTAGGCTGGCTCCTGGGATTGCCACACAGAACCATGGGGAGATGTCACAGAGGGGTTCTACAGGTTGGGGCTGGGCTGCCAACAGGACTGGGCACCACCAAAGGTAGGGGCAGAGCTGGATCTGGGGTACTGTGGCTGTGGCTGGTACTGGGGGTGCCTTGGGTGAATGGTGGAAGGCTCGCCTTCCAGGGCAGCAGGAGCAGCACGGGCAGCAGGGGCAGCAGGGGCAGCAAATGTCTCCTCGTCCTCTTCCTCGTCAAACTCCATCAAGGTCTTTTTGATCACCCTCTTCATCTTCTTGAAGTGAGTTGGTGACATGTTGCGGATGAGGTCCTTAATGTAGTTGCCGTAGGCTTCCTGGGCGCTCGGGGGATGCAGCTGTTGGGCTCGGGGGTGTTGATGGCTTCGCCTGAGTCCTCCAGTCTCTTGACCAGGGTGACAAGGATACGGTCCTCTTCAGGTGTGGCAGCGGAGGTGGTGGTGGGTCGCCTGGAGGTGGAGGCTCTGGGTGGCACAAGGCCCAGCTGCTGGTCGGCACACGCTTCTTCGGCTGCCTCGAGGTCCCCGCCATGGCTCTGGATCACCTGCTGGACACTCTGGAAGGGCTCACTGCGGTGGGTGATGATGGTCTGCAGGAACTTGAAGTTGTCCCACACCCACTGGTCCCTCTCGGTCAGGGCTGGTGGAGCTCCATCGCCGGACTTCTTCTTGTGCAGCCTGGTGTTGTTGTCTCGGAGGGAACGCCACCAGCCGAGGATGTGGTCCACAGTCTTGCCTATAGGTTGTCTGCCTTGGTCTTGCAGAGTCTGTCCTCCATGGGACGGTCCCTGTAGTGGATCATCTTCGTGTTCCACACGCCGGGGTTGTCGTGTAGCCACTCGAGCATGCTCTCCTCTTCTGGCCTGGTCAGGAAGTAGGTCTTCTTGGCCACCTTGGTCGTCCTCTTCCTCTTGGTCCCCTGGGTGGTGGAGGCAGTGGAGGCGACAGAGCCGGCAGTAGAAGTGGCATCCGACTGGTTCCCGTCAGCAGCAGCAGCATCACCACCAGCCAGGCGCCGTAGATCTTCTTCAGCAGGAGGGGTAGGTGATCTGGGAGGCTCCTCAGACAGGACAGGCTGGACAGGCTGGACAGACAGGACAGCACCTTAGTCGTCGGCACTGGAACTGGTCTGGGCTTTCGTACTCTTGGCAGGGGAGCTGCAGGTGGCTGCTGTGGATGGGGGCCTCGGCCTCGAGCTGAGGTCTTCGTCTTCTTGGCAGTAGGCTTGGGAGGCATCACTGGATCGCAGGACACTGGTTAGTAGGTAACAGGACCGCAGAACGGCAGATACGATAATCGAGAGATTTGAAAAGTGCCTCTCGATGTCAAGATCTGATGTCGATATGCCGAAACGCAGAGCTTATATTGGGAACGTCACGTGACGGTTTAGTTCGGTCGCCGCGCGGTGGGGGCGCGTCCTGGTGCGGTCATGTTCGGTCGGCATGCGCCGAGTGTGTTGTGTTACCGGTGGGGGCGCTGTGGCTAGCGGTGGGGGCGCGTTGACTTTCGGTGGCTTTTGGTGGCCTGCGCTGACAAACGGTGGGTATTTACAATTTGTGTGCGTTGGCATGCGCTGTGTGCGCTCAGCATGCGCTGTGTGCGTTTACCATGCGCTGAGTTCGTTCAGCATGCGCTGACAAACGCACTTATTTTCCCTAATTTTAAGGTGAGTTTTGACTATAGACGCTGGCCGGGGCTGGTCCTGTGCGGTGTCTACGTTCGGCACGCGTTCAGCCTGCGGTGAACATGCGGTACTATACGCTCAGAACGGCCGATTTAGGGGTATTTTTGTGCGTACAAAAATTATTGGTTGCACGCTTCGTGCGCTGATGGCGTGCGCTAGTGTGTGACTACAGCTTTATGACCACTATTTTTTATTCGCAACCATACGCAACTGGGGCCAATTTCATAGAGCTGCTTAACCGCAACATTTTGCTTAAGCACAAAACTCTTGCTTAATAAATAAAGGAGCCAACATTTCATGCGATTGTTATGCTAAGCTAAGCACAAACAACAAACAATATACAGGGTGAACCTAAAAAAACAAAACCCACCGGAAAATGGCCATAATCCCGAAAGTATATATTTCATGGAAAAACTGAAGTCAATATCAGAAAGTAAGAGCTACAAGCTTTCTTCTGACACCTACATCGCAGGCCTACGGTCACTGGTAACTGAGTACCATTGTCTTGAAAACCATAGTCAGATTTCAGGAATGTCCAAATCAGTCTGTGGTGGGCCCAAGATGGTGCTCCTGCCCATCGACTTATCGCCGTCAGGGAACGTCTTCGAGAACTCTTTGCACACCGTGTGATTGCCTTGAATCATGAAGTGGAGTGGCCACCACGATCCCCTGACCTAACTCCATGTGACTTTTTCCTTTTGGGATACCTTAAGAATAAGGTCTACGCTAGTCCCCAACGGGACCTTGTGGAATTACGGGAGAGTATTCAGCAAGAAGTTGACATTTTACGACAAGATCCGGGGATGGTGAGGAGAGCAGTGCAGGATATGCAAAGACGATCTGAAATTTGCGTTGAGAGAGGTGGCGGCCATGTTGAAGGAATCGGACCTTAGGGACTGAGAAAGATGCTTATGAAAGCCAAATAAGTGTTTTCATTGTTATTGTTTCAAATAAACAGGTTATAACAAAGGGAATTATGTTCTTGTTCTTTTCCAGGCGACCTTATTTGCCTACACGAAGATAACAACACGCACACCTATTTGGACATTTCTGAAATCTGACTATGGTTTTCAAGACAATGGTACTCAGTTACCAGTGACCGTAGCGATGTAGGTGTCAGAAGAAAGCTTGTAGCTCCTACTTTCTGATATTGACTTCAGTTTTTCCATGAAATATATACTTTCGGGATTATGGCCATTTTCCGGTGGGTTTTGTTTTTTTAGGTTCACCCTGTACATGTACATAACATGGAGTTGTGGCTGATAAGCTGGTTTAACTAAGCAAGGATGTTTTGTGCTTAAGCAATTGTGTCGCTTAAGCAGCTCTATGAAATTGCCCCTGGTGTAAGGGTACCTTACCAAAACAACTTGCCTGGCCTTTTGCTACTGTTATATACAAATATCCAATACCACAGAGCTAACTGTTAATAAGTAAGTTGTAAGGGGAGACTGTAGGCATATACCTCGAGTGCATTATTTTGTATTTATTTTTTATTAAAAACAAAAGTTGTTTTCACATCCACACTTTTCTCCTGATCTTTTAGAGCATAGTAATGCAGGCGTAGAGTCTGTAGCTATATAAATCTGCAATCAAGTCTGCAATACCTCGAACAAAAAGGTTATGACAAATTTTAATTTTAATTTATTTATTATTATTTTTGTTGGAGGGGATCTTATAAAAATTATGAGGATCATAATCTGAAAATGTTATCCAATTTAATTTTATATCTACCTGACAACGTTTGTTTTATATTCTTGTCTGGTTTTTGTTTTGTAGCGTTAGTTTTTTGGGTGTCGAGTTGGGTCTCTTGGGTGACATCCCCTCGTGCAAGGCCATCGTCGTTTCAAAAATGAGTTTTTCATTTGTTCCGGGGGGGCGCCGTACTATATACACTATTGATCAATCATCCGTATACCCAGCACGATACGTGGCAGAGGGGTACCCCCTCTTATCCTTATACTTTATACGCACTCAACACTATTGTAACCTAACCCATCCCCCTCGAAACCTAAAAGGAATTCCTGAGATTCCGGGAACATGGTCAACACAAAAGAGGGGGGGGGGGGGGGTTTCTCTGCCACATATCGTGCTTCATATGATTATCCGTACTCCGAAAACGGGCATTCCAAGCAGAGCTCAAATAGCTATGGAATTTTACGGGTCTTTTCCACTGACCTCTACACCTGGACAGACCATTGTCCATATTCTGCTGTGCTAACACTTGAAGTCGGCGCGAACTGGAAGTGCAACATGGCGGACCCGAGACGTCACTGCTGTGAGCCAATGAAATGTCCAGGTGTGGAGGTCAGCGGATTTATTCTGTACATTTTGTATTTATAAACATTACGTAATACGTATCGTACCAACACCTGGACATTTCATTGGCTCACAGAGTCACGTCGTGGGTCCGCCATGTTGCACTTCTCCGCATGCCGACTTCAAAATGAAACAATGATGATCTGTCCATGTATAGAGGTCAGTGGTCTTTTCGACTCTTGCGTCAAGACTGAGGTTTGAAAAAAATTACGCGACAATCAAGGGCGCCCTCAATAAGCCCGTTTTCGGAGTATTGACGATTCAGTTGATGAACTGCACAGACTAGACGGACGGTGTGCCCCGGAACAAACTGAGAAACTCAGTCTTGGAGTCTTTGAAAAATTTCCCGAGAGTTTAGCTGGGCTTGCAAATATTGTATATATTATTACCGCATATAATTGTCCTCGGCCATGTGTGTAAATCCACGGATGACGTATACACACGCGTCAGATTTTATGGCTGGTATAGGTAGCGGTTGACGTAATATCACGCCCTGATTACAGAGAGAACAAAAATACCGTAGGCAACAGAATGTTGGCAAAAACAAGTAAATAACGGTGCTCATAAACTAAGTGTTGGCATCTTGTAGTAGTTGCATTATCAAAACAGAAATATTTTATTTAATAAAAAACGAAAAGAAATTTGATGAAAAACAATCCCGCCAGTGGTCTAGGCAACTTAACAATAAAACCGACCGGCGCAAACTGGGTGAAATGAACGTGTGGGTTGGATGGTTGGAACTGTCCCATGGACTGTCGGGAGTAGATCAGTGGAGGGTCATATCAGTACAAATTTCGCTCGTTTTGCTGGATATTTGCTTGAATGTTGACAATGTTATGGTTAAAACTACATGGTTAAAACCCCATGCATTTTGTGCCAGCTTAGCTCTAAGCATAATGGAGCCGGCTGCCTGAAAAAAAAAGATGAATTACCTGTCCTAGTCGGCAAATCCACGAAAACAACGTGACCGCGAAGAAAGGGTTCTAAGCTCTCCCGCTGCTCGGGTCGAAAATCTTTGAGAGATAGTTTACCTGCTGCCGAATTCAAACAACACGACGACGCTTCATATATAGCTTTACCATTTTTTCGACGGTAATGTCACCGTAGTAGGCTATGCTGCATGACGTTGGGATTAACCAAAGTCTGATTGGACACTCCACGTTATACATGTAAGCCCCGCCTATACTTATCTGTTTCAGCATACGAGATTGTGCGCTAGAAATATAGCGCAAAATAAGGGAAAACATAAGATTTCATGAATAAATGTAACAAGGCCATCGGACTGATCCAGTTGATTTGAATAGTGGCCGCGTGAGGTCGCTGTTCGAAATCCATTTTTACACTGTGCATGCTAAACTATAAAACTGCAGCGCGCGGCGTAGACTGGACTTCGGACAAATAAACGATGATTGCCTTGCACAAATTATTAAGGCTAGAGCCTGAGGGATCAATGCTTGTCCATTTTGTATGCCATTTGTCGTGCATATGGGTTGCAGGGTGGTGCAGGTATAAACATTGTTATTGAGTCCATGGTATCATGGAGGAATGCAGGCCCGTACGTAGGATTTTTTATGGGGGGGGGGTGCGAATTTGTACTTGATGGGACCAACAATGTGACCAAACATTTTCGTGTGCCAGTACCGTTATTTCTACATCAAAATACAATTATTTACCAAGGAAAAATTTGGCCTTTTTTTTTTTTGGGGGGGGGGGGGGGGGGGGGGGGGGGGGTGCGTACGCACCCGTCGCACCCCCCCCCCCCCCCCCCCCTCCATCCACCCCCCCCCCCCCCCCCCCCTCCCCCCCCCTTGCGTACGGGCCTGGAATGATATGAGCAAAGGTGGCTCGCAAATGTTGGGAAAATGTAAAAGGCCTGTATATCTATTACATTTAGCACAAATTTGGTAGACTTGAACCGAAATTTTAAAGCATCGAAATTGTCTGCAGAGTGCTTGATATTAGATAGAAAAGGTAAAAATAGTAATCATCAATCTCTTGATCAGTTGTATTGATTGGAGAAAATGTAAAATTGTTTTTATTTAAATAAAAAGAATTCCACATTTTGAGTGAAATTTTTTAGAATTTTGGCTATAGTCTAGGCAAAAAATCAAGAAATGTGCCTATTTAAGTTGCATGAGGCATTTTTGAGTAAAAGCAAACAAATAGGTGATTCTGAAAGATAATTTTGCGCTGAATATGAATATCCTGTTTGTGTTTCTCAAAATTGCCTAATTAGGTCAGTAATTAAGGTCAAAGGTCATTAAGTGCAAATTTCAGTTTTTCACAAGAAATGGTTTATTTTACCTCCTAAATACTATGATGTTAATAATTTTGCAATTTCTTTTTTAATAAATCATACACAGCATGTCAAAATATCGAAATGAATGGAAATTTGTAAAGAATTATTCAATTATTTTGACAATATCTCCTTAACCATTGGACTTTTTCTTTTTCACCACGGGATGAGTTTCTACAGGCAGTTTTTCAAACATATGCACGTTTGATCGGTGTTCTCTGGCTGATTTACATTATTTTGGGTACCGAGGGACAGGAATATGGTATTTGGTTTCATAAATTGTTATAATTAGGACGGTAATTAGAGCCAAGGGTCAATTAGTGCAGAATATACCAATTATTAGGAAATTTCATTTTTGTGCATCCCTACAAAATGCTGGTGCTGTAGTAGGCCCCTATATACAATACCTCACATGCTTTTGTTAAATCTACAGGGTGGGAATCCCTACACACTGTCTGAATCAGTGATGTAGTATACTCGAGACCGGTCTCAGTCTCGGCTAGCCGGTCTTGGTCTCGAATCTTAATGACTCGGTCTTGGTCTCGGATGTCTGGTCTCGGGTCTCGGTGCCGAGACCGACCGAGACCGGCAATGGAAATGTAGTAATAAATGCACTAGAATACAAAACAAAGCCCAGTAGTATACTGTATAATGATAGTAGGCCTATGTGGATATGGATAGGCATACATAATGAACATGTAACTGGTTTATTTATGACACCCCCCCCCCCCCCCTACAAATTTGGTTGTATTGGCAATTTCTGTGAAGTTCCTATCAAATAGAGGGCGCAGGAACAGATTAATAAACCTGTTGCACAGTTGCATTAAGTTTAGCAAGTCCAACTCACGCAAGAAGAGCAAGTCCAGCCAGCCTCCAAACAGCATTCCAAGCGACGATGAGTCACTTCTTCTATCATGTGAACTAGACTCTGGCCCGTCCACATCAAGAACCACACCAACCACTGTCTCACACAAATTATCCGAGGAAAACTTCAAACTGGTGAAACTCCTGGCAGTCAACGTCAACATTTTGACATCTGTCAAGGAGCACTTCACCCGCCAAATACGACCCCTTTTCCGGTCAATCGAGACTAGCACACCACCACCTTATATCGAGGTAAAAATACGGCCACCACGTCCACACCGAGCCCTAAAATTCCAGGGGTCATTCCAGGATCGCTGGAGCAATCTCCAGAGAAGAACATCGCTGCTCTTCACAGGAATTACCGAGGCCCAGCTGAACAACGCCAGACGCTCAGCCCAAGAAAAGCTTGCTCAATATTTCCAGGGTCCAGATTATCCCACCGCTCAACAACTCCTGAGCTTCTTCACAAGATCCTACCAACCTACAAGAGGCATCAAAAGAAACCGACAACATTAGTCGATCTCTAATCACAAAACCAAACGGTCCTTTTCAGGACCACCACACCTTCTCAAAAGAGATAAATCCGTCATCTTGCCTCTATAATATAATAATTATAATAAATAAACTTGAATATAACCCACCCCATACCTTATCCGTTATATTCAAACTACAATTTACAAATCTTGCAACTACCATGGCAAGAAGAAAACTCAACAAAGAAACCAAGAGATCCATAAGTCAATCGAAATCTAACCATTTCTCTAACAAATGCAAATCGAAAACCAAACGAGTCAACTCTAATTATTTGCGCTCACTAGCAGAACAATGTCAATCTTTCATAACGAACCTATCCAAAGCAACACTATTGCAAACTGAAATAATTGCTTTAGGAAAAGGTTTAAACTTCGTACCCATGCACTCCTGCGAAACCAAACCGCATTTCACTTGTAAGTGAGTACCTTCAATCGAAGACTAAGAATTGCATTCTTAATGCGTATACAAACGTTCCAAAAACCATCCTTTCAAACCACCACCAAAATGGCAACCAAAATCATCCCCTAGTGCAACACTAGAAGAATATTTGGAACCCTCAAAATTCGAACTAGTGGCCCACATCAGGCTAAGGAATCGGCAGAAAAACATGACCACACAAAAACTTTTCGCCATAAACAAACTTAAAAACAATCCTGACATCGTAGTCAAATCATATGACAAAGGCAGAGGCATCTGCATTATGAACCACTTAGACTATCTACAAGTGGGTTACCACCACCCTGAGTCCCATCATTATACCAAACTGGACCAAGACATTACCCCACAAACTATTATGATGGTTCACAACACACTAATTGAAATGAGAAACAACAAACACATCAACAACGATACTCTGAAATACCTCGACCCACTTCCACAAAACTGTCCAACATGTCCAACCATTTTTTTTCTCCCCAAAATACACAAAACTCCGCCACCGGGAGAACCTTTTGTTGGACGACCAATAAGTGGATGTAGCCATACGGCCAAAATTTCAGATTACATAGACTATTTTCTTCTTTCCACCGTAACCGCACAACCCATATATGTCCGCGACAAAGCAGACATAATTTGCGCAAACTGGAAGAAAGACAATTTCCACAAGATGTCTTAATTACAAGCATCGATGTTGTTTCTATGTATATACACAAAATGTCCGACAGACGGAAGCAATCCAATGCGTTTGCAATGCCCTCGAAAACACAAACCATAACCATCCGATCACAAAACCACCCTCGACTTACATCCAAAAACTTCTGGAACTCAATCTTGGCCGCAACTGTTTCCAATTCGGAAATAAGTTCTTTCTTCAGAAAATTGGTTGTGCAATGGGCTCTACATCCAGCCCTGAAATTTGTAACATCACATTGCACGACTTAAAAAAAGCGGATAACATCCTCACATGGTGGCGCTATAGAGACGATATACTGGTCATCTACCACGGAACTCTGAACGAATTCCCAAATCTCGTCACCGAGATAAACAAGATGCACCCAACTCTAAAATTCACATACGAAGCCTCTGACTCATCAATCAACTACCTTGACTTAACTATATTCAAAGGAGACCGTTTCCATAAAACAGGAATTCTAGACCAAAGTCTACACCAAACCAACGTAAACCTTCCAATATCTCCATAAAACATCATCCCACCCACCCCATATTTTCAAAGCGTTCATATACGGAGAAACACTCCGCTATACGCTAGAAACACCAACAACGCGGATGACTTCCACAACAAAGTCATTCTCAGAGAAACTAACCACAAGAGGTTACAATCCCAATGAGACCAAAACAGCGACAACCAAAGTCTCACATGCCGACCGAACGAGACTGATACACAACACGAAAGATGGAGAAAAAACAAAACAAATTCCACTTGTCTTCACAACCACCTATAGCCCAGCCATAAACCACGGTGGCACACATCTAGCAATAAACAAACACTGGAACTTAATCCAAGGCAATCAAATACTTTCGGAACTATTTCCGAAACCTCCATTCATTGCCTTCAAAAAAGCCCAATACATTCGGGAGAAACTAATAAGAGCTAAACTACCACAGCAAAATCAAAAGCTCGAACCACTCTCAACGCAGACTCTGGCTTTTTCGAACAACAAATTGAACCAGACGAAACCCTCAACATATTGCTCTCCTTACTGGAGGAACAATTTGAAAACCGACTAAAAAAACTATACATATGGCTCAACTTTACATGATTGGAATATACCCAATCCCAGCCACAACTTTTCCGCGAGTCAGCAGGAACTGAAGAGTGCCCAAACAGCAAGGCACGAAAGCATGCTATTGCTAACAAGATGATTTGCGAACATAATCCTCTGCTCGCACCACTAATCACATTTGATTATTCAACCTATCATAGTCACTCAATCTCTTATGTCCGCCCACCTACATTTCAATCGGACATAACCGGCAAAGACTAAGTCATGCTTAAAATTCATTTGTTTAAGCCACACAGGTCACAGAGTAATGAATGTGATAGTGCCATCCCTCTCTCCAAACCGAAAATGAACATAAAAGGAATTCCCTTAAAATTGGGTATTCTGCACTAATTGACCCTTGGCTCTAATTACAGTCCTAATTGTAATAATTTATGAAACCAAATACCATATTCCTGTCCCTCAATACCAAAACAATGTAAATTAGCCAGAGAACAATGATCAAAAGTGCATTTAGGTGTGAAAAGCAGGTACAAACTCATCCCGTGAAGAAAAAGAGAAAGTCCAATGGTTACGGAGATATTCGCAAAAGAAGTAAATAATTCTTTAACAATTTCCATTATTTTAGATATTTTGATATGCTGTGCGTGATTTATTATAAGAGAAATTGCAAAATTATTTACACCATTGTATACAAAAGGTAAAGTAAACAATTTCTTGTGAAAAAAATGAAATTTGCACTTACTGACCTTTAACCTTAATTACTGACCTAATTAGACAATTTTGAGAAACACAAACAAGATATTCAGATTCAGCACAAAATTACCGTTCAGAATCACCTATTTGTTTGCTTTTCCTCAAAAATGCCTCATGCAGTCATATTTTCTCAAAATCAAACCAGTCTAATATACTATGCGATAGCAGATTTGTTAGACATTTAAAAAGTAATAATTAGTACATTTTGTTTAGAGCTGATGAAAGGCATTAATAGTCAAATCTTTTAAATTTGTTTGGTCTATTACGAGAGCCCGAGAGGAACAAATTAAGTTCTTAATCCCATACTCTGTGAACAATTAAATGGATTTTCATTGTTTACGTCCAGGTTTTTTTTCTTTTCGTGTATATGTTCATAGTGTTAGTGCGCCCTCTTGTGCTTATTTATCTGCTAATTAATATTCATATTTTGCGGTCATTTAACTTCAACATGGCGGACAACACATCTGCTGAACCTGCGGCCGCTGGTGGTCAAGATATGGCTTTGGCAAACGGTTCTGAAGTCGCCGAGAATCAAAACGGGCAGGTAAAACAACGCACATAATCTTGGCAAATTCTACTAAATCCAACGTAATTAAATCGTTGCCGATTATCGGGTGTAAATTGGTTCGGTGACCGACACGAGGTTGATCATGACACTGCATGCATGATCATGATGATGCCTGATGGTGCCCGGTGTAGTCACATGGACACGAGAGTACTGCGGATAAGCCACTTTGGAGTTCCGACTGCGCATGTGCACAACAAGATTCAACAATTTTTCTCAAGGAGGTCAAGTGATACAAACACGGCAGACAAATGCACACAAGGCTATGGGGGACGTGGTAACCAAATCCGCATTTTTTACATTTTCTTGTGAAATCGAAAAAAATAAATAATATTTGTTCGAACAAAAGTTTGGCCACACAAAGCGGCTGAAAACACCAAAACGTAAACAAAAATATGTTACTTAGTAACTTTAAAACACGACGATCTCTTGAAATTTGCTGGTACCCCCGCTATGCTTTTGCACGCAATCGATGAAATGTTTATATCAAAAGAAATATCGTCAAGGGAAAATGTGCGCATGTGCAGTTGGAATACCAAATTGGCTTATTGGATTACCTAATTGCGCAGTGCGACTGTTGCCCCATAATTTTTACCAAAATGCTTTGTGCTGCAGTGCCCTCTTGTGATATTTAATTTGTGATATGGTCTAGCCAGTTAGGTTCGGTATTGACGATTTTTCTTTCGGGATAAATATTTCATCGATTGCGTGCAAAAGCATAGCGGGTACCAGCAAATTTAAAGAGATCGTCGTGTTCTAAAGTAACATTTTTTTTTTAACGTTTTGGTGTTTTCAGGTGTTTTGTGTCAAGTGCCCATCGTCTTTTCGATTTCACAAGAAAATACAGAGAATGCAGATTCGGTTACCACGTCCCCCATAGCCTTGTGTGCATTCGTCTTCCGTGTTTATCCCGCGAGAAATTGTTGAATCTGGTTGTGCACATGCGCAGTTGGAATACCGAATTGGCTTATTAGACCCATAAACGTGTCATTGTTACCAACGCCACGCGCTGATGTTTTTCTAACACAATCTATTTTACGATAAAAAGGGCCAGGTCTTCCTTGGGCACTCCCTTCTTTGTCACAAAAATGTCTTACCATTTTACTCTTTAGTATTATTAGTAATAGAAATTGCTCTTTTACACCAAAAGCAGCAAAATTAGCACCTTTCGTTCCCAAGTAATTTGATGAGAAAGGTCGGTGGAGTCCAAATCGTGTTGCTTTTTTTGTTCACAGGCAATTCCTGGAAGATCTTCGCACGGTGCCCCGAATCCTTCACGTGGAAATGGTAGTAGTGTGGCTGGAGAGTCGTACTGTTATCTAGCCCGGGACCAGACTTTGACGTGGTCACATGCTCCTTTCTGTGCATGCGCACAAGATTTAATGGTGTTGTTTTCACAGGTTGACGAAAGTGAAAAACGCCATTGAACTGTGTGCGCATGCGCTAAACGGCGTTAAAAAGTTGGATCCGGCTAAATGGTTACGTTTCTCCAGCCATACTACAGTACCACTATTTCCATTAGAAGGATTCGGGGCACCGCGTCATGCGAAAATCTTCCTGCAATCAAGTGCGAACCAAAAAGGCAATACGTTTGTATTGGACTTTTTTCATCAAAATTCTTGGGAACAGGTGATTTTTGCGGCTATTGGTGTAAAAGATCAATGTGTATTACTAGCTAAAGAGTGAAATGGTAAGAAATGTTCATGGCAAAGGATGTATTTTTGTATGTATGAAAGAATGCTGATAAATCACCATCACAACTACGTGTAGTTTCACTATTTAATAAAAAAAAAAAAAAAAAACGTGCATGACGCAGACATTTTACGTGCACTAACTTAAGCTTGAAAAGTGCGTCGCTGTTTGTGCATGCGCATAATAAACTACGTAGATAGATTAAACTGCCGTTACGTAGAAACGTTTATGATGAAAATGTTTTGCGCATGAGCAAGAGTGATTGCTTTGAACACTTAAGTTAAGTGGAGCACTAAGATAAGTGGTGAATAGATCATTTGTGAATACTAAATTAAGCACGCCACTCAGGGTTCGATTTACCCGGGTGCACGCATGCACCAGTGCATGTAGATTTTTTTTTGTGCACGTAACTTTTCTGCCCCACGTGCACGCCGTGCATGTAGCTTTTTGACCACCAAAGTACTCATTTCAGACATATATTTATCAGCCCCAGTGAGAATACGAATAAAGTTGGTTGAATACTTTACCAGATAATGTACGAACGTGTTATTTATTTCATAAATCCATAATCCATAATTTACAGATTCAGAATCAGTAAACTTGCGCACGCCGTCGCGTCGCGTCATGTTCTAGCGCTAGTGCTGTTTTTGTAATCGGGAAAGCCCTCCATATTCGTACGTACGTACACGTTGTTTACGGGAGTGACGTCATACAGGGGTTATCGTAATTGACTCAATTGTGGCTACCCCTCTAGGCAATATTTGCTCAGCACTCGCTGTAGTCTTGGTGCAAGACGTTGTTGTTCATTATCACACAACTATCGCGATTTAGCGCCCCTGCGCCTAACGACTATCAAACAATAGAGGGCGCTGTTGGGAAACTTCCAGATAACCACCACACATCGGCTCAGAACAGATTCGAGGCTTCCAGAATACGCCCTCTATCGGTGGAATATTTGCAAAATTAATGGTGCATGTAACTTTTTGCTGGTGCATGTAGGTTTTTTGGTCTACATGCACCAGTGCATGCAACTTTTTTTTTGTAAAACGAACCCTGAGTCGCTACTCAAGTTAGCAGGGTTCTTAGATTTAAGTCCGACTTCAGTTTTCTCGTAAGTTTGAGTTTTGTGAATACGGCCCCTGTGCTTTACTGTGTGCCCCTTTTTCTAGTTTTCTATATTTTTTTCCCCTTATTTGTCACCATTGGATTTCTAATTTTCCTAATTTTCCAAAATTTCAGTCACCAGTTCCTGGGATGTTGCCCTGTAGTTTTTCATGAATATTAATATTTTCTATGAATTATTCATATGACAGGCAGGTGGACAGCCGCAGGCCCCGCCTCCACAGAGCACCTGGCAAACGATCAAAGGCATCGCCTTCCGCATCTTTGTCTTCTACATGATCATGAGTTTCTTCCGTAAGTCTTCCACACCCACCGAAGACACCGCCGTTACCACGGAAGATGGCAAGAGTATCTCCTCGAACAAGATGGCCATGAACCTGTTTGAGAGAGGAATGATGATGGTAAGTATAAAGACTGGTTTATACTCGGCGTGGAAACCAACGCGAAATGCAAATTTGCAAAAGTTCAAAACATTTCAACTTTGGCAATTTGTTGACAGTGACATCGTATTTGCATCTTATTTGTTTTCGCTTGAAGTATGAGCCGGGTTTAACTCTCACTCGGCATTTGGGTTTTTTTTCCTGCTGGAAACCTTTCTTTTAACAAAGGACTCAATTATTTCAATGGTAGAATACTGGTTTGTCTATGTTGTGATTACTAGATCTGCGCTATCACTCGATTGTGTAAAAATGCACTTGCGTGATTGTTTAGTCCGGTAGGAATCCTTGACTTTACTTCCTGTGGATCTGTGCTATTGGTCGATTGTGGAGGAGTGTTTCGTAAAAAGAAGGTAAAGTTAGAGACTCTCTACTGGATCGACTGATCATGCAAAAGTGCATTTCTGCACGATCAAGTGATAGCGCAGATCCACCAATTGCGCCCAACATGTACACTTTTGCGGAGGGAGTTTTAGTCAAACCTTACCTTGACACACCCCCGCAAACCCCCCACCCCCGCAACCCCCCCCCCCCCCCCCCGCAACCCCCCCCCACCCCTGCAACCCCCGCAACCCCCCACCCCCGCAACCCCCCACCCCCGCAACCCCCCACCCCCGCAACCCCCCACCCCGCAACCCCCCACCCCGCAACCCCCCACCCCCGCAACCCCCCACCCCCGCAACCCCCCACCCCCGCAACCCCCCACCCCCGCAACCCCCCACCCCCGCAACCCCCCACCCCCGCAACCCCCCACCCCCGCAACCCCCCACCCCCGCAACCCCCCACCCCCGCAACCCCCCACCCCCGCAACCCCCACCCCCGCAACCCCCACCCCCGCAACCCCCACCCCCGCAACCCCAACCCCGGCAACCTCAACCCCGCCAACCTATCGAGAATTTGTCCAGGTCCTGCCTCGGTTTACGTCACTCATTTTTAGTGGCCGCGAAATTTAAAAAGGAGGGGTCAATCTTTGGACGGCAAATTACCACACTAAACGTACACTAGAACCAGTTTTGCTTTTAATTCACATTTAATACACATAAATCTATTAAATTAAAACAGAAAATGCGTAAAGAAAATTGCATGTTTCCTTTAAGGAGAATTGTATCCTCGTTTCTGATACCTGAGAACCCTCATTTCAAACTCATTTCAATTATTGCCTAGTTCTGTCTCATTTTGCCAGAACCCCTCCAAATTTTGATTCATACTCATCCAATTGTTTGTCTTCTCTCTTCCTTGCTCCCTCCTAACCCCTTCGTACCCTCTCATCCTCCTGTTTCTCCACTCACCCACAGGATCTTCGTATCTACGTCTCTGACAAGGAGATATTCACTCAGTTTAACGAGAGCCAATACTTGTTTTGGGAGCTGACTGACTTGGAGTATGGAGACTGGGCGGGCGGACCCACTCAGGACGGATCGTACACAGTGTCAGAATTGGTAGATGTCTCTGAGGTTAGTCAAATTGAGAGTTGCATTTTTAGAGGTGAAACCCCTTTTCTGGCTACAGTCATTTAATTAGATTCCTGAAGACCCACTTTTTAACCAGTTCACCTCGGATGCTGTGTATGTACACGCTAAGTTATTGCAAAATTCCAAATGGACGACAGATAAACACGTCATGAGCAAGACCGGCAATATCTGTCAGCGACTGGCTCGTGACCGAGGCCTGTAAATATTAGGGTGTGCTACTCACAGATGCTGGCCTGAACCCGTCTCTGATCGAGGTTCGTAAAAAACAATCGCGCGCCTAGGCCCAGTCAATGTCAAAAATATCCCAGCGCGACCACTAGTTAAGAAAATTGAGTTTTGCCATTTTCTTGTTATCATTAAACTGAAGGCAACTCATGAAATTACCGTAATTTCCTGCGGACAAGGCGCTCGGCGGTTAAGGCGCAGGTCCCTAAAATCACCCAAAAAATTTCAAACGTCAACAGATAAAGCGCACCGCCGAATAAGGCGCATGCTTAAACGCACCCAGAAGAACACCAGGCGCCACCCGGTGTAGGTACATCGCCACAAAGGGGTCATTTTGTTGCCTTAGAACGATCCCACTATTCCAAGCAAGAATTAAACCGTAACCCCATTAGCTGGTCCAGGGTAAAAAAAAAAAAAAATATTTTGGGGGCTTCATTTTGGGGGGGCTACTTTTTTAACTTTCGGGGGCTACTTTTTCCATTTCGGGGGCTATTTTTTTTCCATTTTGGGGGCTACTTTTTCATTAATTAACAAACGGATACAATTTGCTTGAGTTGTATGTTATTCTGTTGCATTTAACAGGGTTCAGGTTAATCCAATAGATCATAAGACAAGAACATCAATTGTGCATTGTGCTTTGTGATGATAACATGTTGTCTATATTTTGTTCACTTTTTGTTTTCTAGGAAAGCATGAACAATGGTTCCATCTACATTCACATATACTTCACCAAGAGTGGATACTCGCCCGATCCGAGGCAGAAAGGAAAGTATGCCAAGAGATACACAATCTTTGTGTCCAAACGTGAGTACTACACCAGTAAAACATTCTCAATTTCTTCCAGATTTATTAAGTTGTTAAAAAGCCAAGGAAAGTCTTTCAATCTTTACACAGATTTTGTATTTTGGTCTCGCTTGAATAAAGTTCTATGTAGTCTGTATGTACGTGTAAATTTGGTTGAAGTTTTAAAAATTGCTCTGGTTTGCAAAAATTACCTAATCAAACTACGGGTAGGGTCATACATGCAATACTGTAAGTAATTTATGATGGTCAAGTACTAAGGTCAAATGTCATTTGAGGTCAAGCTGTAAAAGAGTCTAGGATTGTAAAATGGGTCTCATTTGAAAACTTGAAGGCCATTTGCAATAAACTTGGGTCATGCACGCAATATTGTAGATTTTATATGATGGTCATTTCAAAGGTCATTTGAGATCAAGTTGTAAAATAGGGTAATCACAAAGGTACATGTAGGTGAGAAATGTGGTTCAAGAACCATTCTTGGTATTTGTAGCAGCGTAAACCAGAAATGGACAAATAAACACTAGAGAGGAATGTTTTATCCTTTAATTATTTAATATAACCCTAAACAAATGTTTAATTTCACAAGAATCATCTATTGTCAAAATGTCTTGTTTATAAAAATATTTCTTTATGAATTGATCTTAGGGTTAAACCGTTTCAAGAAGCGTCGTTTCACCAAGACAAAGAACCTTCTGACAGGTGCGACAGAGGCCAGCGAGGAAGACATCAAGGTAGAATGGACAATCTCTCTTTTTCTTGATTCTTAGTTCCCATTTACCAGGATTATTTTGACATTGACTGAGCTCCAGGCACGGGATTGTTTTTCACGAACCTCAATCCGAGATGGGTTCAGGCCGGCATCTGTGGTTAGCACACCCTGATATTTCTGGCCTTGCTCGCTGCGAGCCGGTCGCTGACAGATATTTTCGGCCTTGCTTGTGTGTACATACCGTAATGTCCTGCGGTAAAGACGCGGCTTATCTGACTTTCTAGACCACAAAAACATCGCCGCGCCTTATCTTTCGGTGCGCCGTATATGATGTCGCTTGAGTTCAAAGTGACGGTCTTTGTGTGAAGAATTCTTTGAACGCCGCATTCTTACTCAATAATGCGGTCAACCAATTAGCTCAACTCTCCGGACATTGTGACCGTGTTTCCATTAAGGCGCGGTCTCATTAAAGACCGACTGTGCGGCGCCCCGGGAAGTCTGGGGGATACCCAGGACCAAAGTTAACAAAAGACCCCTTGACAACCCGGTATAGCCCCGTCTGGAACGGTCATTTACATATCAAAGAACATGAATATTCCCGTCTTTCCGCGGAGGCGCCGGGCTACTCTCAGCGCCCAGAAGGCTAATTTAAATATGAATGGTTCATCACGGGGCTGACAGTCCGCGAAATACCGGCCTGCCAAACCACAAGTATTTCGCGACATTTGGGTCTATAATACTAGGAATGTCGAGACAATCAACGTACGTACGAGTTGAATAAAAACAACTTCTCAGTGAATTTACGTGTACATAATGAATGCACCACCAAATAAATTGTGCACGTACGTACCTTTACAAGTAATTAGTTCAAATTCGCTGATGATTTAAAGGCGGATTCATACATACATACTTCACGAGAATGCAAATGCAAAACAAATTTCATATGTCATGAGACGACATTTTGCTTGAGAAATGTGTACTACTTTTGCGAATTCACAGCGCAAAAACTCGATGAAGGGAAGGGAAGTCCAAATAATAAATACCCCGTTGGGCTTAATTCATTGAAATAACATCAACATAACCACTTTATGTGTGGAACAATCAGGGGACAACAATACCTAGACAGGGTTTCCCCTTAACTTTTGTTTTCACTAGCCGGCCGGGCCAGTTGTGTTGACTTGTTACTAGCCCGCCAGCATTTTCATTGGTCCGCCTGGTTTTTTTTCACCTTTTAAGCTACCGCGGCCGGCCGGCCGCGGCCCTGAACTGCACTCAAAGGCAATGTAATACAATAGTGTTAAATATATAGCGTGGTTTCGTTATTAACTGTGTCTTCTCCATCCCCCTGTATCTACCCACATCAAAAATAAACCATCCCATAAAAAAGAAACGTCCAATCTTGTTCTTCCTTCTAACAATCTCTTCTTTTCATTGGGTGTAATTGTATGCCACAAAGTGACATTTCCCAGCCTATTAAAATTCCAAAGTAATGGTCCGCCACGTGTTGGCCCGCTTGCTACAATGAGTACATTTTGTAAGTCAGCTGTCAATCATTGTCTGAATTTCTTGCCCCTATTGGAATATATTCGGAAAATACTCCCGAATAAGTCTCCCGTCATTTTACTTTATTCCTCTTGCACTATAAAGCGTTTATTATGTAAAATTATACCACGGAACCATTATAAATTAAAACATGTAACAAGCTCTCTCAATTTCCACGAAATAGATCGTTTTGTTAAATACAAAAAAAACGGAAAATAAATCGTATTAAATTTCCCCCTTAAAACTGTTAGAAAAATGTTTAGGAGCTCAAAATATTAGGTGTTAAGGTTCCGTTTATTCTTTTTCTCTTCCTTTTTAAAAACAATGAAACCAGAAATAAATGTTTATAAACTTGGAATTTATTTTGCTAGCTTCGTAATTTAATGGTCGGGTGTATGTCGATTTTATTAGATATCAGAAAACCAAGAATAAATCGTATTATTATTTACCCCTGAAATCGGTTGGAGAAATTTTTGAAGTTCATTCACCGTCCACAGCGGATTTCTTCTATTTGCAAATGCACTTCATCCGAGAAATAAATATATCTAAAGTACCCCCCCCCCCCCCCCCCCCTCAGTCGCGTCAGGGAATAAAACAAATTTATCAAGAGAAAAAGCAATTTAACAGTGGTTTCCTTGACAACAATGTTGCTATGCAACCATCATTGTTTTGTGCGGCCCTAATATTTGGGCCTTTATTAGCATCTTCAGGCCGATAATCTCATTGGTGCTACAATTCCGTCTCCATGACAATTTGCTGTCTTGCACTTAATTCCCACGGTCATTTACTTGGCGATGGGCCAAGAAGTTTCCCGCGCAAAGCATCGGTTGGAGTTGTGGACGGCTGTTTGCTGTGCAAGTAGTAGACCTAGTAACATAATTATATAATTGAGAGATATTAGCTTTCCTACATGTTACAGCATTGTCGCCATGTGTGTTTTTCTAATCATCCTAAAAATAACAATTATAAAATCAATATTTATTTCTAAAATTCCTGTAAACATTAATAAACAACGGATGTTCACAATGAATATATATTAGATAAGGCCTAACAGGGTATACTTTCGGATTGTGCAAATGTGGGGTAAGAATAAAGCAACCGTTGATTATCCGTCCAGAGGCCTGCTACAGTGTCGAAAAACACATACGATCTGCACCCTACCATCAACATCGGGGAGAATTAATTTGCTTTTATTTAGCAACTTGGAGAGGAAACTTCTGTTCTGGAAGCTGTGCCACACAAAAATTGTCTGTTAAAATTACTTGTGCGCTTCCCCTATCTTCATTTTTAGAGTGCATACATAAACTGTCGTCGTGTTCCCCGAGCTACATACATGTAGCAATATTACCGCTTGAAATATTGCGTGCCAGCGGGGATTTCCCGAGGCCGTTTTTCAAACCCCAACTTCGTCTCCACTGGGGCTTTGTTCATGTAGTTTGCCAATAGTGATGGAGCCCGTACTGGGCCTAGGCTGGGGATTGGAAAACGACCCGTGTGTTTTTAGTCCCGAGTTGTGCAATGCATGACAGGCGTGGATTGTGTGCGTGGATCCCGGTTAGTATTGAGCTCGCAGCCGGCCACGCACGCGTGCGGTAGCACCAACAATTTCCCCTGTAATCTTTCCAAAACAAGTCTCGGTAAACGTTACTAGATTTTCGTCATTGACTAACGAAGAATTTGAATGTTTTGTGCTGAATTAAGATGCAAAATCAACGAAGACCGTTATAGACACGGCAGTTAATATTTTGATAAGGTGTAGTAAAACAAATGGGCCTACAACATGGTTTATTTCTGTAGAATAGTGGGAATTACTGGTCTCTCGGTGTAGGTCAGCTCGAAACTATGTACCAGATCCCAGTTGCAAAAAGTACCCGCACAATTTATTACATTTATTTATTAAAGGCACGTTCTAAACCTGGCGTGCAGTCCGCGTGTATCCCGTTCGTATGCATGAGGTCAGTAGTGGGATCATGTTTATTCATTTCACCATTGAAGCGATGACAATAGCCTCGCTCATTATACTTCGCCGCGCTTGAGCGCACACCCCGTCCAGTTCGCGGATTCCCGTTCTCCTTGACAACGACGGACCGATCGGGAAGAACGGGGTAAGAACGGGGCAAGAACACACAGTCTTTAATGAGACCGCGCCTAACAATGCCGCGATGTGTTGATCCCCCTACGACCGTACATGTATGTGTGTACATGTACATGTATACATGTGATTTAGCACTCGGCAGCGTGTGTAGTCTTGTTTGCAAGACGATCTTCGCGATGCGGGGCGCCCTCTAACGTACGCCGTAGACCCCGCGCGAATTACCTTCGCTAAGACCGAAGGTCATTGCGTGTATGGTACGGCGTACGTTAGAGGACGCCCGCATCGGCGGCCTACGCGCGCTGCATATACCGCGATTAAGATCGTCTTGCAAACAAGACTACAGCGTGCGCTGCATGACGCGTACAACAGCGATAAAAAGCTGGCCTGTACTATGTGGCCTTTTTCTAAACGTTTTTTCGTCTACGTTCCGGCTTCATGCAATTCACCATCCGAACTACACAGCGCGGAGCATTCACAACGACTGGAAAAAAGACTAGGGGGTGTCGCAATTAGGGATACCCCGCACGCGATCGCTGCATGTGATGTACATGCATGCAGTTTATACTGCAGTGATACATGATATGTATTGGCAAAGTAAACCTCGTGCGATATTGTGACTACTGGTTTGAAGTTTTCATACATTGTTTGCGTGCCAGCTAAACTCAAGTACTCAGCAAATTCTTGCTTGGAATAGTGGGATCGTTCTAAGGCAACAAAATGACCCCTTTGTGGCGATGTACCTACACCGGGTGGCGTCTGGTGTTCTTTTGGGTGCGTTCAAGCATGCGCTTTATTCGGCAGTGCGCTTTATCTGTTGACGTTTGAAAAAAATTTGGGTGATTTTAGGGACCTGCGCCTTAACCGCCGTGCGGCTTTACCGCAGGAAATTACGGTACACGTCTTTCGATGCAAACTGGTTAAGTAATTTTATGCTCAATTTAGCGTTGATGGGTATGATATGCAGCTCCAGAAGATTGCTCTTTAAATCGCTATTTCGCGTGGTTATTTTATGTGGCAATTCGCGGGAAATGAGCGTCTCGCATCACAATGATACATATGGGTCAGTCAGTCCATCAATTGGAGGTCCAATTTTGCGTGTCTGTGTTGCATCTGACATCTAAGGGGAAAGTAAGAAAATAGGAGGTGTAAATAAAAACTCACGTGCGCACAGAACTGATGATTCACTCTCTACTTTCAAATATTGTTTTAAATCTCAACAGCGAACTTGGGGGCAAGGCCCCCTCCCCTGTCTTTTAGAATCCCACTTTTCCTGACTGCCCCAAGTTGGTTTTACATCGCCAGACACAATAAACCCACAAAACAAAAAGAAAAGCTGAGAAATACTGGTAGCTGTCACTCTGTCTTTATACTTTGAGGTTTCGTAATCGTGAACATTTTCCATTTTTATTCAATATTTTCAGGAACCAGTGCTCTATAATTATTCTATTCTTACAACTAAACTTGTCTTTATTTGCTGTTCTTTTTTCAGAGGGCTGAAGAGGAAGGCCCAACTCAGATCACCTCCCACTGGCATCCCAATCTCACCATCAACATTGTGGATGACCACACACCCTGGAAGCGTGGCAGTGTCCCACAGCCACTTGATGAGTGTAAGTAGTGAGCCAATCACAGAGCCTGGCCAGCAAGAACCATGACATCATCATTATTATTAACCAATGACATTCACACAATGGATGGACACAGCTATGAATATTCACGACATTCAAATGCAGGTTTTGTACAATTCAAGCAAGCTGGAAATGACCCAAATTGATCCAAAAAAAAAAGAAAAAAAAAGTGCCCACACAAAATTGAACAGCTAGAACTATTTTATAAAATGAAATGAAGTACAAGAACTTGTGCCCAAAATTGAAAAGGTTAAAAGTAGTATACAATTGATGTTTACAATTTTGTGTTCATAGATGCTTAAAAAGTACTTTTCTTGTAGTCTGGTTCATTGACTTCCTTTAGACGAAACGAAGCAATGCACAAATGTCAGTAAATTATCGGGTTAAGAAACCAGACTAGTTGGTTTGTACCTATTCACCGAGGTGTAACCATATTGCAAATAAAATGTGGTCTAATTCAATTTATACATTTTCCTAACGGTTGCCAGCGGCCAATCGTTGGAAATTGATACAAAATTTACCTTTTCTTGAAAACCACAGGATTCTTGAGACTGTTATTCACTTACAGTCAAGTGAGGTACATGTATTTCATAATAATTCAGTAGTTTTGTTTTTGTATGTTTACAAATGGTGTATACTATCTTTAACATGTTTATATTTTGTATTTGTTCTCAGATGTAAGGTTCCACGTGTCAGGTGATTACTATCCCATTGTGTACGTCAATGATTACTGGAATCTCAACAGTGACTACATGCCCATCAATGAGACCACACCGTAAGTCTTATGCAGGAAACCACAAGAAGTAACGAGTATACCCTAAGACCCCACTCTTTTTTCTGGTCGTTTTAGGTTTTGTAGAAACAAGGACTTGAAATCATCAAATTTGTTTTGTAACGTAGCTTTACGTCATGTTCGGCTTTACACTCAGTTAATTTTGTGTAAGTTCACAATTTCCACTGTGTAGCACATTGCTTTCCAGTGCGCTTTGCCAAATGTTTACGGCACATCACATGTATGGATCACTATGGTACTACTACAGGCGTTCAAGTCTTCATTTAATACTCTTTCTTTGTTTTGTTTTCTTCATTTAATACTCTTTCTTTGTTTTGTTTTTTTACTTCTACTTTTTCTTACCGTTTGCCCCACAACTAAAAAAAACGTTATCTTATTGAATATTTTTCATAACGGCACAAGTGTTGTTTATACAGCAAATGCCAAATGAGGCTTATAATACAGTGGACTTGTGTGAGTTTTAAAAACTGATTTTTTTTTCCCGCAAAGTCCTACTTTTGTTCAATTTTTTTAGATTTTGATCGTACTTTTTTTATATCTGGGTCTGCTTTAACCAGTTTGCGCCGGAGGACGTATATACACGCAAAGTTTTCACCAGATTCAAAACGGATGACGCATAAACACGTCACGAGCAAGGCCGGAAATGTTCGTCAGCAGCAATCAAGGCTGGAAATGCGTGGGTGTGCTTCCCGGTACCATCGGCCTGAACCTGCCTCGAATCGAGAATCGTTAAAAATAATCCTGTGCCTCAGCTTGGTGATAAACTGGTTAATGAATGCTGTTATGAACATGGCACCATTCATTGTTTCCACACGGTATCCATAGTAACCTGCATAATTTGCTTGGGCGATTCTACGGCGATAGGAATCGACAGGAAACGACTCCAAACCAGGAATCTTGTTTCCACTTTTTTGCAGAATTGATTCTCTAATGTAGCTAATTCAATATTTGTGCAACAAATCTTTGAAAAAACTGGCCAACTCCAACACGCTTTCCTTTGTGTCCATAGACGTCTGCCTCTGTCCTTGACCTACACGCCAATCTCCTTGTTTAAGCTACAGTTTTACGCTGCCCAGTCTATGCGTAATCAGTGGACTATGATTCTTGGAGATGGAGGAGGAGGCGGCAGCGGTGGCGGGGAGGATGATGATGAACAAGATGGCTTAAAGGTGAATGGTCTAAGACATTCTTATAGGACCTGGGGCACAACTATTTGCTTAGCATAAAAACTCTTTCTTGGCAAAAATAAGGTTACAAACCAAATTTTCAGGTGATGTTTATTGTTTGTAACTAGTATTCAACTTTTTGGTGCTTGCATGAAATTTGCCCAACAGCCCAATTTCATGGCTCTGTTAATTTTTTTGGCACAAACAAATCTTGCTCAGTAAAAACAGGTTACCAGCCACAACTCTATGTGCTTTTCTAATAATATACATCACCTGAAATGTTGGTTTGTAACCCTGTTATTTTGCCAAGGAAAATTTTCCATGCTAAGCAAATGTTTGTGCTCATCAGCTCGACATGAAATTGGCCCCAAGGACCAGTTTCATGTCTTTGCTTACCTATAGCAAAAAACTCCTTAAGCGTAAATTTGATGTCACAAAGCATTTGCTGCCAAAATTCACCAGAGTTGAAATACACACAAATAAACCACAAGGGAAACTGACTAGGTAAATTGGCATAAATTTCAAAGTGAACAAAGAAATTGGTAAGGCAGGATGCGAACCACCTCCGGAATACCGGACTGGCGCTCTACAAACTGAGCTATCTTGCCCTATGTTAGCGGTCTCCCAAATTGTTAGTATCGTTAGCACAGAGCCAATTTCATAGAGCTGATTAACCACACAAACCTTGCTTAGTAAAACCATGCAGCTTACCAGCCACAACTCCATTATCATTTAGCTCCTAATACAAAGCAATTTTGTGTGTGCTAATCCTATGCTCACAACTCCCCAAATTAGCCTGCCCGGCAGCCTGCCAACTTTTCACTAGCCACCCAAAATAACCTTAGTGACCAGGCAGTCGCTGCCCTAATCGAGCGGTCGCTGTCGAGCGATTTAGGTAAAAATAGAAGCCGCTAGATCAAAAGCTGCTGAGCCTTCGCCGCCCGGGCGCCGTTGGGAGATCAGTCGGTCGCCAGATCAATCGGCTGGTGGCCGGTGGGAGACCGCCAGGGAATCGGAGGGGCATCAGTCAGTCGCCGCTCGGAGAAGCTCCCCCGATTTCGCCCAGTTTTGACCTCAAATCGACCAGCGACTGACGAGAAATCGACAGGGCACCGCTGGGGCTTTACAGCTCGCTCGACTTCTCCAAAAAACATTGAGTGAGGCCTTAATTCCAGCGGCGCCAGGGCAGGCTACAAATCGGTCGGTCGTTGCTCTGATTTGTGACCATAGCATAAGCAAATTGTTGTGCTTAATAAGCTTTATGTATGAAAGTGGCCCCTGAAGCGTGACATGCTTAGCACAGAAGCGTGGCATGCTCAGCAGAGCCATGAAATTGGGCCCAGAATTGTAATTGTGTCCGACAAAAAAAAATATACATTCCAACAGATTCCTGTATACATACTTTTAGTTCCATCAACCATTCCATTGTTTTAGAAACTGTTACCAATACAAGCTCTAATCCAAATGGATCATGCTCAATGTCACGATGCTAGCAACATTCAGCAATGCTGTAGACTCAGGAAATAGCAAATGGGGATCACTCAGAGACGAAACGGCTTTGTATTACAAATTTTCCAATAAACCAATCATAATGTTGTTATATTGTTACACAGAGAGCCATGCTAGAGACCAACCCATATCTTCTAGGTCTCACGTTTGTCGTCTCCATTGTGCACAGCGTCTTTGAATTCCTGGCTTTCAAAAACGGTAAGGGTTTTCATGAATCTTTTTTATACTGCGACCCCCTAAAACATCCCCCTAGATATCTGAAAAGAATTCCGGAGAGATTCGAGGAACACAATGATAAACACAAAACTATTATTCATCAGGACGTTTTGGATTATAAACCCTTCATTTTTTATATATTTCGACCTAGACAAATAAAGGTAGGATACACTATGGGTAAATGCTTGAATTATCATAAATGGGTAGATTCAGGGGGTTGCATTTTATAGTAAATATTGTTTAACTGACCTGTTCGAAGTTTCACAATCATGAATTCTGAGAAAAGCACGAAAAACGGCATTTCTTTTTTAACCGGCGTCGGGCAGTTATTCTTATGTTATCTTCTTCTTTTTTTTAACAATTTTTTTTCGGAATAATTACGGGATATCTAGCGCAATAATTTTGCTGGATGCCTAGAATCATTGTTTACTTTCAAATGAGTATAATATTTCCTATTTCCTATTTTTTCAATATCTGCAAATGGTGTATCTTACCTTTAAATGAGACTAGCTGTTGACCTTATATATAATATTGGTCTGGGTTAATCCTCCTGGGTTCCCCTCTACCACATACCTAGCTTCATAAGGTATAGTCTTAACAAATGACCTATTTAATGACCTTATTTGTCCTGGCCTTCTCTTCAGATATTCAATTCTGGAACAATCGTAAGTCTCTGGAGGGTCTGTCAGTGCGCTCGGTATTCTTCGGTATGTTCCAGTCCCTCATCGTGCTGCTGTACATCATGGACAACGAGACCAACTTTGTGGTCAAGGTTAGCGTCTTCATCGGGCTCCTCATTGAGGCTTGGAAGATCACTAAGGTCGTCAATGTCAAGGTAAGGATGGTCCCTCCCTGGAGCCAATTCCATGGAGCTGCTAAGCACACACAAAATGCTCAGCATGAACATTCGATCTTGCCAAAAACAAGGTTACAAACCAAATTTTCAGGTGATGTATATTGTTTGTGATTGTTTTTTTGCTAGAGGTTTGGCTGGTAACCTGGTTTTTTTTACTGAGAAAGACTTTTTTGTGCTAAGCAAATTTTGTGTTTGTAACAGCTTCATGAAATTCTATCTTGGAAAGGACAGACAGATTGAAGGACACAAATCAATTTGGTTGTATATGAGCTTTGTGCGCCAACAAAAGAATGTGCCTTTTCACCTAGCAACGACGTCACATGAGAGGGTCACATATACCATTTCACTGGTTTCACATGCGCCGTTCCTCGTTCATGTGATACATAGAATACCAGGGGTATTGGATAGTCTGTTTGTAGACTCTCTATATATTTTGCTTGGGAATGATAGAGGCGGGAATCAGTCACTTCACCCAAATCAATTGCAGTCGGTCAAGATGGCTCGGCCGCACTGCAAAAAAAGATCTATTTAATGGTTCTATTCAAATTTGGTATGGGTAGGATAAGGGAAAGTTGTGGTTAGGGGTCAGCAGTCGATTTCACAAAACCTTACACAATGGCATAACCCCCCTTGCGCCACCATT